>JBBPDJ010000008.1:6990276-7021141 GCA_037974625.1 Cucumis cinereus | reverse complement strand
TATACATTTAAAATTGTGAAACTAATATCTCGTTTTTCGTATGTGTTGTTTATTGGAATTGGAAGAAGTTGTCACCTTCTTAAATCACTTTAATGTTGCTTTTTTCTTACTTACGTTTGCTAACGTTTTGTTTGAATACAACATAGTTTTAGAAATGATTCTAGGATGTGTGATTTAAAATTTGATAAATTATTAACGCTTTTAATTTGACACTAAAATAATTTTAAATAAAAATGTTTAAAATTTAGTTTTTGAGAGTGACTAAAAAAAGCGAACAAAATACGAAGAAAAAAAATTAAAAAGTTTTTTAATTATGATTTGTTAATTGAAAATTAGAATATGAAAAGGTTAAATTAGTACCTTGTATGGTTCGTAAATTTTTTCATATAAAACAAAGTTTAGCTTTAAATAAAATTTTATTTCATTCTCTCCTACGATAATAAACAATGAAATAGAGTTGAAAGAGTAAATTTATCCGTCTTATATCATTACATTTGCGGTGTTTGATAACTATTCATTTATTCAATATTATATTTCTAGAGATGGTGAAAAAATTAACACTAAATATTAAACAATTTTAGATTCTATCAATAATATAATCTATAGACACTGGTAGGCTTCTATGAGTTTCTAACGTTGTCTATCACCGATTATCAATGTTTATAAATGTTATCATTGATAGAATCTAAAATTTTGTTATATTTTGCAAATATTTTCTGCAATTTTATTATTTATCACAATTTTTTCTTGAACTTTATATATTAAAGCAAATTCCTTATTATGTGTAAAAAAAATGTTATAAATAATAAATGAATGTTTAAAAAAAAAAGAGCAATAAGTGTAACATTTTTTAAGAAAACTACTCCATTTTTGTATAATATATATAAGGACTTATTTTATGTAATTATAGTAATTCTTTATTAGCCAACATATTAATAGATTAATGTAATCTCTTCCCTTTCACATGTTGAACTCAAAAATCAAAGAGAGAGAAGAAAACTGAGATGTATTGCCTAAAAAAGCATTATCATACATACATATACATACATACTTACATATATATATATATGTATATGTATATGTATATGTATATTATTCTATATAAACACAGCAAACTTTTCGATGGAAATGAGAAAGAAATGGTTCCAATTTTGCACAATCAGTTGTGAAATTCAATTTTGAATTCTAACATAAATGGTAAGTGAGTTGTACCATAAATAATCCACATATGTCAATCAAATATTCAAATATGGTGGTACATATTCCACACTCAATTGAAATAATACTAATATCTTAACCGATTTATGTATGCATTTCATGTTCGAAGAAAATAGAAACTATCGTCAAACTTGTCAAGTTGAGTCGATACTCATTTTCTTCTCTTTATTATTCAATTTTATCTTCTTCAAATTTCAGTTAATTTCTTTTATTTATATGTTTCATAGGAACTACTTCTACCCATTCTTATTTCTTTGTTATTATTTAGGGTTTTTTTTTCTCATTTTGGTAAGGCATTTGCTTTCATTTTAGAGATGGATCTAACTTAACTCTTCTTCATTTACGCCAACTCAGAGTATTGTTTAAATTTTCAAATTTGATGGAGAAAATAATAAATTAGTCATAAGTTTATACTTTTTTTATTTTTAATTTTAATTATTCTTCCTGACACAATAAATGTTAAATTCCTGACACAATAATTTTAATTACTTTTTTTGAGTTAAATTAGTTCAACAATAAATGTTAATACAATAATTTTGAAAATTTCGCACTCTTTCACTTAGTCTTATGTTCATATGTTTAGGCGGAAAAGAGTAATTAGGGTTAGCCCATCCCAAAACAAATTTTGTTTTGAAAATAAGGGATTCAAACAAGTAAAAAATTCCAACTTAAACAATTTTTCAACCTGTGTTTAAAAATATATTTATAAAATATAAAACTAATTATCGTTATACACTAAATAATGGATTCGATATAAACTATTAATAACTAAATGAGGTTTTCAAATATAACAAAATGAACTAAAAATATTTACAAAATATATCAAAATTTCTTAAATTATTAATGATCGACACTAATAGAACTATCGATATCTATCAGTGTATATCTTTAATAAATTTTGAAATTTTGCTATATTTATAAATATTTTTCATCAGTTTTCTAATTTAAAATAATTTTTCAATAATTAATTTATAATCTTTTTATTTCAACTTTGTGTATGATTATAATTTTGTACTATGTTAATTTTAAAAAATATATGTTGAGTTTATAACATGAAATTTATATATGTTATTGTGCTTTTATATTTTATAACATAATTTTGCATTTTAAAATTTTAAATTCAAATTCTAGTTACACTAAAAAGTATAAAACAAGATATTTTCTTCAAATACCATTGTTTGGCTCACATAATTTTGGAAGCAGTTTTTGAAAAGAGAAGTCAGACTACCCACAAAATCCATATTCGTTGAATTTAGTAAATTTGAAAATATAACAATTTTTGTTTTAATTAAAAATGCGAAAGATTGATTATTAAATAGATTGTGCTTATTTAATTTAAGCAAACGAATACAATATAAAAGTGCAACTTTGACAACCCAACTTTTCAACATATAAAATAAAGTTTCAAAACGCAAACCCATGCAAAACTTAGGCCATTTATTAAAAAAAAACATCAACATGTAAAAATCGAATGTTCAAATAAATAGAATAGATAATTTTAAATGGCCCTAAATAAAACATAAAAGAGTTTATAAGTTTAAATAAAATTGTCTATCAACAGTCGTATCCTTCTAAAATCATCGATTAAAAAATAAATAGCAGAAACATTAATCATAACTTGTCCCAATGGCACGATCACGAGTTCTTTTTGTTCCTCGCCGACTTTCCTTTACCGTTGCTTGAAAAATAAACATGGAAAAGGTGGATATATGAAATATCCAGTAAGGGATCAACTACTAGTGCAACGATCTGACTTTTCCAACTTAAGTTGAAGTCGTTACTTAAATAAAAACTCACCATCTTAACATAAATAAAGATTGTCTAACAATCATTCATCTCATACTGAAATCATCATAACATAACAAAAATACAGTGGAAGCATTTGTCAACTAGTCCCCAATGGCATGACACACGAGTCCTTTTTGTCCTTCGCCAACTTCCTCTGATCTTTGCCTGAAAAATAAACATGGAAAGGCTGAGTATATAAAATACCCAACAAGGGATCTACTACTAGGCTCGTTAGTTGAACTGTTAACTTCCTTATTAAGCCTATATCCTGTGTCACATAGTCTTGTGATCCCGTAGGAGCACATATCTCACTTAACTCCAGGGAACACATACATCTCAGTGAACCCAAAGGAACACACATCTTAGTGAACCTGATGGAACACACATCTCAGTGAACCCGAAAGAACACACACATATCAGCCTAGTGAATCCGTATGAACACATGCAAATTAGCCTAGCGAATTTGTAGAAACACATGCAAATCAATCTAGTGAATCCTGAAGGAACACATATCTCAGTGAACCCGAAGGGACACACACATCTCAATGAACTCCAAGGAACACATATCTCTGTTTAGTGAACCCGAAGAAACACATATACATACAGAGTATCCATGGTTAACAGATAAAGTTAACAGCTACTTTAGTCCAAAACATGCATTCTCAGTCCAAATCATCCCTAAGCACATATATGAAAATTTAATTCAATATTCACATTCACATTTCATTTTTACCATGCTTTACGATTTTTTCATAGCAAACCATAAAAATATATCATCACATAAACTCATAGGTTCTTCCATAGCACCCTACCATCTCATCACATAATCATTGAGTTCAACTTATCACATAACTCAATTAGTTCGACTAATCACATAACTAAGTAGTTCATCTCAGTATAGTTAACTCTTCATGTAGTCCATTCAGTTAACTCATCCCACAATTCAAGTCAATTCATCTCAGAACAATTAACTCATCAGATAATCCATTCAGTTAACTCATCACACAATTGGGTCAATTCATCTCATAATAGTTAACTCATCAGATGATACATCCAGTTAACTCATCATATACTAAAAGTTAACTCACCAACTAATCTAGTTAACTCAACATAATAATACAATACCAATTCAACTCATCACATAATTAATCTTACTTACAGTCGAGGATCCAGTAGTAAACCCTTTACCTCAAGTTATTGAAGATTTCCTTGACTCAATAATAATTCCTCAATTCGTTCTTAATCATCATAAAATTTAATTAACAATTTTTACATTAAAAATTAACAATTAAATTTACTTGACTCAATTTAATTCTTTAATCAATCTTACAAATCTGTCGCCAAAGTAACTCCAAATCCAACCTAAACACAACCAATTTTAATTAATAACTTTCCATTAAAATTATTAATTAAATTCAACTTTACTCTCTCTTAAACTTACCAATTGGTCGACAACATTTAAATCCAATTCGTAGGAAAACATCCACAATTAATTCCAAATACAAGCTCCAATTTAATCCTTCAATAACTAATAATAATGTCAATTACTTCTAAATAAACTCAAAATAATTATTTAATTAAAACTTTAATGGCTATCCAAAAATTCACTAATAAAATACCTAAAATAACCCAATCAAACTCACCCAACAACCGGCAGCAACAGCTGTGAGCGATGGTGGTTAGAGGAAGCTTGTGTCATCGAGGCTGAGCGGCTCACGGAAGACTAAGATTGGCGAGGCTTGTGATGCGAGGAAACTCGCTGAAGAGACTGTGCAGGTCGATTGACGCGATGACTTAAGTTTGAGGCGGACGATGTGGCTTGTTTGTGGCGACTCACGCGGTCGAGGATACGTAGTGGAGATTTAGGCAGGGGAAGCTCGTCGAAAGGAGAAGATCAGAGCGACGACTGGAGGTTAAAGTTCTGAGAAGAAGAAAATGTGTAGCGCGACTACCCAGCGAAGAAGAAGAAGGGTTGAAAAATTTTATGAACTTTCACACATTCTAGTGCGAACATAATTCTTTTTATAAACAACTAATAATAATAATACGTATTATTTTATTTCTTTTTCTTTACAAAAAGTTAGATATATATATAAATATATATATTCTTAAAATCCATATTTTTTTCCTCTTTTTTACCAAATAATATAAAATTTCTTCTCTTACTTCAATAAATCTCATCTTTCCACATTAATTATATAAATAAATATATAATTATATTCCTCTCTCTCCAATTATTAAACTCAATTAAATATATATATACCCAAATATAAATATTAAATTCTTAAACAAAATTTCACCAAATAAATTATTCTTTCTCAAATCTTCTAATATTGACATCCCTAATCCATAATTTCAAATAAACAAACTTATACTTAATTTATTTAACATAAATAAATTAAGATTATCTCAAATTTCAAGATGTTATAATTAGGTCCACTAAGTGAACCATTAACTTTGTAACAACCTAAAATTAGAGGTAATTTTTTTCTTTTGGTCATTTTTTCTTACTCTTTTATTTGGGATTTAGTTAGAGTTTTTGGTGTTTAAAGAAAGAAATTGGAAAAGAAATAATTATATTAATATTAATATTATTAATAGTATTAATAGTATTTTTTAATTCTTTTTTAATTCTTTCTCTTTCTCCTTTTTCTTCTTTCTTCTTCTTACTTCTTCTTATTCTCACCACCGCCCGCCCCCCTTTTTTCTTTCTTCTTTCTTTCTTTCTCTTCCCTTCCTTTTTCTCTCCTTATCTCCTCAGTTTCTCGTCGTACGCACCCAGTCGCCGACAACGCCGTGAAACACTGCCTTTGTCTGCCTCGCTCCAATGGTCTTCGCGCACTGTCAGATCTGCGTCGCACCGAATTTGTCCCTTCCGCGCCGCCGCCCTCCCTTGTGCCCCAGTCAATTCGCGTCACAAAACCGAGCCTCCATCTGTGACTGAGCCACCCAGCTCTGCGCTCAAATTGCAGCTGCATGCAACTCGAATCTGCCCCGCTACACTGCGCGTCACGTGACCGCAAACCGTTCGCTGCGAACCTAGACTCGTTTCGTCACACTCCAGTCTGCAAGCCATTGGTCTTGTGTGAGCCTCGCTGCCAAGTCAGATCCGTAAGCCTCCGGTTAGCGCGCCTATGTCCACTCCAGATCTTCCTCTACCGTGTCGCTACCTTCGTACTTCTGTCCTTGACTTACGCTGCCGCCAAGCTGAGTTTCGCCGCCTTTTTTCGAAGTTTGGGTGAGTTTGGTAAGGTTTCTTGGAGTGAATTATTAGAGTTTTGCTTGGAGAATTTCTTGAATTAATTAGGATGCTTACCGTTCTTGAAGGAACAAATTGAGAAAGTGAAGTGGAGCATTGTTGGGAGTTGTTCGTAGCATTTGGTGCGATCATTAGGTAAGTCTTGATTCAAGGCATAAAGGTTCTTTTTCATTCATGTTATGCCTTGAGGATTTATTGTTTGTATGGTTGTGTTTAGGGCAATTTTCGAAGAATTAATTGTGTCAATCTAGTTTTCAATCGGTATTGAGGTAAAGGGTTTCCTACTGTCTTGTGCTTTAACACTCTGAAGTGTATGAATGTTTAAGTTCATGTGGTAACTGTGTGTTACTCTTATGAGATATGGGACACCTTTGAAAATATACGGTCGTGTGCGGATACCGTTGAGGTTATACCGATGTGTGTGGTACCTTTAGGAAAATATTGTTGTGTATGAATAGCTTTGGGATTGCTTAATTGAATTGTACTGTCGAATATGTGTCGTTGGGCGAAAGGCTACGTATGTTATATATGCTTTGTAGACTTTGTAACGTATGGTATAGTTATTATTATGCATAATGACTGGCACGATGCTATCTAGGTTATATACGTTGTGTGGACTTTGTAATCTATGGTATAGTTATTATTGAGCATAATGACTAGCACGATACTACCTAGGTTATATATGTTGTGTGGAGTTTGTAAACTATGGTATAACTATTATTGTGCCTAATGACTAGCATGTGTAGTATGATGTTGTATGACTGTATGAAACTTAAAAGCATGTCTGCTGGTTAGTGTTGTATGCTGGACTAAGTTAGGTGTTGTTTCTATCTATAGGCCATTTGTTTTACTCTATAGTGGGAAGGGCTCGCTACTGTGTGACACGCGACCCGATGATACACTAGGTTGTTTTTGCATGTGTTTCCATAGGGTTCCTAGGTTGAGCCTTGCGTTTTGGCTTATATGGGTTTTCTTAATGGACCATTATATTGTGTGAAACAGGGTACGAGCTTTATGGAAAACCAACAGCTACCTAGTAGGGTTAGTAGTGAGTTCCTTACTAGGTATATTTATATACTCACCCTTTTGGCATTTTGTTTTTCAGGCAAAGGTAACGAAAGACCGACAAGGGAAAAGAAAGACTAGTGACCACGTCACAGAACCACATGGATGAGATGCTTCTACGCTTGTGATTTTGTTCTTTTCTGAAACTTTATGGATTTATTTTACTTCTTTTATCTTGCTATTTTCCTTATTGAACTTTTTTTAAATAGGAGGGATCCCGTAAAAAATGTGTTTTTCAGGATTTTTGTTTGCTATTTTTTAACATTTAAATTACTTTTGAAAATTTGTTCTAGTGTGCTCTTTAAATAAAATTAGTAGTTTTATTCATTGTTGGTTTGAAAATGTTTTATGAATTTTGTCGAGTATCGATCCGATTAGTTTCGGAAATTCAGAGCGTTACAAACTTTCTGTTAAGCAAAGCATACATCACTAGTGATCTCCAGGAATAAACTTGGAATCTCAAAGAAGACATATATACTTGGAATTATTACGATACTATTTTTTATATGTGGAATAAACATCATAAATGATTAATAGGCTATTAAGTTATATTCGTTTTTTCTTGAAGAAAATTTTACTACTTGGATTACATTAGAAGTCATTCCCTATTCTAGGGGTCATTAAATTTGTTTTAACACTTGTTTGCTTTATTTCTTTTCTATTTCAGATTGAGATTCCTTACGTACACTATTTATCTTCTTGAAGATCTCCCAACTCATTGTACCAGTGTCTCCTCAACAAGACTTAATAGATCTCCACCAGCCTACTGCTTCTTTCTGCAGTAGAAATGTGGCCAATCTAATTTTTCTCTCATCAGAACAATCCATTACTCTAAAACATTTCTCTAGCAAATTCAGCCACGTTCTACATCGGCTAGATTCGTCGAACCTTCAAAAACTGTGGCTCCTAAAGCTTTGAGCCGCTCTATTCCATATTTCCTTTCTGGATCATTGGATATTGATCCAAGCCATTCTGCTAACTGTTGCGTAAATTTGGTAAACATTCTGCTTTCTATATCTGTTTGTTCTCTTGGAGTACTAGATTCCCCTTCAAACGGAGCTTGGGTAGGATCACGTATCCCTTTCGCTTCTTGCCTACGTTGTCTGCTGCCTCTACAAGGAGGCATGACTCCTATAACAGATCAACTTATTAGACATGTTACAATTACCTCTAAATCTATATGCATGTTACTGGACTCTTAAATTTTTCTTTACTTTTTCAAAATACCACAAGGTTTCCTAAAACTCTTGCTCTGATACCAAGTTGTCACACCCTCTCCAAGACTCTCTACTCTTAGCTTAAAAGATGGCGTGAAGCGAGTAAGTAACGTTCCTAACTTAACGGCACTCACTGACGGCTTACTTAACTTACTCGAATAACATGCAGCGGAAATAACTGAAAATATGTTAATAAAAATTTTCTTAAATAACAGGTTTTAAGTATACACTATACACCGTCCAACTCACTGATTATTAAAAATACAGACCAGGGCATGCATGTGTAGAGTTATAATTATACCCTAAGAAAATTCAAACTCTAATAGCAGACAAGCAGCGGTAGGTCAGGCTCGAAAATCTCAATCTCTACTTGTAAAGTGGGAAAGCATTTGAAAGAGTAAGCTAACCCCAGTGAGTGATAGCTTAAAAACAACGTATTTCGAAAACATAACTAAGAAATCTCATGCTTTAGGAATAGATAAATAGATTAACATCATGATGTTAAAACATATCATAACTGAAAACTGTTGCCAGAAAACTGTAACGGAAAACTATTTGTAAGCCATGTCTAATCATTTAACTACGTTGTAGTGGAAAAAAAAAAACCCAGCTCTTCCAACATCTTTGTCGTAGTGGAGTCATCTCAACACTAGCGACAACAATAACTACGTCGTGGTGGGATCAGTACCAACAACGTCTTTACTGTGATGGAACTAGCTCAACACCTACGACAACAATACTACGTTATAATGGGGCTAGCATCTAAAACGTTTTTATCGTAGTGGAGCGAACTCAACACTCACGACAGCGCTAACTACGTTGTAGCGGAGCCACCGCTCACAATGTCATTGCCATGGTGGAGCGAATCCAACACTCATGATAGCAAGATACTCTAGTGTGTACAACTAGTATATTAGCCCAGGCTCAACCATGAGTACGCATTCTTTTACTAATTTTCTCGTAAAACGTGTAAATAACATGTAAACATTTTCAATAATTTTCAGAAAATGCTCAAAGAACTTGCATCGTTCAAATCATGATGAAATTTCATTTAAAAGTCCTAAAACATGCTTAATTCATATTTTTACTGAAATCTCGTAAAACGTGAAAATATCTTCGGCCTTTAATATCTCAAATCATGCTTACTAGTATATATATAAAATCATAAATCATGTATCTAATGATTATATAACACATTTTGGCACGAAGAAATCATAAACATTCAATACGTTTAGCTTTAGGAACTTATCTTGTAAAATGTGTAAAAATAATAATTAAATATTCAAATATCCCAAAATAATAATTCATGCATAAAACCATAAATTAACTATATAATTATAATAATAAATGCTTGTATTATAAAGAATCTCAAATTATCAAAATGTTGAGATTAAATATTTTTCTCATAAAACGTGTATACTTGGGATAATTTAATAACATTAATACTAAAAATAATATTATAAAATTATAAGTGACTCACAAATTTGATGGGATGTTTTCGGTTTGTAAATTTATTCGATCGTTAAATTCTCTAAAAATCGTTCAAAACCGACGGATTAAACCGAGCCGATAATTAGAACCTGTTCTTAATTAAAATTTCCTAAATTTTTCCTTAATATATCAAAGTCTCCTTATTTTCCTTAATTTTCCTCTAATTTGCTTCATATTCAAGTGTAAATGGGCATTTAACAAATTACATATTAATTGGAGTAAGGTAATTTTGCATTCCGTCTTTTGATTTTAATGACGGACAAACAGTGGCAAACTTTTCATGACGACATTTAATGACGGTAAGAAATTAGAACTTCATCTTTAACCTTCCATTTTTCCCCAGTTTTAAAATCCAGTTTCTGAAGACTTCTCCAACGAGACTCCGACGATCAAATTCAGTTTTTCTAGCTAAAATTGAACGTTTTAACTATTACCAATCAATTACCCTTAACTTAAACGACATTATCTCAAGTTTTGGTCGTCTAATTTGCTCTCAATCCACGGGAATTCAAGCTAAAAATTTCGTTGCTCTGTTTTTTAACGAGTTTTCTACAAATTTTAAACTTCAAATTTGTCACTTCCAATGGAAATTAATCAAATTAATTGGTACTAAATCAAAGAGGGACTTCTTATTGAGCTTACCAACAAATTTGAAGCTCCAATTTCAACTCTAACCCTTTCAATTTCTTCAAAAACTTCAATTGCTCAAAACTTTAAATTTCTATGTTCGAATGAGTTTCTTCTTCAAATTCGTGGTTTTCTTGGCCAAATCACTCCAAATTGAGTTGTCCATCAGCTTCCTCTCTCTTTTCCACAGACTTTAGACACAAATTTCACTCCATTTGGTCAAGAATTGAGCTCAATTTTATTTTTCTTCTCACCGTGTTCATGTAAATTTTTGCCCATAAGTTATATTTTCTTGCTCTCAGGTTTCTTCTCTTCAATTTCCTTTAATTTATTTCTTTTCCTCCTCAATTAAACAGACTACACAAAAGATAAATACCCAAGTTCATCGTTCTTCCATCTAATTGGAGAGTTTAAAGGAAAATTTTAAAACAATTTCAATTTCTCTTCCTTCTCTCAACCTCATCCTCTCGGACAGCCTTAATCAACTTTTCCTAATTTCTTTTTTGTTTTTTTATAAATACTAAAGATAAATATAACTTTTAATATAAAATAATAATAACAATTTAAAAATCATTTTCTTTTTCACTTTTCTTTTCTCTTTTCTTTTTCTTTTTCTTTTTTTCTAAACAAGTTTACTAAAATGCCTTTTTAAAAAAATTACTAAAATATTCTTCCATTATTTTATTGATATATTACAACAAACAACTTAAAATTCAAATATCGGGTCTTACAACTATCACCCCCTTTTAGAAATTTCGTCCTCGAAATTCAAAAATTCTTACTCTAACAAAAACGAGTACTTTCTTCTGATCTGATCTTTTGTTTCCCACGTCTCTTCTTCCACTCCATGATGTCTCCAAAGAACTTTCACTAGCGGAATTGTCTTATTCCTCAGTACTTGTTTTTTCCTGTCCAGAATCTTGATCGGTTGTACCTCGTAAGATAAAGTTTCCCATAGCTCAACTGGTTGCTCTGGCAACACGTGCGAAGAATCCTGAACATACTTCCTTAACATAGATACATGAAAAACATCATGTATTCTTGAATGTTCTACGGATAAATCAAGTCGATAAGCTACTAGTCCTACTCTCCCTGTAATTTTGTAGGGTCCAATGTATCTAGGACTTAGTTTACCTTTTCGTCCAAATCGAAAGACACCTTTCCATGGGGATAACTTCAAGAAAACTCTATCTCCGACCTCGAATTCTAAATCTTTTCGTCCTACATCAGCATAGCTTTTCTGACGATGTTGAGCTGTTTTTAAATTTTCTCTAATTATCTTCACATTATCTGTAGTAATTTGGACCAACTGATGACCAATCAATTTCCGTTCACCTACCTCATTCCAACATAGTGAAGTTCTGCAAGGTTTACCATACAATGCCTTGTATGGTTCCATTCCGATGCTAGAATGATAACTGTTATTGTAAGCAAACTCCATCAATGATAGGTGAGTATCCCAATTACCTTTAAATTGTAGGACACACGCTCTCAACATATCCTTCAGCGTCTGGATAGTTCTCTCTGACTGTTCATCTGTTTGAGGATGAAAAGATGTGCTGAATAGCAACTTAGTTCTCATTGCTCTTTGCAGACTTGGCCAGAACTTCAATGTAAATCTCGGATTTCTATCTGACACAATGGATACGGGAACTGCATACTGACTCACAATTCTATCAACATATAGCTTAGCTAGCTGATCTAGTGTAAATGTCGGTATAAACCGTGCTGTTTTTGTGAGTCTACCGATGATTACCCATATACCGTCATATCCACTGGAAGTGCGAGGTAATTCGAATAATAAATCCATAGTGATATGCTCCCATTTCCATTCAGGTATCGGGAGTGGATTCAGAAGTCCTCCCGACCTCTGACGTACAAGTTTAACTTGTTGACAGATTAGACATCTATTAACATACTCAACAATTTCTCGTTTCATTCCAGGCCACCAATATGTCTTCTTCAAGGTTCTGTACATCTTGGTGCTACCTAGATGCATAGCATATGCAAAGCAATGAGCTTCTTCTAATATATCATCTTTGAGTTCTTTAATATTTGGAACACATAATCTTTCCTGTTTTACAATGCCGCCATCAGACCTTAACTCAAACTCTGCTTTATTGCTTTGCTGAGACTTCTCATATAACTTCTGGAAGATAGCATCCTCCGACTGTCTTTTCACAATATCAGTCGCTAACGACGATCAGACTTGAAACTGTGCAAACAAACTTTCGGATCTTCCTACTACTATTTCTGCTTTAGAATTTCTCAACTCGTTTAGCAAAATTACTTTCATACCACACAAGACATCTTTTGGAAGTCTGGACTTCCTACTGAGTGCATCTGCTACGACATTCGCTTTTCCCAGGTGGTATTCTAGGGAACAATCATAATCTTTGATCAGCTCAAGCCACTTTCTCTGTCTCATGTTCAATTCCTTCTAATCAAAGATATACTTCAAACTCTTGTGATCAATGAAGATATAACACTTTTCTCCGAATTGATAATGCCTTCAGATTTTCAATGCTAAGACAACGGCTGCCAATTCTAAATCATGGGTAGGATAATTGCATTCATACTTCTTTAATTGTCTTGAAGCATAAGCAATTACCTTACCTTCCTGCATCAGTACGCAACCTAACCCTTGTTTGGACGCATCACAGTAAATTTTAAACTCTTTTCCTGGCACTGGAAGAGTCAAAATAGGTGCTGTTATCAATATCTTCTTTAATCCTGAGAACTCTGATCACACCTTTCTAACCATTTATATTTGACATTTTTCTTTGTCAAGGAGGTCAACAGTAATGCTGTTCGAGAGAAATCTTCTACAAAACGTCTGTAGTATCCTGCTAAACCAAGGAAACTACGTATCTTTGTTGCATTGGTAGGTCTCTCCCACTTGACAATAGCTTCCGTCTTTGGCAGATCCACACTAATTCCATGAGTTGATACCACGTGCGTTAGAAATATTACTCGATCAAGCAAAAATTAAAATTTACTAAATTTGGCATATAACTTTTTATCTCGTAATATCTGCAGCACTGTTCTCAAATGGTTTTCATGAGCTCTTATGTCGTTCGAATATATGAGTATATCATCAATAAAATCTATCACGAACTGATCTAGGTACTCATGAAAAATCATGTTCATGAGGTCCATGAAAACCGTTGGTGAATTCGTTAAACCGAATGACATTACTCGAATTTTATAATGCCCATATATGGTTCTGAATGCCGTCTTCGGAATATCAGATTCTTTAACCTTCAGCGATGATATCCTGACCTTAAGTCAATCATAAAAATCACTGACGCTCTTCTTAACTAGTCAAACAGATCATCGATATGAGGTAAAGGATACTTATTACGTATCGTGACCTTATTCAACTGTCTATAATCTATACATAATCGTAGCGTGCCATCTTTCTTCTTTACAAATAACACTGGAGCTCCCCAAGGTGATACACTAGGTCTGATATATCCCTAGTCTACTAACTCTTGTAAACTGGATTTTTAATTCTTTCAACTCCCTCGGAGCCATTTTGTACGGTGTCTGAGAAATAGGTGTTGTCTCGGGCAAAAGATCAATAGTAAATTCAATCTTCCTATCAGGTGGTAACCTTGATAGATCATCGGAAAACAAATCTATGAATTCTCTTACCACAGGGACATCTTCAGGTTTTAGCTTTTCCTTATATAGTTCAACTATGTGTGCAAGATAAGTTGTACAACCTTTTCTCATCATTTTTGCAGCTTTCATCGCTGAGATTAAACATGTTAGAATAATTTTTCTTTCTCCTCTAAAAATCACTTCAGCTGATCTTGGTTTTCGGAAAGTTACTTCCTTCCTATGACAATCCATAGTAGAATGATTTGTAGACAGAAAATCCATACCAAGAATTACATCTAGCTCTTGTAACTCAAGGGGTATCAAATCTACAAACATACTGACACCCTCTACTAAGACATCATCCCCTCTAATTACCTCACCAACCAGTACAACATCGCCGACAGGAGTATAAATAATTAATTCATCCAGTAGTGTTTCTATCATTCTACTCAATTTATTCATAAATGTACTAGAAACAAATGAATGTGTAGCTCCAGGGTCTACTAAAACATAGGCAGGTAAATCAAAAACAAGTAATGTACCGGTAATGACGTCTGACGCATTCTTCGTTTCTTGTTGTGTCATTGCAAATAATTTTCCTTGCTGACGAGGTCGTCCGTTGTCCCTTTTTGTTTCCATCACTAGAATTGCCACCTTCTGCCTCTGAAATTCTTGGTTGACTTGCTGCTCAGGATAGGGCCTGTCGCCCTTCATGAAACCCTGCTCTCAGCTGTGGACAATCTCTTCTAAAATGATCGGGTTGCTTGCAGTGATAGCATACATCTTCTCTTGCCAAACACGATCCCTTATGAGCCTTGCCACAACTGTTACATACATTTCTTTCCACAGGATTGGTTACTGAGTCCTGCCCTGACCTCGACCCTGGCAATGATCCTCTTGATCAACTGGACGTTTTTTGACTTTGTCTGAAAATGCACTCCCTAAACTATCTCTTTGGTAAGACTGACTAGGAGATCGAGATTTAAAATCTCTTGTCCCTGATACTCTAGGACTAAATCATCATTGATCTCGTCCATAAAAACTACTAGTCGTCGAAATAACCTGACTAGGTCCCGTGTCTTGCCTTCCTTCCTCTAAGCTTTGCTCAACTCGCACAGCTGTTTCGACAAATTGGAAAAAATCCATCCACTTGGCTATTGTTGTCACAGATGTACGGATTTACTTTCGCAATCCTTTCTCAAACCTTCGACACCTACCAGTTTCAGAAGCAATGAGAGTGTGAGCGTACCTCGATAATTCGGTATACTTCCTCTCGTATTCTGCTACTGATAGTGTGCCTTGTACCAGTTTCAGAAATTCATCTCTTTTTGCCTCACAGTAAGTACTAGGGTAGTACTTATCTTCAAATATCTTCTTGAAGGTCTCCCAACTCATTGTACTAGTGTCTCCACTACGAGACTTAATAAATCTCCACCAGCCTTCTACTTCTTTCTGCAGTAGAAATGTGGCCAATCTAACTTTTCTCTCATCAAGACAATCCATTACTCTAAAACATTTCTCTAGCAAATTCAGCCACATTTCTGCATAAAAACTGTGGCTCCTAAAGCTTTTAGCCGCTCTATTGCATATTTTCCTACTGGATCATTAGACATTGATCCAAGTGATTTTGCTAACTGTTGCGTAAATCTGGTAAACATTCTGCTTTCTATATCCGTTTGTTCTTTTGGGGTACTAGATTCCCTTTCAAACAGAGCTTAGGTAGGATCACGTATCCCTTCTGCTTCCTGGCTACGTTGTCTGCTAACGGAGCTTGGGTAGGATCACGTATCCCTTTCGCTTCCTGCCTACGCTGTCTGCTACCTCTACGAGGAGGCATGACTCCTATAACATATCAAATTATTAGACATGTTACAATTACCTCTAAATATATATGAATGTTACTGGACTTTTAAATTTTTCTTTACTCTTTCAAATTATCACAAGGTTTCCTAAAACTCTTGCTCTGATACCAAGTTGTCAACCTCTCTCCCAGACTCTCTACTCTTAGCCTAAGAGATGGCGTGAAGCCAGTAAGTAACGTTCCTAACTTAACGACACACACTGACGGCTTACTTAACTTACTCGAATAACATGCAGCAGAAATAACTGAAAAACATGTTAATAAAATTTTTCTTGAATAAAAGGTTTTCAGTATACACTATACACTGTCCAACTCACTGAGTATTAAAAATACAAACCAGAACATGCATATGTAGAGATATAATTATACTCTAAGCAAATTCGAACTCTAATAGCTGACAAGCAGCAGTAGGTCAGGCTCGGGAATCTCAATCTATACCTGTAAAGTGAGAAATCATTTGAAAGAGTGAGCTAACGCTCAGTGAGTGATAGCTTAAAAACAACATATTTTGAAAACATAACTTAGAAATCTCATGCTTTAGGAATAGAAAAATAGATTAACATCATGCTGTTAAAACATATCATAACTGAAAACTGTTGCCAGAAAATTGTAACTGAAAAACTATTTGTAAGTAATGTGTAATCATTTAACTACGTTGTAGTATGAAAAAACCCAACACTTTCAACGTCTTTGCCATAGTGGAGTCATCTCAACTCTAGCGACAGCAATGACTACGTCGTGGTTGGATCAGTACCAACAACGTCTTTGCCGTTGTGGAGCTAGCTCAACATCTGCGACAGCAATACTACGTTATAGTGGGGCTAACATCTATAACGTCTTTGTCATAGTGGAGTGAATCCAGAACTAACGACAACAGAATCTACGTTGCAGTGGGGCCAACAACAACAACATCTTTGCCGTAGTGGAGCAAGCTCAACACTCACGATAGCGCTAACTACGTTGTAGCGGAGACACCGCCCACAACGTCTTTGCTATGGTGGTGTGAACCTAGCACTCATGACAGCAAGATACTCTAGTGTGCACACCTAGTATATGGCTCAACCATGAGTACACATGCTTTTACTAATTTCTCGTAAAACGTATAAATAGCCTATAAATATTTTCAATAATTGTCAAGAAATGCTCATAGAACTTGAATCATTCAAATCATGATGAAATTTCATTTAGAAATCCTAAAACATGCATAATTAATATTTTACTGAAATCTCGTAAAATTTAAAAATATCTTCGACTTTTAATATCTCAAATCATGCTAACTAGCATATATATATAATCATAAATCATGTATCTAATCGTTATATAACACATTTTGGCACGAAGAAATCATAAACGTTCAATATATTTAGCTTTAGGAGCTTATCTCGTAAAACGTGTAAAAATAATAACTAAATATTAAAATATCACGAGTTTATAATAATACATGCTTGTATTATAAAGAATCTCAAATTATCAAAATATTGAGATTAAATATTTCTCTCGTAAAACGTGCATATTGAGTTATTTTAATAACATTAATACTTTTAAAAAAATACTATAAAGTTATAAGTCACTCACAACCTTGATGGAACGTTCTCGGTTTGTAAATTTCTCCGATCGTTAAATTCTCTAAAAATCGTTCAAAATCGACGAATTAAACCGAGCTGATAATTAAAACTCGTTCTTAGATCAAATTTTGTAAATTTTCACTTAATATATCAAAGTCTCCTTATTTCCCTTAATTTTCCTCTAATTTCTTCTTATTCAAGGGTAAAATGGACATTTAATAAATTACATATTAATCGTGCTAAGGTAAGCATTCTGTCTTTTGGTTTTAATAACGGACAAACAATGGCAAACTTTTCATGAAAAACATTTGATGATGGTAAAAATTAAAACTTCATCTTCAACCTTCCATTTTCTCCAATTTTAAAACGCAGTTTCCGAGACTCCGCAATGAAATTCAATTTTTCTAGCTAACATTGGACGTTCTAACTATTACCAATCAATTACCCATAACTTAAACTACATTATCTCAAGTTTTTGCGTCTAATTTGCTCTCAATCCACGGGAATTCAAGCTGAAAATGTCGTTCCTCTGTTTTACGACAAATTTTTCTACAAATTTCAAACTTCAAATTTGTCACTTCCAACAAATATTAATCTAATTAATTGTTACTAAATCAAAGAGGGACTTCTTATTGAACTTACCAACAAATTTGAAGATCCAATTTCAACTCTAACCTCTTTAATTTCTTCAAAAACTTCAATTGCTCAAAATTGTAAATTTCTTTGTCCGAACCAGCTTCTTCTTCAAATTCGTGGTTTTCTTGGCCAAATCACTCCAAATTGAGTTGTCAATCAGCTTCCTATCTCTTTTTCACAAATTTCACTCAATTTGGTAAAAAATTGAGCTCAATTTCATTTTTCTTCTCACCGTGTTCATGTAAATTTTTGCCCAAAAATTTTATTTTCTTGCTATCGGGTGTCTTCTCTTCAATTTCCTTAAATTTATTTCTTTTCCTCCTCAAGAAAATTTTATTTTCTTGCTCTGGGGCAGCCTTAATCAACTTTTCTTAATTTGTTTTTTTTTTAGAAATACAAAAGATAAATATAACTTTTAATATAAAATAATAATAATAATAATAATAATAATAATAATAATAATAATAATAATAATTTAAAAATCATTTTCTTTTTCCTTTTTCTTTTCTCTTTTCTTTTTCTTTTTCTTTCTTTTCTTTTCTTTTTTTTAAACAAATTTACTAAAATGCCCTTTAAAAAAACCCTTCCATTATTTTATTGATATATTACAACAAACAACTTAAAATTCAAAGATCGGGTCTTACATAACGCCCAGTGAGTGATAGCTTTAAAAAAACAATGTATTTCGAAAACATAGCTTAAAAATCTCATGCTTAGGAAATACATATATAGGTAATCATCATGTTGTTAAAACATATCATAACTGAAAAGCTGTCGCTAGAAAACTGTAACTGAAAATTATTGCTAGCCATGTGTAATAATCTAACTACGTTGTAGTGTGAAAAATCCAGTACTTCCAACGTCTTTGCCGTAGTGGAGTCATCTCAACACTAACGACATCAATAACTACGTCGTGGTGGGATCAGTACCAGCAACGTCTTTGCCATGATAGAGCTAGCTCAACACCTACGACAGCAATACTACGTTATAATGAGGCTAGCATCTATAACATGTTTGTCGTAGTGGAGCGAGTCCAGCACTAATGACAGCAGAATCTACGTTGCAGTGGGGCCAACAACAGCAACGTCTTTGCCGTAGTGGAGCAAGCTCAACACTCATGACATCGCTAACTACGTTGTAGCGGAGCCACTACTCACAACGTCTTTGCCATGGTGGGCCGAACCCAACACTCATGACAACAAGATACTCTAGTGTGGACACTTAGTATACTAGCCTCAGGCTCAATCCTGAATAAACATGCTTTTACTAAAATTCTCGTAAAACGTGTAAATAACTTATAAACATTCTCAATAATTGTCTAGAAATGCTCTTAGAACTTGAACCATTCAAATCATGATGAAATTTCATTTAGAAATACTAAAACATGCTTAATTCATATTTTACTGAAATCTCGTAAAGCGTGAAAATATCTTTGGTCTTTAATATTTCAAATCATGCTTACTAGCATATATATATAATCATAAATCACTAATCGTTATATAACACATTTTGGCACGAAGAAATCCTAAACATTCAATACGTTTAGCTTTAGGAACTTACCTCCTAAAACGTGTAAAAATAATAATTTCATATTAAATATCCCAAAATAATAATTCATGCATAAAATCATAAATTAACTATATAATTATAATAATACATGCTTGTATTATAAAAAATCTCAAATTTTCAAAATGTTGAGATTAAATATTTTTCTCGTGAACGTGCATAATCGGGATATTTTAATAATATTAATACTTTAAAAATAATACTATAAAATTATAAATCACTCACAAGCTTGACGGGACGTTCTCGATTCGTAAATTTCTCTGATCGTTAAATTTCCTGAAAAATCGTCCAAAATCAACGGATTAAACCGAGCGGATACTTAAAACTCATTTCTAGGTCAAATTTTCTAAATTTTCCTTAACATATCAAAGTTCCCTTAATTTTCTTAATTTCTTCCCTAATTGGCTTCTTATTCAAGGTTAAAATGGCCATTTAGCAAATTACATATTAATCAGGCTAAGGTAATTAAGTAATCTGTCCTTTGGTTTCAATGACGGACAAGTAATGACAGTAACTTTTATAATGGACAACCAAAAACTTCATCTTCAACCTTCAATATTTTTCCAATTTTGCCAAGTTTTCTGGCAATAACTCTGGCGAGACTCCGACGATAAAATTCTCTTGTTCTAGCCAAAATTGAATGTTCTAACTATTACCAGTCAATTACCCATAACTTAAACTACATTACCTCAAGTTTTGGCCTTCTAATTTGCTCTCAATCCAAGAACTCAAGCAGAAAGTTTTGGTGCTCTGTTTTTCTTCGAGTTTTTCTACAAATTTCAAACTTCAAATTCGTCACTTCCAACGAAACTTAATCAAATTAATTGTTACTAAATCAAAGATGGACTTCTTATTGAGCTTACCACAAAATTTGAAGCTTCAATTTCAACTCTAACCTCTTCAGTTTCTTCATAAACTTCAACTGCTTAAAATTTTGAATTTCCAGCGCCAACGAATTTCTTCCTCAATTTTCTTGGTTTTCTTGGCCAAATTTTTTCAAAGTGAGCTGTCCATCAGCTTCCACTCTTTTTTTCTACACAACTTATATTTAAATTTCACTCAATTTGGTTAAGAATTGAGCTCAATTGCATCATTCCATTGTGTTGTAACCCCTCGGCCCAAAATTTTTCTTCTTCTTCCTCTCGGTTTCCCTTCTTTTTTCTTCAAATTTCTTGTTCTTCTCTTCTATTTGGATGGCTATAATGATAATTAAAGATATCTTCACCGTTTTCATCTTCCAATTAAGAGAATTGAGGCATAAATTTTTATAAAAGTGACACTTCCCTTTTTCTCCTTCTTATCCACGGTGCTCACTTTCAAAAAAAAATATTTCTATTTTTTTATTTTAAAAGATAAATATCACTTAATAATAATAATAATAATAATAATATCAGTATTATTATTATTATTTCTTTTTTCTTTTTCTTTTTCTTTTTTTTTCTTTTTCTTTTTTTTTCTTTTTCTTTTTCTTTTTAACAAAATTACTAAAATGTACTTTCCAAAAATTACTAAAATACTCTTCCATTATTTTACTATTACTTTTACAACAAACAACTTGAAATACAACGGTCGGGTCTTACAGTATTGGATTCAAGCTTACAACTTATGGCCTAAACCAGCGGATTGTTCTCCAAATTGTCCAGAATTGGGAAACTTTGCATCTTTTGAACTCTGTATTCTTTCCCGGTTGAATAAACCCCACTGTTTGCAACAAGGCCATCGAGAGGGTTTAGGCCATCAGGTGAGTTGAGGGCATTCGGAGGGTTCAAGGCATCATAAGGGTTTATGGCATTAGGAGTACATGATAATCCCAACACCGATACCATTGTCATCATAATACTGCCATATGTTTGCCATGTCATTCTTTGTAGAGACTGCTGTTGGAAAATTTTTCAGGATAATTAATATCTTCAGTGAATGATCTTATTCTTTCTTGTTGGATCTTCTCAAAACTTACATATATCGGAGGTCTACTGTGAGTATATTCATCGAACAAGAATTGAACATCGTCATCATCCTCTACTAATATAATAGAAGCCTCGACATCTAACTGGTATTTAACCCAAATAACTAGATTGTATTCTAATTCACTGACTCAGTCACTTTGTATATAAGATCTTTCAATGCATCATATGGATTGTAGAATCCACTTGGACACTCTTAATGTGACCTTGATTGTAGTATTGTTTCTCATCATCCCATGTACCGCCAAATTGGATGAATATATGCCTTTTTTCTATCCTACAATACAAACATAATAAATTAGCTAAAACATTCTACCATACAAACATTGTGGCTTAACGTTAACTCGTAGCAATACACATCATGGTAACGTGCATCGAGTATAGCGAGGAGCGTGTAACGTGTATGGCATGTAACGTGCATCGGTAGTTAAACGTCCATTTATTCATTGACTTGTGGATCGAGTGAGTGAGTAGATGAGCAGCACGCATCAAGTAAACATGTAACATCCATCGAGTGACCATGGAACACATGCACTAAAGTTAGGGGCAAAGTGGTAAACTCGGAGGGTGCAGATGTAATCAGAATGTCATTTGTCATTCATTTCTAAACTTTTGTAAAAATCGAATGGGCCCCTGAAAATGGGCCATTTGTACAAAAAAAACCCCATCTTTTTCTACCTCCACGCTGCCAACAACAAATCAAGCCAAGTTGTTCGATGAGTTTACCAACATCATGCACGAGAAACCCTAAATATCAGCACCTTGCAAACATCGTCGTCGTCTCTCTATCTCGTCTCTCTTTTATGCAAGTAACTGCCTACGGGATGCTATGACACGCCGATAAAGATCCCCAGTCGTCAACACCCCGCGAATGCCATAAAATTCGAAGTGTTGTTCAACCCGTCGCACCGCTAAACTCACACTCGCACTACTAGTTACAGTTGGTGAACTTAGATCGAAGGCCTTTTCATCTGCCACCGTTGATTGATTCGCCAAGCTTGGGGTTCAATCTTTCATATTACTGGCAATGGAACTCAAAAAATTGTTCTGTTGATGTTGTGGATCCACTCTTACTGGCAATGGAACTCACTAAGAGCACATCTTGGTGGATTGTTAGAGTTATTGAAGGGTTGTCTAGCAATTGGAGCATCGATTTGCCAAAATCTTAGTGATTTTTTGGGCTTGTCTTGAAAGTTATTTAATACCCATTAAATGTTTTGTACAAAAATGAAATTGCTCATAATTGTGAATGCTAGATTTGAGTTTAGAGGTCGTTAGTATGCTGTCTAGCAAAGTTATAATGATCCTAACAAGTCTTTGATATGGGTTTTGAATAATATAATGAGTCTCTTGGAGTCCTTAAATACCCATTTGGGACTTGTTATGGAACAATTGTTATTCATAATGTTTATTTCAGAAGATTGAAAATTTGGAGAATTGTGAACTATTGTCTAGCGACGTTAAAGATCGTTTAAGTATAGTTCAATGAGTTTCAATGCTTATTCTTCATAACTTTAAATACCATGTAGTTGAATGTTGATATTTAATTTACCCATAATATTAGGATGTTAGAATTGAGAATTTGAAGTATTAAGCTAGCTATCTGACAAAGCTGAGACTTGAGAGCACTTGGGCATTTTTTTACTAGATTATAAATTGTGAATTGATTGATCAAATTATGGTTTGCTGATATTTCGAAGTTCTAATCGTTATTTTGGAGTTCACATATATAGGGACATTTGGTTGGAGTTTGAAGTACGGTGAGATGTAGTTCATAAGCTATTGAAGTTTTTCACGTCACATATGTTTGTGCTTAGGTTTGAGTCCTCTAGAGGCATGAAAGCGATTTTTTGAATCCAAACAAAAGTGGAATGCTTATAATCTAGTGGATTGAGCTAATGAATATGAGTGGTTTATTTTTAAGCATTTTCATTATAATTTATTTTCGTTATTATAGTACGTTGTGATTGAAAATTCCTAGTATGATTGTTTTATAAACTATGTGTTAGGAATGTTTTCGATTATGATATCTAGTTTCCAGGAACTTTTATATTTTGGAAATGTGGTTGAACCCAACTTACTAGGCATGATTTGTATGACAACTGGCTTCAAAATACACTTTGATTTGTTAAAGATCTTGGATGGTTTGAATGAAAATGTGCTTCTTACCATGTTTGGCTTTTAAACATAAATCCTGTGATTTTTATGAATAAAGTTGGTAATTTACCTATAAGCTACGTGAATGTGTTTCCATAGCACCACCTATAGTTGTCAGAAGATTCTGAGGCTGAAGGAGGTCATGACCAGAGATCCGAGAACCTGTACCTAGGTAAAGATGTGGATACATATTGTGATTTTGACTTCGGACCTAGATTAACCCATGGTGGGTGGCTCTATGTGCACATAGGAGCATGGTTATCAAGAATGTGGATATGTGTTTGGATTCTCACTGTGGTAGGGATTGAATATGCGTGAGCTCAATTTGGTCGCATGTTCTTTGAGGATAGGGATCATGTGAGAGCTATTCTTGACCGTGTATTTAGTAAGTTTGCTATGGTTGACTAGCACATGTGGAGATAGTGTTCAGATTGTCACTATGGTAGGATCTGAATATGTGTTAGCTCAGTTTGGCCTCTTGTTCCATTAGAATAGGGAAAATATGAGAGCTATTGTGGATCGTGTATTTAGTACGCTCTACTATAGTTGACTAACACGTGTGGATTTGATGTTCGATTCGTCACTGTGGCAGTTGTTGTATCTGCGTGAGCTCAGTTTGGCCACATGTTTTCTTATGGATATAGAATATGTGTGAGCTATTCTTGATCGTATATTCAGTGTATCCTATTATGATAGACCGAGATATGATATATGTTTGATCGTGAATATGTGTGAGCTTAGTTTTAGCCCATGTTTCCTTTTGATCATGTGTGAGTTATTCTTGGTCGTATATTCAGTGTGTTCTATCATAGTAGACTGGGATATGGTAAAGGGTAGATGGCAAATATGTGTTGGCTGGATACGACTGTATGTTTCAATGATGACATGGAACATATGTGAGTTGTGCTCGGCTGCATATTTGCCACAACCCTTCTGAGTTGACTTGAATATGGTATTGTTGTTATCTTTTTAAAACAAATTGTAATTTTTTTTTATATATTTCAATATGGGATCTGAGTTCTAGGTTTGTTATCAAAAGTATGTTTAAATGTTTCTTGTTGGAAGTATGTCTTAGAAGTTTCACTCGCTATTTAGTTTTACGTTTATTAAATGTTTCTTGTTTGGCTCACGTTTTCAAATGTTTTCTCCCATGTAACGGTTAAGTTTTAGATGCATGTTGAGCCATCAACGCCACTTGTTTCAGTTAGACATCTATGACATTATGCTTTATGAATTTGAAGTGTATTATTATGATAGTTGAAAATTGTTAGTGAATGTCATGGATGTATGTTTTAAACAACCCCACTTTTTGTTGTAACGTATTTGAAGTGGTTTTTCAAGTATGCATATGAGAAATTTGTTTGGGACCCTGCATTATTGTGATAAATGTGTGGTGAGACAGACTCAGTGTTATTTTGTGTTGGAAAAATATAGAAGGGTAATTTTCTCCTCTTTTAAGGTGTGGTTAGTCCATTTTTCAAGGGAGACTTTGCCAAACTTTTTATATAAATTTTATAAGGTTTGTCGATTTCTTATTTTGAAAAATGCTTTTATGCCCCAATCTTGGTTAAATGGACAATCTGGAACGGGTGTGACACACATTGTTGACGTTTTTTAAAGGTCATGAATATGAACATACTTGACATTTTTTACATGTCATGAATATCATATACTCGAAGTTTATTAAATGTCAACGTTCATTGTTCTTGACGTTTATAAACCATCGTGAACTTCGATAGTCTTGACACTGGCTTCAAGGACGACCTAAAAAATGTCAAGAACATGGATTCTTGACGTTTAAAAAACGTCAAATAGTCTGTTTTTACAGTAATGAGTGAGTATATAAAATACCCAGTAAGGGACCACTATTGGGTCCACTAGGTGAACCGTTAACTTCCTATTAAGCGAAGCATACATCCTGTGTCATATCAGTCTAGTGATTCCGTAAAAGCAAACATCATCATAAAATTGGACCCGAGGGTACACTTGTTAGTTAATATAGTCAGCAATCTTAGGTGGTGATCTCTAAACCCTTCACCTCTTCTAATTTCAATCATCCAATTCAAGAATCATCTCCTCTCCTCTCTCACAAGTTTCTCTCCAATTATATATTTCTTTTTCGAGCAAGTCTTTCAATTGTGTTGGTTTTTCGATCAGTTCCAGTGCAGTTTCGATCGAGTCTCTGGCTATTTTATCCTGGAGACAACATGACAATTTCAAACTGTTTGCAGTCTGAGTAGAGCTGCAAAACGTCTTAAAGAGAGTGTGATTTGCGACAAAATCATTTTACTAACCTTTTTTCGGTTTTCCAGTTGATCGTATATTTTAGGCATTTTGTCCAGCAACCCAGTTCCATCGTACCGTGCATCAACAATTTTAAGATGATTCGATCTGCAACGTCATGGTCGGCATCAACAATTTCTCACCTCAGATCTCGACCGTCTATTTTTGTTCAAAGAAGCAGACTTCAAATGGTGGAAACATAAGATATTGTTTTTATTAACCCTCAAGAAGGTTGCCGCCACATGCATTACCAAAAAGCCAAAAGTCCCTAAAACTGATCCAACCTAGGAGCAACTCAACAATTTTGAAGCATGGAAGGAAAATGATTTTATCGGTAAAAATCTTGTTTTAAATGGTGTGACAGATGAATTGTATGATTATTACAGTACAAAGCCCACAACAAAAAATGTTTGGGATGCCCTACAGAAGAAGTATGATACTGAAGAGGCTTGTTCAAAGAAGTATGTAGTCAGTCGATACTTACGGTACTTGATGATGGATGAAAGATCTGTAGAGGCCCAATTCCATGAATTGCAGAAAATTGTCTATGATATAATGAATGAAGGTATGACTTTAGATGATCAATTCCAAGTTGCTGTTATTATTGACAAGTTACCTGATATGTGGAAGGAATTTAAAAATACTCTGAGGCACAAGACAAAAGAGTTCTCCCTCGAAATTCTGATAGCTCGCTTGAGGATTGAGAATTGACAAGTCCAAAAACATGATCAAAAGGAGTTTCACCGCCGTTCTAAAACTCGGATTGAAGCCAAAGAAAAACAAGATGAAGGTCCAAAACCAAGGTCCCAACAACTAGAGAAACTAGAAAAATAAAAAATCTCAGTCCGAAAGTACGATACAATTTCTTTGCTGCAATTGTAATAAACCTGGTCACTTAGCTAGGAATTGTAGGAATAGGAATCGGCCTGCTATGCAAGTGAACCTGACTGAGGCAGAACTTTGTGCCATCATAATAGAAATAAATGTGATCAGAGATTTTTGAGGTTGGTGGTCCGACACTGGCACCAAACCCCATGTCTGCCACGACCTTAGTCTCTTTAAAAAATATAATGAAACTAATGATGGAAAAATACTTTTAGGGGATCATCACACAACAAAGGTTGCTGGAATCAACAAAGTGAAACTAGAGTTCACCTCTGGCAAGACGGTTATCCTGAAGGAAGTTCTGCACACTCTAGAGATAAGGAAGAATCTAGTCTTGGACTATCTCCTCAACAAGGTGGACTTCACCCAGACTATAGAAGTATATTTATTTACTCTTATTAAAAACAATGTCTTTGTGAGGAAGGGTTATGCAGCTGATGGAATGTTTAAGCTAAACCTTGAAATAAAAAAAAACCCTGTCGTCTGCTTACATGTTGTCTTCATTTAATACTTGCATGTTAGGCTTTGTCATGTTAATAAATGAATAATTAGCAACATATGTAGGTTAAACATGATTCCTAAGTTATCAATAAAAGAGTTTGAAAAATGTGAACATTGTAGTCAAGCTAAACTAACTAAGACTACACATAAATTTTTAATTAGAAATTTTGAGCCTCTAGATTTAATTCATTCTAATTTATGTGAATTTGATGGTGTCTTGACGAAAAACAGTAAAAGATATTTTATAACTTTTATTGATGACTATTTTGATTACACTTTTATTAATCTATTGAAAAATAAAAGTGATGCTTTTGACATGTTTAAATTGTTCGTAACCGAAATAGAAAATCAGTTTAATCAAAAAAATTAAGAGACTTCGTAGTGATAAGAGAACTGAATATGATTCAGATTCCTTTAACAACTTTTATAACACACATGGAATAATCTATGAAAAGACAACACCTTATTCTCCATAAATGAACTATAAAGTCGAAAGAAAAAATAGAACTCTATCGAAATGAGAAGTTGCTATTTTACTTAATTCAGAAGCTGAACCATATTGGTGGGGTGAAATTATTCAAACGGTGTGTTATGTTCTTAAAAGAATTCCAAAATCTAAAATACAATTTCACCTTACGAAGTTCTTAAGAATAAAAAACCAAAGTTGTCATATTTTAGAACATGGGATTGTCTAGCCTTTGTTAGAATTTCATATCCTAAAAGAAAAAGCTTGCTAGTAGAGCCTATGAGTGTGTCTTTATTCGATATACAATCAATAGTAAACCTATAGGTTCTATGACTTAGTAAACCAAGTGATTATAGAACCAAATTATGCTAATTTCTTTGAGGACAGGTTTCCTTTCAAATCAAGAAATGGTGGAGGCTTGAGCCCTAATAACCTAACTAGGGGGGCTCGAGTTCTTATAGTGTACCCCTAGTTAGAACTCAAAATTCAAGTGAGAAAGTAGATACAGAGCCTAGAAGAAGCAAGAGAATCCAAACTCTTAAAGACTTTGGAGATGACTTTGAAACCTATAACATAGAAGAAGATCCTTAAGATCTAACAGAAGCCCAACCCTCAGTAGATGCCAACTTATGAGAAGAAGGTATTAATGATGAAATGGACTCTCTCGAGTCAAATAGGACTTGGTATTTATTAGACCTACCCCCTGGCTGCAAAGCCATAGGATGCAAACGGGTTCTAAGGAAGAAATTAAAACCTGATGGAACAGTAGACGAATACAAGCCTAGACTCGTAGCTAAAGGTTTTAGACAAATAGAAAACATAGATTTCTTTGACACCTTCTTCCCAGTGACCATAATCACCTCAATTATAGTGCTAATTTCTATAGCAGCCTTTCATAATCTCTTAATACATCAAATGAATGTCAAAACTACTTTTCGAAATTGTGAATTAGAAGAAGAGATTTATATGTAACAACCTAAAGGCTTCATAGTTCATAGTCAAGAAAACAAGGTTGATAAATTAGATAAATCTGTCTATGGGTTAAAACAAGCTCCTAAATAATAGCATGGAAAATTTGATAATCTTACCACTTGTAAAGGATTCAAAGTTAATGAAAGTGACAAATGCATCTACTATAAATATGAAAATAGCCTATGCACTATCATATGCTTATACGTAGATGATATGTTAATCTTTGGATCAAACTTGCACGTCATAAATGATGTAAAATCAATGTTGAGTGTAAATTTTGACATGAAAGATTTAAGAGAAGCTAGTGTAATCTCAGGTATAAAAATCACTAGGTCTGAAAGTGAGATTTCTTTGGATCAATCTCACTACATAGAAAAGATTCTAAAGAAGTATAATTATTTTCATAGTAAACTTGAATGCACTTCTTACGGTTCTAGTGTAAAAATGTTCAAGAACACTAGTGACAGTGTTAACCAATCTCAGTATGCGAGTATCACCGACAGTCTTAGGTATGTTGTTGATTGTACTAGACTAGACGTAGCTTATGCTATACGATTATTATGTAGGTTTACAATCAGACCTAGTATAGAGCATTGGAATGCTATTGACAGAGTCATGAAATACTTACAGAAAACCCAAAACCTAAAATTATATTATCAAAAGTTTTTCGCTGTCCTAGAAGAATACAACGATGCTGATTGTAACTTCCTCTCGGATATGGAGTTGTTGCTTGGAAATCCAAGAAACAAACTATTCTAGCCCAGTCAACGATGGAGTCCAAGATGATAGCACTAGCAACAGCTAGTGAAGAAGCAAGCTGCCTTCGAAGCTTGCTATATGAGAAAAATAAACTAAAATATCTATAAAATATTGAAAAATTACAGACTCTATCAATAATATATATTAAATCAAGTAATCATGTTTTCGTAGTAGTGTTTCAATTTTTTGTCATCCATAAAAATTTTCCTTCAAATTTTGTATAAATGAGAAAGAAAAAGTGAACATTTATATAAAGTATATGTTTTGTATTGGAATGTTAATTAATTAGTTAATTAATTAATTTATTATTGTTGCCTGAGAAATTATTGAAATATTACCTAATGGAAGTATTTACTTTTTGTTTTCCTAATCACAACTTGGTTGTCCTGTCTTTCACATTTTTGAAACCACTCTTTCAATTATAGTTTCTTTTTGGTGTAACTTTGGATTCTTACTCCAATTATATGTATATAATAAATATTAATCTTACATTCTAGATGGTACACAACTTTTTAAGGGTATATTATTGTAAATGACAAAACTGTTAAAAATATTTACAAAATATAGCAAAATTTCAACTTCTATCAATGATAGACACGGTTAGACTTTCATCAATGTCTATCAATACACTGACAGATACAAATAGAAACCTATCAATATCTATCAGTGACTATTGTTGATAGAATCTAATATTTTGCTATATTTTATAAAATTTTTGATTAATTATGTTATATTTGAAAATGTCCATTTTTTAACCTAAATTGGAATTTTATTGTTATTATTATTAAACAGAACATAAAAAACTTAATGGAAAAATAGTTGATGGTCAACCATTTTTATCTCCCAAAATTCCTTAATTAAGATTTAAGGAGTATTTATAAGAAATCATAAAACAAAAAGGATGAAATATATTGTTACGTAACATTTTTCTTTTTTTTTTTTTATAAAATTATATATCTTTTTTTTATAAAATTATATA
>JBBPDJ010000008.1:6968028-6982721 GCA_037974625.1 Cucumis cinereus | reverse complement strand
ATTTAATATTTGAATATGATTCAAATATGGATTAAATTAAATATAAGATATTTAATTTAGAAATTAATTAATTAGAATATTAATTAATAATTTAGTTTAATTAGATTTAATTAAATTTGATTAAATTAAATTAATTAAATTAAAACTATAGATCATGTGAGAGATATTCATTTAAATATGAAAATGAAATATTGATTAAATATGATTTAATTAATTTTAATTAATTAATTAACTAGTTGGTTAATTAATTAAATTAAATTAAATCTAATTTAATTTTAATTTTAATTTAATTAAAATTAAATTAAATAACTCCCTTACGGAGTTATTTTTTGAAAAAACGTGGAATGCTCCCATGTTCTCCCAATAATCTCTCTAATTTCACCTTCTGCATTCTGAAGAAGGGGAAGGACAGTATGCAAAAAAAAAAAAAAATCCTGGTTTTCGAATTGCAGAAGGTCTGCCGAGAGAGGAAAAAAAGCCTCTCTATTTTTCCTTTATAATTCCCAAAAGAAAAATTCCAAATTGGTTCCCACAAGCCAAACCTCAATTTTTCAGAGGATAGGAGAGGCTCCAACTGGTGTGGCTACAATTTGAAGATTTTGTAGAATTCAGAGACGACAATGAGAGTAAGTTTTTTTTCCTACATTTTTGTTTATAAAAATCATGCTTAGCCTAGATTGTTTCTGTAATTTCTTTTCCAATGTATTAGTATTTTAAATTTTCCAAATTAAAATTGTGAATGATCTGTAATTCTTCCGCTGCGATGAGTTTTTATCCCATCAACTACATGGTAGGGTATGACTCCTAAGACATTCAAGAGAGGCTTGGAGTTGGAAGACACAAGAAGACAATTGATTAATAAGATGAGTTGCAGTGAGAACTGCATCCTCCCATAAGTACGATAGAAGTGAAGTAGACAATATGAGAGACCCTACAACCTCAAGGAGGTGACAATTTTTCCTTTCAACCACCACATTCTGTTGAGGGGTATAGGCACATGAGCTTGGGTGGACAATCCCTTTAAAAGACAGAAAGTCACAAATGGTATTATTAAGGAACTCATGACCATTATCACGACGAAGAATACCAATTTGGATGTTGAACTAAGTCTCAATATTAATGTAAAATTCCTGAAATATCGATGAAACCTCAGATTTATGAGTGAGGAGAAAAATCCATGTGAGACGGGTATGATCATCAATAAAGGTCACAAACCAACGTTTTTTTTGGAGAGGTAGTAATACTCAAGGGACCCTAAATATCACTATGAATAAGGGTGAAGGCCTGAGGAGGTTTATGAGGTTGAGACGAAAAAGTGACCCTATGCTGTTTTGCACAAATGCACATATAACAAGACATAGAAGAGACATCAACTTTATTAAACAAAAGAAGAAATAAATATTTCATATATTGAAAATTTGGGTGACTAAGGTGAAAATGCCACAACATATAATCTTTTTCTGAAGCTGAAAAATAAGAAGATAACAAACTAGTTCTAGAACAATTCCTAGAGGGAGCATCATCGTCAAGGAAATAAAGCCTCCTATTGTGCCAGACAGTGCCAATTGTCTTCCCTCAGCTCAAGTTCTGAAAAAAATATTATCTAGTGATAAGGCAACTTGACAATTCAAATATCTAATTATCTTACTAACAAACAGTAAATTGTAAGATGTTTTGGGTACATGCAGCATATTTTGTAAAGTTACACCATCAGAAGGAAAAATATGACCATTGCCCGCAATAGGAACAAAGAACATATTTTCAATTTTAATCTTTTTATTACCAACACTTGAAAGATATGATAGAAAATTATCATAGGATCCGGTCAAATAATTTGTAGCTCCTAAATCAAGTATCCATGGTTTCTTACCATTTATGTTGAGGAGACTTAAGGATTAAGAGGTACCTAATTGAACGACGACCCCAAGGGAGAGACACCAAGATCATTTTAGCAATCCACCTAAGGTTGTGTCTGGGAGGCACTCGTCGATTCACTCAAAAGAGCCCGACCAGGGTTGGGCTTGTCATTTGAAGGACATCTTCTGCCATTTGATAGTCTACATATAACTTCTAGCACTGTTCTTTCATATGCTAGGGTTTTTTTTTTTTTGCAATGTTCATACACCGGGGTCTGTTTTCCATTTTGCTTTTCACTATAAGAACCATATAATTTTGCACTAAAAGCAACAGAATCAGTAGCAGTATAGTTGTGATGTTCATAGCATTATTTTTTTCTTCCTCTAGACGCACCTCAAAACACACATCCATAAGAGAAGGTACATGCCTCTATCCCAGTATACAGCCTTGCACTACATCGAACTTGAAGTTCAAATTAGCTAGAAATCATAAACATGATCGACTTCGTCAATCTTTGAATACTGGAGACCTCCAGCGGACAATCCCAGATAATTTCACCACACAGATCCATCTCTTGCCAGATTAGGAACACTTTATTAAAGTATGAAGTGACATCCATCGCCCCCTATTTGCAGTCATGATCCTGTTTACGCAGAGTGTAAAGACAAGACACATTCAACCTTTTAGAATATAATTTATGAACTTCATCTTAGATATCTTGAGCAGTCGCAACACACAACAACGATTTCCCTATAAGAGGTTCCATATTATTAATCAGTAGTGATCTAACTAGGGAGTCTTCTCCTTTCCAAATGTAACTACTGAATATCCTCTGGTCTAGGTCTTGGTATCTCACTAGTTAGGTAACCAAACTTGTGAAACCCCTTAAGGCCCACTTTAATGGACTGAGACTAGGAAAAATAGTTCTGACCATTCAACTTTTCTCCTCCAATTAACTCTGTGGAGTTTTTTCATAGAGCCAGACAAATAGTTTGCAGTAGTTAAAGTAGGAAAAAAAGGTTACTAGATTCACTGGATACATTGGTAGACTGGAAGGAATTTTAGAATTCACTGTACTGGAATTTAAGTTTGTGGGAGCACCTAGGACTGTCCAAGAGTAGCGATTTGTTGCTGAAAATTTGTCTAAAGATTAGCCAACTGTTGTTGTACCATTACCAAAGATAAACCAACTACACTTTGATGTCCATAACTAGGGGATGCAGAGTTGGACGGATATGCAAGGACTGAAGGTAATGATCAACGTTGATTTGGACAACAGCAGCAATGTCGGTAGTGGAAAAATTGACTACTCTGATGATAACTGTGGCGGTAGCGAGGTTAGTGCAGAAGGAAGGTTATCTTGCACCAGTTGGTTTTTGTCGATGATTGCTAGGGTTTCGTCACCTTCTCTGATATCATGTTAAATGGTAAAAAAGAGAACACCAGGTTTACTTGGAAAACCCTTGAATAGGGAGAAAAAACCATGATAGAGAGTCACATTATTATTTTCACACACAATGAAAGTTACAAGAGAAGACAACTTTATAGGCTCTAGCAAGCCCTAATACAAAAGATGAAATAAACGTAGGGTAAAGTAAATCACTAAAATACCTTTAGGGCTATAATAAAGCCCCTTATTTCCAATACAAATAACCACAATTTTTTAAAAATTAATGTATATCATTATTAAACATATCAACTCAATCAAGTGCATCATTATCAAGTTTATCAATAGTATATCAATCAAGTGGATCATTATCAATATATCAATCAAGTGTATCAAATATATTAGCAGTATAAACAATGGATGATTGAAAAAATTATCAATAGTTTATCAATCAAGTACATCATTATCAAAGAATATCAAGTATATCATTGAAGTGTATCGAGTTTACAATAATATGAACGAGTTCATGATTTACAAGTATATCAAATATAATAGTTAAAAACATCATTATCCAGTATATCGATTAAGTGTATATTAGTAGTATATCAAGTGTATCAGATGTATCAAGTGCAAATCATAAAGAGCATTTGCGACATTTTTCATCTTTTATAGGTAGGTTGGGCTACATTTTCGCCATTTTTGTAAACAATAAAACATGTGGACTATAGGCCTAATTAATATAATTTGCTTTGACTTTTTTTTGCGAGTGCGCCGTAAAAAAGTTGAATTCTTAACTAAATTCTAAATACAAAAACTATTTTTTAGCTTCAACAACATGACTTGAGTTTTGAAAAGTTGATAATGAACAAAAAGTTTATAGATGGAATGAGTATTTATAACATTAATTTTTAATAATTAAAAGCAAAAAATCAAATAATTATTGAACCAACTCTAACAACTTCCTATCATTTTTTTTTTTTTGAGAATAACATTCTTTTTTATTGAATCCATTCTGTTTTAAATTTGTGATAACACTGAGCAAATTAAATGCACCGTTTGCATCTCACGGAATCAATACATAATCCTCTTTATAATAAAAACAGAGAAGAATCATTTCAACTTTGAATTCCGTAAATTGATAAAAATGGAGAAATTTGACGTATTTACAAGGGTATATAGGACAAATCAAGGTATTGGTAGAAATTTGTCATATTTGAAATTAGTTTTAAATATTGCTATATACTTTATTTAATATGCCCTAAAATCTACCCATTACAACTACACTAAACAAAAATAATGTATATAGATATTATTATTATTATTTAAGAAAAGTATATTTAGATTAATAAATAACATTTCAGACTTTTAAAACAAGTGACAATGTTTATTATTTTTATTCATTATGTTAATAAGGAACCAATAAATTTGCCAAAATATCATTCAAAATATAGACAGACAAGTTGATAAAATTTTGCTACCATCGATGCAATTGATAATAAGGATAGTCTTTATTTCAATCCCTCATGTTGAGTAATGTATTGAGTGAGTAATTTGTCTATAGAATGGTTTTGAGTATGAAAAATAAGGAATTCAACGTAATTAGAGTCTGTAGATTACACACTTATAAATGCTCAAAGTATTATATCTATTTATTTTATTTTCTTTATAAAAAATAATATTAAACTTGGAATTGGAGGCAACTGGAAGCCAAATTTATCATTAAGCTAGCTAGTGGTTATAAAAAATAATATTAAAGAAGAAAAAAAAAAAAACTTTTTTTGCCGTCAAAAAAGCTCCAAAATCCAAACTATTGAATAGAAATTATACAAGGAACATACAACAAAAGGCTCTAAGCCTTGCATACAACAAAAAAATTCTAAGCCTTAGGCTATCTTAGCACACAGGAGAAGAGCCCAAGCTAAGCACCATTACAAAGATAAAAGCCATTTTCTTCTTTATAGTGACGAACCTTTGGGGTTGGCCAAACCATTCAAGGAGTTTAAAATGTCGAGGGCATTCTCAGCCACCAAGACTAGAAATATAAACTGCTGATATCTTCCTATATTCATCCTTACACATTCTGGGAACTCGATCCAAAATGATAACAAAGAGTGTGTTGGTACTACTAAGGCTTTGATCGTCTGAACTCAAACCAGATTTCGTAGTGATTAAAAAGCAAGCTATCGTGTGTGCGCTTCCCTAGATATTCAAGTCCTAAGTTTGTGAGACGCTTTGTACATTCCTCCCCTCCCAACCGTGAACAGAATTTTATGTTATGGGACACAAAAATTCGCCCATCATATGACTTTAATTTGTTAGAAAGCCTCTCTAGTCCAACCCATACAAGCTTATCAGGCATGTGAAGGAACACAGCACTAGCATATATTAAATCATAAAGAACTTCAGAGCCAAATTTATTGAAGTTCATGTCCTCCCCTTTCACGATTAATGGACGCTTGCTTAAGAGACCTTGAGATGGAAGCTCGTACCTGAAGGCAGCCATCATAGAGAGTTCATCCCTCTCGAGACAATGGTAATGTCCACGCTTAAGGTATCGAATGAAATGCAAGCCAACTCGTAGAGTGCCACATCCAATCTCCAAAACATGTGCATTTGGTGTTATATGAGAGAACTCAGCTAGGAATTCAAACACATCTCGCCCGCCTGCCCACGGTTCACCATAGTTACTATGGTGCTCTTCAACCAGAAGCTCACCAGGGCATGGAAGTGCCGTACGGTTCAGATCCTCTGGTCCCTCATAATGTGATATACCCTTGAATCTATCATGAATTTTACGAACTACGTCAATAATGGATGAAGTATTCATAAAACGCACAATATACATGATTCACTAGGAGCAGAAAGAGAAATAAGATTAAATGAACAATGAACCAGTAGCAACACAAAGATACCAAAGTTACAATAGATCAATTATAATAATTTGGCCGACATAAATCATAAGAATCATTGAACGAGTATTATTGGATGACATCCTAGGCAGAACATTGAAGGAAGTTTGAATTTATATCATAGAAATGGTTTAAAATTTCCATTCATATTCCATAATGATATAAACAATGAACATGTAAAAACAAAGATATCCAAGTTACAATAGACCAACGTTTTACACTAGATCAATAAATAAGTAATTTGACCAATGAAATCCGCAAACATCACTCAACAAGCTTTGATGGATTTCTATAAAGTGCAGACAAGCAAGTTTGATACGTTAACATGGAAACTACTCCTTTTTCATTAATATTACAAAATGATGTGATGTCAAATTCTACCTCTTTTCCATTCACTTTCAGAGAAGACAAAGTACAGAGATTCCAATGCTGTTATAAACTAATTAACATGCAAAATAACCTAAGTAAATAACTATCACTAGCAATCTTAGGATGGCCTAAGAAGAATTCTAATCTATACTTCTGGTTCAATTCTAGATAGTCAACATAAATGACTTATATACAACCACAAATTTGAGATAAACAATCAAAAGTGGATGGTGCAAGACAACTAGGTAAAACATAAAAGTTTAATTTTCAATTCATTAAATCTTGTTTATCTCAGACGAGAGGAAAAGCTATTACTTATAATACAAATACTCACTGTCTGAGATCTTCAAGCTGTTGAGCCCTAGTGCGAGGGTTGATGCCTTTTCGAAGCACATTTTCATGCATCTGCAGCCCATTAGCTTTGATTTGATCCTTCACCCAGTCAACATCGTCCTTGTTCGTTATAACCCCATCACCAATGTGGGCTCCATTGCTGGCAGCAGTACCGGAGACAACAATGCGGGGAGAAACAGGGCATGAACAAGAGGAGAGATTGGAGATAAAGAAGAAGCAAAAGAGAATCACAGCAAAGCCGGTGAGTAAGAGCACTGGAAAGGTGACGACAATCCCTTTTGGAGACGATGATGAGGACCACAACGCCATTAACGGAGTTCAACTGACAAAAAATGCAAGTTTCAGGCTAAGTGTTTCCTCCTTCAATGGGCTTCTTGTAAGGTGAAAATTTTACTTTCAAATAATAATAAAATAACAACAACAATAATAAGGTTAAATTATCAATTTAATCCCTGTAGTTTAAAGCTTGTGTTTATTTGATCATGAACTTTAAAAGTGTCTAATAAGTATATGACCTTAATAACTTTAAAAAAGTGTTTAATAGATTCTTGAACTTTCAATTTTGTATCCAACATGTCCTTAAATTTTAAATTTTGTGCTAACTAGGTCATTGAACTATTTAACATTTTAAAAAATTCATAAACTCCATAGACAAAATTAAAAGTTTAGCACCACATTCGACATAATGTTCAATTCTATATCTAGAACATACTTTTAAAAAAAAAAAAAATTGAACGTTAGACTTGTTAATCATGGAATTCAAAGTTCAAGGACCTCCTATATACATATAAAAAGGTTCAAAAACATATTAACGCTTTTACTAAGGAAATTATCAAATTACTTAAAGTCTTGATCTCTTTCAATGGGATCTGAAAGTCTACTTACTAACTTTCTACGATGTATAAGATCTAATGTTAGTTCTTCGGCAACAACCTAATAATGACATATCAACCCTCAACCATTTATACTCAAGGCCCTAATATTTTTCTTACTTTCCTTAACGCAAACATCAGCCCTAAACCATTTATACCCAAGACCCCAATATCCTCCTTACTTCCTTTCATACAAACTCAAGGCCTTCTAACCCTTCTAACCCTTCTTTCTACACCATGCTTGCCCAATGACCACAAGAACATATACTTTCACATACTCATGATGCTCCTTCAAGCAATCTTAAGAACACAACATGATTTACATATCGGAACACATAATAGTTCATGACAACATATAGAAGATTAAATCACATATTTCAAACAAAACAACAGGCATGAAACATACAAAGCATTAAGCAAAGAGACTAAAGAAGCAAAAACTGTTAGCATTTCATTCTAAAACCGCTCTTAAGCTATTCTATCAGCTCCTGAAACAAGAAAAACAAGATTCTAAGGTTAAAACTCAGTTCTAACCCAAGTCGACCTTAAACTTAATTTTTGTCGCCCTAACCTAAATGCATAAGAATTCCAATAAAGAGAAACACATTTCGAACACTTAATTGAATTCACCAATAATGTAGACGAACGGTTGCCTACTGATCCTTATTAGAAAGAAAAATAACTTGGGTTTATGCTGGATTGTGTTGGAATAGGTTCGAACTCACAGATCCACAGGCTATGGGTGATCAGATTCGAGGTTCTTCGGGTTGTGGGTCAAAAATTCAATCATAAAATCAGGTTGGGTTTACAGATCTGGATTGCTGGAGCACTTGCTGAACGGACACACCGCTGCTGAAGGAGCCGTTGCCAGTGGGCCGCGCGTCTGGGTGCTCGTCGTTGCGGCAGAAAGCAACCCGCGACTTCCACGCTTGTGGTTCGTCGAAGAAGGTCGCTGAAGCCGGTCGCCACGTGGGTTAGTGTTCAAGCGTGGGTCTACGTGGCCGTGAAGCTCATGGTGTTGAGCGTTCCAGGATGAGACGTGGGCGTTTACAGATTAGATTTCCACAGACGTGAGAGGCTGCAACGGTGCGGTAAGGTTCCTGGAGTAGCTGGTGGATCGCCGGAGAAGAAACTCTACGGAGGTGGGTGTGGCTGAAACTCAAGAAGAAGAATGACTTGTGAGGCTACGGTTTCTTTTACCTTTCCCTTCTCTCTTTCTCTTTCCTTTTTCTATTTTCCTAAAAAGTAGGGTCTAATCTATAGTATATTTGTTTGTTTTTTTTTATATATATATTTATTTATATGGCCATTAGATTTTCTAACCATTCATGTTTTCTTTTCTTTTTCTACGTGGAGTCTAAGTTTTGTTTTGTTTTGTTTTTTTTTCTAATTTCTAAATGATTAGTAAAATGAAACTAAAATTTGTTAAAAGTGTTTTCACACCAAGGTTATAATAGACTGATAGGAATTTTACGTCATTTACAAACCATGTCAATCAAATAAACTTGTGACCTCCAATTTATGTTAACTACACTGCTAAGTGGTAAGATCCGTCTCAATAGAGAATCTCATAATTTTAGCTAATGATTGAATCAAATGGTCACAAGGGGGCTTTTGTAAATTTTAATTGCAAATGAATTTAAATGATTGAAATGTAAAAGCTTAGTTAGAAAGGGATTAAACTCAATTAAAGGGATCTAGCTTAGGAAAAATCAGAATCCACTCGCCTAGTTGGTTGCTCATGGAACACTAAGAGGTCGTTGCTCACTTAATTTTATTCTTGGCTTGTTTACTTGGAAGCTAATAGTTAAACACCCTAATGCAGTGATTAATCTCTTAATTAGTCCATACGATCAATTAATAGGATTCAAAAAGTCCATGTTAACTTAACATACACATTATGCTTATGTAATCTAGCCAAGACAATTAGCTATTTGGAAAGCCTAACTACTAATTAGTTTAATTCTTGCTTTTCGTGAGTCATGAAATGCCATAAAAAAGTTGTTCTAGACAACTTGAAGTTAACCCACAAACAAGCATGCAACAACCTTTGCCCTAATGAGATTAACACTCAAGCATGCAGTCTCTCTAGCAATCAAAGAAAAACACAATGAGTAAGCAAACCATAAATGTTTTCTAAGCATAGAAATTAAAATCAATCAAGAACCAATAGAATTACAGTAGGAACTAGAAGTTAGACTAAGTCTCACAACCAAGACTTGAAGAGTTTCAATCCTACCCTAAGCTAGAAATGATGTACCTTAGCAACTTGTAATGTGGCAAGAAGAGCTAAAATGTCCAATAAATGAAATATACAAAGAAGTTGATGCTGGTAGGAAGAAATACAAAGAAAATGAGTTTGGTGACTAAAATTGAGATTCCTCTATCCTAAATCGAGCAATTCATATTAAGAAAAGTTGTCAGGCGGTGCGACACTCTTGAAGTTTTTGTAGCGCTAGTCTTGAGAGTCGTTACGCTCTACGCGACACTCTCGGGAGTGTGGATTCTCCCTATCCACTCATGTTTGAAACACTGTGGCACTCTAAGGTAGCGTTGTGGCACTCCCTAATACACCTTCTGTCGTGTTGGGTGACATAATAGGATATTTGCTGCCACCTACAAACCTCTACTAATCAAACACAATCTCTTCAATAAAATGACAAGATTCTAATTCTTCTTGATACCGCAATGCGTTGAATACATCAAATTTAATTTCTTAATAAAAAACCCTGATAGTTAGCTTTCCTTCTTGCATGTTGATCAATGCTCTTCCAGTAGACAAGAAAGGCCTTCCCAAAATTATAGGAATATCTTGGTCAACCTCATAATCTAAGATGATAAAGTCCGTAGGAAAGATAAGCTTGTCCACTTAGACCAGAACATCTTCAATTTTTTCTTCTGGTCTTGTCACTGATCTATATGCTAACTAAGAGTGACAGTGGTAGGCTTATGTTACCAATGCTTAATTTCTTAAAAGTAGACAAAGGCATCAAGTTAGTGCGTGCACCCCACAGGGAAATGTGAAACTTCTAGGATCCGTCATTTTTGCAAGCAAGCTTTTCTAGAACAATGCCCTACATTTTTGCACCAGCGCCATTGTTTCATATTCTCCCAACTTGCACTTATTTGGGAGTATATGCTTTAGGAACTTCATATAACTAGGCATCTGCTCTAGGGCTTTTACTAAAGGAATATTGATATGCAGTTTTTTTAGCACATCCAAGAATTTCTTGAATTGCCTTTGTTATTCTTTTTCTTTAGTCTTTGCGAAAACAAATGAGGTGGTCTAATTATCTCTCTAGTGTCTTCCACAGGCTTCTTGCCTTTGTCTTTCTTGTTTATTTCAGTTGTCTTGCATTTTGAAGTCTATGTGGGGTTGTCTCTGTTTGTAGTTGCTAGTGTGTTCGTCATGTCTTTTCCATTACTTAAGTCTTCAAAAGGTCTAGTTGATTCATGTCTATCAATCTGAGGTTATGCAGTAGATACATTGAGTGGCAACATTCTTCCACAACGAAGTGTTATCGCTTGAAATTGTCCTTTTCATGCTTGGTGACATTCTTTGTCAGTGTTACTAGTCAACAGTTTTTACAGTCCATTCTTTATTTGTTTAGCAAGCTAACAAATTTGAATCTTCAAATTGCAAATAGAAGTTGTTTGACAATGTAGAAATGTGTCATTCTTTTGAATGTACTTTTGCAAAAAAAAAAAAAAAAAAAAAGAAATCTAAGGATGAAGATGTAGATGTGTGGGTTGATCCATTCTGTTGAGGTTGACTTCCTTGCAGCATGTGGTAAAATCCTGGTGGTGCATTTCTATTCCTTGCAATTGATGTTGTGTAATATTTTGTTCAACTGGTTAATTATCACCCCAAGACAACTTATGATGATTTCTTCGGTTGGGGTTATAGGTGTTGCTGAAAGAGCTATTCTTAATGAAATACACCGATTGCAGATTAAGAAGGCATACGCCAAAAGTATGCGCTTCACCACATCCAACACAAGCGACTGCTAGCGATGGGCTCATTGCATTCACTTGATTCATTGTACTTAAGCTTGCTTTATTCAAAGTCGTAGTCTTTAGTAAATTTGTAGCAGTTGCAGTTTGTGTTGTTAGGGCTACGACTGAATCATTATCAACAACTCAACATTAGCTATTCTTTTTTCTCACTCTGGTTCCCCAATCATCATCTTCTCATTCATCATTGTTTCTTGGAATCTTATCCAAAATAGCTTTAACTTCTATAAAAATTTTGTTCAGTAATTCGCCTGCTACGACTGAGTTTGCTACTATCTAGATGACTTGTTCAATCCTTCGTAGAAAATGTCCATTTGGACACAGTCAGGTAGTCCATTGTGAGGGCAGTTTCTGACGAGGCGCTTAAACCTTTCCTTGTTTCTATTTCTTTAAGTTTGAAAATTATCAATCTCCCACCTTCTCTGGTCAGCTCTTATTCTTTTTTCTTTCTATTTACATAAATATTTCTTAAGTTGTGAAAAATCAAGTTTGAAATATATTTTATCCTTTAAAGATTGAACTATTTTGATGAGAAAGTTTAAAACCAATTTTATTTCGGAGAAGGATTAAGAAATTTGTTAAAGTGTTGAAATGAATGAAGCTAAGGGTATAAAGGAAATATGAAAATTAAGAGAAAGAAAATAGGGTCATTTTCTATATATTATTATTTTTTTTAAAAAAAATATAAAGAAAAAGAAAAAGATGGAATTTTATTGAGGAGAGAAAGAAGATTTGGTTTATTTGGAGAAAAGAAGGGAAATAATTGGAGCTTGTGTTTGAAATTAATTCGTAGAGTTTTCTCTACGAATTAGGTTGGATTTTCGACGACTAAATTGGTAAGGGTAAAAATTGATATTGAAAGTTTGAGGGTTATTTAATTAATAATTTTATAGAAAATTGTTAACTAAATTGTTATGTGAAGGTTGAATTTGAAACTTTTGTGGAGTTAATTCGTAGGATTTGTCTACGCATCGAAATGAAGGTTTCGGTATTCAATCGGTAAAATCAAGTGTTATGGTGTTAAGGTTAAGTTTAATTAATAATTTTTATTGAGAAATTATTAACTTAATGTTTTATATATAGGATCAATTTGAGGAGTTATTGTCGAGCCAAGGGATTAACGACACTTTAAGGTAAGGGACTTACTATTGGTTCTTCGATAATAAGTAAGTATATTTATGCGACAGTAAAGAATACTTATGTGACATCTGAGTTGCTTGATTTGGTGATAAGATGAATTAACTGAATAGGTGGCGAGTTTAAGTTATTTTATTTATTAATTTTAATAGAAAATTATTAATTAAAATTGGATATGTAAGGGATACTACTACCGAACCCATGCCTTAGGTGTGTAAGATGTGGAATGAATTGGATCGCATGTATGCCTTGTGCAATGTCGCTATCTGTTTATGGTTTAGGTGATGAGCGGGTTATTAAGTATCAATGCATAACTCGTATGTCAAGTTTAATTTTGTGGTACATTGATACGACTTGTTTGGTTATGTGATGAATTGCTTAATACTGATTTATGTGGTGAGTTAACTAAATAGTTTAGTTAACTGTTAGTGATGGTTATGCGAGTAGTTAACTGAATGGTTTAGTTAACTGTTAGTGATGGTTATGTGAGTAGTTAACTGAATGGATTAGTTACTGTTGGTGGTGGTTATATGATGAGTTAACTAAATGGTTTAGTTAACTGCTGGTGATAGTTATGGGTTGAGTTACCCGAATAGACTAACTCATGAGTTAGCTATTGGTGATGTGTTAACTATGTTGAGATGAACTGAATGACCATGTGATGATCTGTTAGGACAGATTGCTATGAAAAAATCAATGAGGTTGTGTGGCGATATGCCTTTATGGTTTGCTACAGAAATATCGTAAAGCAGGATAAAGGTGTGAGGTAATTGAGATTATCATTGTTGAATTAAACTTCATATGTGTGCTTGTGAATGTTTTTGACTAAGATTGCATGTTTTGGGACTATTGTAACTGTTAGATTTATTTATTAACTGTATTGTACTTCGTTTGTGGGGACGGGTTAACAAGTTTGTGTGGCATGTATCCCGTAGGTTGACTTAATAAGTCTGTGTGGCATGTGTTCCAATGATAGCTACTTTTGCATGTGATCCCACAGATTTGCTACTGTATTGTACTTTGTGTTGGATTTTATGTCCTAAAACTCATAGATAGTAAATGTAAACCGTTAACCGTTATTAATAAACAGTTATTATTTCAATTTTAATGAATAATAATTGATTATTTTTTGTCTAATTAACTCAAATCCATTACACTAACCTCCTAAGCTGTTTTATGAGTCTTGAATAGTATGTGGAGACAGATAGGGATCAATGTTCGAGATATAGCTTAAAGGGTCTATTGTATAAGGATAAGGTTGGGTACCTTATCCTGGTAACGCTATGGATACGATCCACTTTGTATTTGATACAAACACAATGATCTAATGTGTTCGTGTAGGCGACACGCACATGGGAGTATCCTATGCAATGAGTTTGCATAAAACTGAACCATGAAATAGTAACCACTAGATATAACCCGTTGACTAGTTAGGTTTCTATTTCAAATAGGATGACCTAAGCAACTTAGTCTTAATCCTGAGTGTATTATGAACTCCTGTTCACGAGGTATTGTCCTTTGAATTGTATGGGTGAGAGTGGCCTGTTTGCCGACTCAATAAGCCTACCATTTTGGGGACAAGATCGAGTGAGGAGCTGGAAACATAATCACACAAGATGGAATTCACTCCTTCTCAATTTTAGGGTAAGTAGATGAGTGTTTCCGTAATTGGTGTCTCCAGGACTTGAACAAAGGGTCTTACCCTCTCTATGGCACAAGAGAAATTTCTGCTTATTGGTTGGACCATAAGCATGTTGTTCATTAGAGGAGCATTGGTATTTAAGGACCAAGAAG
>JBBPDJ010000008.1:6948260-6967928 GCA_037974625.1 Cucumis cinereus | reverse complement strand
TTAGGATGTTAGTTTATTGGATTTGGGTTAATTAGACAAAAATAATCAATTATTATTCATTGAAATTGAAATAATAATTGTTTATTAATAACGGTCAACTGTTTACATTTACTATCTATGAGGTTTAAGACATAAAACCCAACATTAGTTTATTCCCGATATCTCTCTTCGGGTTTTTAACGCTCAGATTCTTAACCTTAATCCGAGGTCGTTACTTATATAAAAATAAGAACTTAAAATCAGGCTCATGAAAATTTCAAACCATTTTATTTAAGAAACTAAAAAGAAAACATCAAAATTATCTTTATGCAGAAAACCAAATAAATATATCAATAAAACAATGTAAACTAATGTTGTTCGGGCCCTATGTAAAACATGCAACTTTCATAAAAAAAAGAAAACTAAAAGTTGTTCATAAATTTGAAAAACATAAAATCATGAAGACTGCGGCAGAAGCATTAGTCAATATAGTCCCCGATGGCATGGTCACTAGTCCTTTCTGTCCTTCGCTGGTTTCCTCATACTTAATAAAAATATCCAGCAAGAGACCCACTACTGGGTCCACTAGGTGAACTGTTAACTTCTTATTAAATATATACCTCGTGCCACACAGTCTAGCGACTTAGTAGGAATGCCCATGATAGCCCAAACGCAAGGGTTGATTTAGGGAGTCTGTGGGAACACATGTATAAACAGCCTAATGTATCGTCGGGACACATGCCAGACAGACTTGTTAACCCAACCCACATACGGAGTACAACATGGCTAATAGACAAAGTTAACAGCTACCATAGTCTCAAAACATACAATCTTAGTCCAAAACATTCATAAGCACACATATGAAGTTTAATTCAAAAATGAGAATCACTAGCACCTCACACCTTAGTCCTGTTTTACGGTTTTTCCATAGCAAACCATAAAGACATATCACCACACAATCTCATTGGCTTTTCCATAGCAATCCGTCCAAACAAACTGTCACATAGTCATTCAGTCCATCTCAACATAGCTAACACATCACCAACAACTAACTCTGGAATTAGTCCATTCAGTTAACTCAACCCATAACCATTGTCAGCAGTTAACTAAACCATTTAGTTAACTCACAGGTAATCTCCACTAACAATTAACTAATCCATTCAGTTAACTACTCACATAACCATCATTAACAGTTAACTAACTCATTTAGTTAACTCACCACATAACCATCACTAACAGTTAACTAATCCATTCAATTAACTCCTCACATAATCATCACCAATAACTAACTAAACAATTTAGTTAACTCACCACATAAATCCGTGTCACACAGTCTAATGATTTGTTAGGAACTTCCACACAGCCCATTGTCAGAGTCGTCCTAGCAAATCTGTGGGATCACATGTAAAAGCAGCTATTGTCAAAACACATGCCACACAGACTTGTTAATCCGACCCACGGGACACATGCGTCACAAACTTGTTAACCCGTCCTACAAATGAAGTATAATACAGTAGCAAATTTGTGAGATCATATGCAAAAGTGGCTATCGTCGGAACACATGCCACACAGATTTGTTAATCCATCCCACAAACAAAGTTCAATACAGTTAATAGCTAGAGTTAACAGACACCATCAACGCAACAATATCCACAATTAAAATGTAAAGCAGTTACATCCATAACTCCATCTCACATGGTACAGTTATCATGTTTTACAGTACGAAAGGGCATGCATAAACACCACACAATTATTTATACAAAAATACCCAATCATCGTGCCACAATACAACACAATCATCAGCTATTACATACCCAAAAATCTATCTATGTAACCAAGTATCATGTATAAGGCTTCCCATAACAACCATAAAACATAACAACTATAAAACAATCTAAAGTAGTCATTGCACAAGGTATACATTTAAACCACACCGTTACTTTGTACCCATAAAGTAACACATTTGAACCATTCCATCTCCTTCACCTTATGCACCTAAGGCGTAGATTCAGTAGAGTCATCCCTTACACATCCAATTTTAATCAATAATTTTCCATAAAAATTATTAATTAAAATAACCTAAACTCGTCACCTAACCCGTCAATTCATATTATCACATAATCCAGCAACTCATATGTCACATAAGTATTCTTACAGTCACATAAATATCCTTGTCGAGGAACAGTAATAATTCTTGGCTTGACAATAATTCTTCAAAATGATCCTATGCATAAAACATTAAATTAATAATTTCTCCATAAAAATTATTAATTAAAATTAACCTTAACACCATAAGGCTTCAACTTACCGATCGAACACCGAAAACTTCAATTCGATTCGTAGAAAAATCCTACGAATTAACTCCACAAAAGTTTCGAATTCAACCTACACATAACCATTTAATTAATAATTTTAACTTTAACTTTAATCCTTCAATATTCAATCTTAACCTTACCAATTTCATTGTCGAAAATCCAATCCAATTTGTAGAAAAACCTCTACGAATAAATTGCAAATAAACGCTACAAAATCGATCTTCAATCACCAAGGAAATGCCCAAATTAATCTTAATAAATTTCCTTAATTTAATTTCCAATGGGTAGTCCAAAATCTATAATTAAAAACCACCAAAAACATCCAAACTTACCCAAGTCAAGACAAAGAAGTCGGCGGCTTGGCGACACGAACCAGCGGCAACGTCAACGTCACGATGGCTGGCCGGTGGTGACGTGGCCTCAAGCTCGTAGCGATCAAAGGGACGGCTAGAGCTCGTGGTAAGGGAAGCTTGTAGGTACGACTCAGCTCGAATCTGGCTACTGCACGGCTAGACGCAAACGAAAGCGACTGGGCATAGAGGCTCACCACGGCGAACGTTGTAGAGACCGACAGTTGGACGGAGATGGTTAGTCGGTAGGAGGTGTCTGCTTCAGAAGCGACTGGCTCGAATATTACGCAGCTGAGACTTACCTTACAGCGGCGTCACATAGCGACGGAAGGGCGGCGGTCCAACGCGTGACGGAGCTGCAAATGGGGGCTGCCGGCGAGAATAAAGAACACAGAGGGGAAGTGCGGCGACGGCTGCATAAGGAAGAAAAAGATTGAAATTTGTTGTCACGCTTACCTAGAACCTATTTACTTTATAATAAATAAATAATAATAATAACTTATTATTATTATTTCTTTTTCTTTTAAAAAATAATGTATATATAACTGTTCATATATTTTTAAACTCCAATCTTTCTTCTCTTCTAACCAAATAAAATCCAATCTTTTCTCTTCTCTCACTACTTCAATCTTTTCACAACAAATTAAATATTCTTCCTCAATTCTTTCAAAAATTAACATCACAAACCAATATAATCCAACTTTTGCTTAATTACTTTAAGATAATCAAATTAAAATTATCTCAAAGTTCAGGATGTTACGGGGTTTTTGGGTGCATTGCCTTTGTCTATAGTCATGGCCCGAACCAAACTAAGTTTACCCCTTGTGTTAAATAATGTATAGTTAGGTTATAAATTTTTCCACCTTTCTTCCCAAAAATACTTCATCTCCATGGATGTAACATTCCTTGAGGATCAACCTTTCTTCCACGTTTGTCAAATTCAGGCGGAGAGTACAAGTGAAGAGACAAACTAGTCGACATATTCAGTCTCAACTGACCTTCTTGAACCCATCCTGAGTGCCCATGACACCGTTCTACTCACTGAACAAGTCTTTTAGATAACTTACTACAAGAAAAATCTCAAAAAGGAAATAGTGTCCCCTATTGCTCCGCTGGCTTCAGTCCATGGATTTGAACCTGAAGGGATGAGAGCCCTTACGCAGCAGAAGACGTTATAGAACCATTGCTCAAATTTAATTGAAAAAAATAAAAATACCAAATACATTGTCAAAAGTTACAGAAACAAATTTTACTGTAAAAATAATTAATGGCTAAGCATGCTTTTGTAAATAAAATAGAATTACAAAGAAGAGATGAACTTACTTTCGTCGAAGTCTCTGAATCTACAAATTGTCAAATTTGGAGGCCACCACCACTTAGAACCTTTTCTACCCTCTAAGTAATTGAGGTTTTGGTTTGTGGGAACCTTGTGTGATTTAGGAATTTTTGAGAGAAAATTGTAGAGAGAAAAAGAGGAAAAATTCTTTGTATGCAAACCTCAGTCCTTTTCAAATCACAGAAAAGAACTATTTATCCTCTTCTTCTTCTTGAAGAACAAGAAAATGTGGTTAGAGTGAACTGTGGGATTACATAGTTGAATTCCACATTTTTCACAGTTATTTAATTTCAATTAAATTAATATTAATTTAATAAAATAATTAATTAATTAAATCACATTTAATTAATATTCCATTTAAATCATATTTAAATCAATATCTCTCTCATAACCTTTAGTTTTAATCTAATTAATAATAAAACTAGACTATTAATTAATTCTTCAATTAATTATTATCAAATTAAATATCTTATATTTTATTTAATTCTGATTTGAATCATATTCAAATATAACACTGTCATAACCTATAGTTTAATGTGTATCATATATGCATTAAATTTAATCTATAGTTTTAATATGAATCTAATTCAAATTAAAATAATATTTGAACTTATTCCTTTACATTATATTAATTCCCTAAGTCAATTTGAACATAAATTATATCCAAGATATATTAACCTCATTACTCTTTAAGAGCTAGGAAGGGGACCTAATGGACCTACAAATCAGAAGCTACAACGATATGAGATTAATTGGCTAAACTCATTAACCACATTAATCAATATTCGTTAACTGTATGTACACTCCACTAAAGACTCACAGTTAAAATCTTCTCATTGTAAATATATTTTTGTGTCCACGGATATAGACCAATAACAGCAAGTTAGTCCTTAACAAGTGTTTGTAACACCAGCTGGGTCAAATTGTCATTTTACCCATGGATTACTTCTTAGTCTTTAAATACTAGTGCTCCTCTAATGAACAACCTGTTTATAGTCCAACCAATAAACATAAATCCCTCTCGTGCCATAGAGAGGGTAGGACCCTTTGTTCAATTTCTGGAGGTACCATTTAAGGTAACACTCATTTACTTACCCTAAAGTCGAAAAGGAGTGAATGTCATCTTGTGTGATTAAGTTCTCAGCTCCCCACCCGATCTTGTCCCAAAAATGGTACGCTTATTGAGTTAACAATCTGGCCACTCTCACCCGTACAAATCAAAGGACAATCTCTTGTGAACAAGAGTTCGTAATACACTCATAATTAAGACTAAGTTGCCTAGGTCATCCTATTGAAATAGAAATCTAATTAGTCAATGAAGTTTCATCTCGTGGTTACTATTTTGTGGTCCAGTCTTACGCAAACTCATTGCATAGGATACCCTCACTTGCGTGTCACCTACACGAACACGTTGAAGCATTGTGTTTGTATCAAATAGAAAGTGGGTCGTATCTATAATGTTACCAAAATAAGGTATGTAGCCTTATCCTTATACTATAGACTCTTTAAGTTGTATCTCGAATATTGATCCTTGTATGTCTCCACATACAGTTCAAGACTCATAAATTAGCTTAGGATGTTGGTTATCGAATTTGGTTTAATAAGACAAAAGTAATCAAATAATCAATAACTCTTTATTGAAATTAGAATAATAACTCTTTATTAATAACGGTAAACGGATTACATTTACTATCTATGAGTCTTAGGACATAAAATCCAATAGAACCAACACAAGCTCGAGGTATTACTAGCCCTAATAATACTAACTTGTTTGTTGAGGATAATATTGTTGATTTTGTTGAGAATGAAAAGACTGATATGTTAGTTCTAGAGAATAACAGGGTTACAAGCAGTGATGAGTCTTCGACAGAAATTCATGAGGGTGAGACTTTTCCTCAGGCTGGAAAATGTAATCAAAATCCCATTACAAATTAGGAATCAGACAAATTAGGAATTATGAAAAGAGATATCATAATCCCTAATTCGTATGATTCCTAATTTGTAATGATTCACAGAGGTCCATATGCATGAGTTCTAAGGGTTCTTTGGCTCTAAGACCTTTTTCAGTAAAAGATCTCTTTGTCATTTTTTTCTCAAGACAAGACTTACAAGGTGGTAAAGAGTTATCTTCCATTCTTATTGAGATTTATGTGGCCTAATCTTAAGTGCCAAAGATGTGCGTTAGAAGACACCTTTTGTTATTTGTTTTGAGTTTCAGCTGTTCTAAACATTTTTGTATTCAAAACAACATTTGCTTTAGTTGATCTTAACATACATAACTTGTTTTCTTATTTAGCATAACAGTTTTGAACACCTTTTTTTACTAATGAACACTTCATTAATATTGAAAGTAACTTTATAATATTGTTCTAATAAACAAGAGATAGATACAAGATTTCTTTTCATCCGATGAACAAGTAATTCATTTTTCAATAAAATATATCACTACAAGAAAAACGTCGCTAAAAGTATTAACAACGCAACCCACGACGTCGTTAGGACTGTCGCTACATCTGCGTAGCTAAAAGTATTAGCGACGCAACCTACCGCGTTGCTAAAACTCTACATTTAGTGACATATTAGTGTCGCTAAAACTTAACATTTAGTGACATACATTAATTTTTACAGCGACATCGTACATATGTCACTAAAAGTATACTTTAGCGACATATATTATTCTGCCACTAAAAATATCACATCATTTTTTTAAAGAAAAACTATGATTTACTGACGTTATAGAAAACGTCGGTAAAAATATTTTATTAATTAAAAAAATAATATCAAATTTACTATATAAACCTGTTATGAAATTGTAAACATTATAGAACTACGTCAAAAAAGTTTCACTAATTTGAGAAAGAGTTAGAACAATATGAACTTAACTTATAATTATCAAGTTACACCAAGTGATGTACAAAGTTAGTTCCAAGTTACCATCTAGGTACCAAAGTTTGCATAACTAGAATTCTTACAATAATAATCGTAGTTTCTATAACAAAAAGTCCTACAACATGATTTTTTCATACAAAATTATAAGATATACCAACAAAAAAACTCTTTCCAAATCTGTCTGTGAAGTCAACATCAAAATCCAGGATAGAAGAACAGTTGTGCAACGATTAAGCACCTTAATGTGCATAAATTTAACTAAAAAATTAAACGAAGTGAACTTTAGACATCTCGAATATAACTCCTCTTCTATTTCATCAAACATTTCACTCATTCTATATGGATCATCTTTGCTCGTTTGATTCTCTTATAGTTTCTTCAAACATTGGCCCATGTAAATCATGAATCATCTCTAGCATCTCATCATCCATAATATCTCTCTCTCTAACGCTTTCTCTAAGATTTACATTCTCTTCTCCAGGTTCACCTTGGAAAAAGTTGCACATAGAAACCTTTAATTAGATCTCAAAAATGGAGAAAGATCAACAGTATCTCCATGGAATATCCATCGCCTATAAGTCAAAGACATGCCATATTTATACAAATGATGCTCTATGACATCTAATCTATTCCAATTGAGGTTCACACAATTTGAACAAGGACATATTGTTCTTCCCTCTTCGTCTAAACACTTCGTTGCAACTCTGATAAAGTTATCAACACCGTTAGAATATTCATTACAAGCTCAATCCCTTAAATTTATCCAACTTCGATCTATAATAAGTACAGCTTAAAGTACCTAAGTTAGAATTTAAATTGTTAGAATCAAAACCTCGAATTCAAAGTACCAAGTTTGAACAAAGTGTTTGAGTAAAGATAAATATTTCATAGCAGAGCACATTCAACAATGCGAACTATCACAAGTATGATTTCATGGATTTTTTTTAGTAAAAAAGAAAGGAAAAAAAAAAACTAAACTTCCCTGTGCTTACAATTTCTAAAATGCACACATTGCTATTTTGTATCCAATTTCTCTAACCTTAACTTCTACATAAAATGCACACATTATTTGTATTCAATTTCTACTCTAACGTCACATCTAGAAATAAAGCTCAAAAGTAGATAGAAAATACATGATTCAACAATTTGAACATCATTATCATACTTCTCATTACTGTTGATTAAAATTGTAATGAAAAATTGACTAAATATTTATTTAATCATAACATTAAAATTTGAACCAAATGATGAATGTCCAACACTTTAGTCAACTCCATCTTTTATATCTACTTCTCTATATCAGCATGAAAATCTAAATCAACAGTACATATATATCTTGTTATTAACATTTGATCATTATATTATTAAGTCATTTTCCATCACTTTCAAGCTAACAACATTACATAAATTTCTAATTTAACCAAAAACTAGTGTAAACAATGGGGGCACAGGGCAACATGGAAAATCTACGTCGAAGTCCAGAAATCTTCGTCGTTTTTTCTCAATTCAATTGAATCATTCTCATTTCTCAATTCACAATCTATAATAAAAAGACATTAACAACCAAAAAATTTAAGAAAACTATTTACCTCAAGAATCCGCTGCTGAATCAATGGCGATGAAATTGTTTTGTGGAGAATGGACCGTCAAAGTCGCAAAATCTTCGTCGAAATCCAGAAATTATTGTCGTCTGAAGCAGCAAAATCCTCGTCGAAGTCTTTTGTGTTCGTCGTTCATCGAAGTCTGAGTGTTCGCCGTCGAAGTCTTGGGATCGCCGTCAAAGTGTAGGTGTTCAGCCGTCGCAAGCTTCAAGGTTTGGAGATGGGTGTTCACCGTAGATCCGTCGTAGTTCTGTCGTACGTGGTCCATGGGTTTGAATGTGGGTGAGCGGGGTGAGGTGTTTGTGAGGTTTGGGGAGGGTTAGTGTTTAGGTGATGTAAGGAAAATTTGATTTTGTTTTTGGTTTAATGAAAATAAAAGGAAGGAAATAAAAAAAACTAGGGGAAAATTATTTTTAGAAAACTTTTAGCAACATTCATGTTTGTTGTTAAAAGCAATTAATTTTTAGTAACATTTTTCAAATCCTTTTAGTGACACAAACTAAAACTGTATCGCTAAAAATAATATTTTGTGACAATTTTTTTTGTGTCTCTAAAACTAACATTTTAACGACAAAAATGACTTGCGCCACTAAATCTTTGTCACTGAATATTGAATTTCTTGTAGTGTATCTATCTCCAAAACATAACTTCATATCTCCCAATGCTTCAACTGAGACTAGCTCTCATGTTCCAACTTTGAGAAAAACAACAAACATGATTAGTGACTCCTGAATCTAGTATCCAGGAAGAATTATCATTTTCCACCAAACAAGTTTCAACAACGAGTAAATCATAATTACCTTGCTTTGCTTTTTTAGCCCTCATTTCAAAAAGGTACTTTGGGCAGTTATGTTTCCAGTGCCCATCTTGATTGCAGTGGTGACATTTACCTTTATCTGCATTCTTGTTTTTCCTTTCTGAGTAGCATTTTTCAGCTTCCCTTTTTCTTTCTTAGCAACTGGGATACTCTTTCCCTTTGATGAAGAAAGACCATATTTATCCTTTGAAGATGAACCTTTTAGGAATTTTTTAGAAGTAGTAACATTTACTTCTCCTTCATTTCCTTTTGATTTCAACAAAGATTGATAAATCTGAAGCTCATTCAGGGGAGAAGTCAAGTTATATATTGTATTTTGTTCATAATAACATTGTCTTGAATGAGAGAAAACACTTTAGAAGAGACTCCATTATAAAACTAACTTGGCTTCTCTCATGGATGATGAAGCCATTCATTTTTGCTGTATTAAAATGAACAATCATGTCTAGGACATGTTCTCTAACGGATGTCCCCTCCTTAATTCTGGAGGTATATACATACTGAATGGTTGTGCATCAGAGTGAAAGATGGTTGGCCAAACATAACTTGTAAGGATTCCATAATCTCTTTAGTTGTTGCCATTGATTCGTGCTTTTTGGCTAGCACATCAGATACACTTGCAAAAATGTAGGCTTTAGCCTTCTCATTTGCACGAACACATTTTTCATAAGACACCTGAACACTTCGGTTGTTTGTTGAGCCAGGGTTTGGAGGACACTCCTCCGTTAAGACGAATCGAAAATCATCAAGTACTAATATTGTCGTTAAGTTTGATTTCCATGTTGAAAAATTATCACCAGTAAGTTTGTTGGAAGCTAACAAGTGGATAAATGAGCTAGACATGCTAAAATATAAACAAATTCTATTAGAGATATGCTATAAACCTTTGAAATCCAATCATGTTTTTAACAAAAGTAATAATGTACCCAACATTATGTTTTTGCAACGATATATCAATGGTTTAGAATAACCTCTACGAAGGGCAACTAATTACCCCTCCATTGAACCAAGACCTTCTTGACTAAATGCTATTTGAATAACTCTTTATTCCATAGATTTTAGTTATGGTTAGTTTGGTCAAGAATACACTAACACTTTGGCAATTCTTATAAGTGTGACCCTCCATTTTTAAATCTCATAGAACAGTATCAACAAGCCACCGAAGGGTAGATAATGATGAAGACGGAACTATGAGACCCTACCCTACTAAGGAGTTTGTGGTGTTTCAAATCCTATAATACAACCCTCTGATTGGTAAGGTCGCTCAGGGCAGACATGCAGGCGCATTATAGGAATCTCACGATGCAACCTAATGGAAGAGACCTTAGGGCGTGCTAACACATATCTTTCACCACTTACTATTAACAACTTCCCCTATTCACCTTGATATTGGTTCATGAAAACACTCTCCGAATGGAATCCACTCCCAGGACGGCCCAAAGCCAATCATGAATCTCATGGTGTGAACTCTCAGGGACACTAAAGCTGAAAGTACATTACTTCTTCTTTAGCTGTAGTATTTTAAACGGTTTTAGGGTTTACTTTTACTTAGGCATATATCTTGGCTAATAAAACATACCATAAGTGTAGGTGTTGCATTCATGTATAAATTTTATACTGAATTTTAACCTACGATGTCTAGGTGATCAACCATTTTTATAACCTCACATCAATCAGGCATGCTCATAAAACTAGGTTAACTAGGCTTAATAACTGATTTCGACCTCTAGGTAGCAAGTGTTCCGTAAATCGTCAACTTAAGAACCTCCAACCTTAGTCATTTTATCTAACTTTTTGTCCAGATCTAATCAAGTGAGCCTTTTTTAACCAATTTTACAAGATATCGACCTATTTCTATGAAAAATTGGTGGATTCTGTCAAACCTAGGTGAACATGCGATTTATCTTTGTCATGGATTTTAGACATCTAATTAATTTTATAACACTTATTAAAAAGACAACAAATCCTATAACATGCATCTATCATGTTTTATATATATCCTAAACCCTAAACCCTATGTTTTTTTATTAATTAATTTAATCAAATCATATTTAAACAAATTAATTAATCAAAGTTTAATTTAATCAATTTAATTAAACTAATTGTAATTAAATTTAAATTAAATTAAATTAAAATTTTAAAAAACTACATCTAATGCAATTTTATACAAATTAATATAACAATTATATAAAAAAAAATTCAAATTATTTTAATTTATTTAATGAAACAAATTTTAATCAAATTAAATTAAATTAAATTAAAATTACATCATATCCAATCAATATAACAAATTATATTAATTTTTCATGGAACAATTCTAAACATGCATACTTACATATATTATAACAATTATAATATATAATTAATGCATGGATCATGCTAATCCTATGGTGAGTGTATAAATCTATATGGCATACTATATGCATAAAGATTCAATTTAATAAAAAAACATACATTCATAATATACAATTAATTAAAAATGCAAAAATTGGACCGATTTTGACAATTTTTTCTAGCAAAAGTTAAAATTATTACAATAATAATTAATAATTGAACTTCACTCAAGCCCAAACACATTTGAACCAACTCGAACCGCCTTAAAATTGCCCGAACCGATAAAAAATAACATGAAAATCGGATGAGCCGACCCAATTTAGTAAAAGAAAGTCAGACCGGTTCAGCTGAACCAGTCAGTGAACCATCTCCTTCAACCTCACGCATGAAGCCTTCAAATTCCAGCCTAAAAATAGCTTTCTACTCTGTTTTTGGCAGCAAGAAATTGGCAACTTTGAAGCCCAATTACTTCCAAATTAAGACTTCAATGACTGTAATACTTTTACACATGCTTGATTACATATTAGAGCACAATTACAACTTGAAAATTACAACTTTAAACAACAAATTTTGCTTGAAAAATTGTCAAGAACAGTGAGTTTTCAATTTATAACCATGAACATTCAACTCAAAATTAACACCCACCAAATGAAATTGAGTGTTCTAAGCATGCTCTCATTCAATAATAATTGATTGAACAATACTTCAACAACAATTTTATTGAATATAAAATGTTAACACTTACAAATCACGAGTTTTTAGGGCATAAAACCCAACAAACCTCTATCTCCTCCTCCCGATCACTAGCTTTATGTACAACCAATACTTCTGTTGGAAATAATTTAAGAGACATATCAACAACCAATTCTTTTAGGACAGAAAAAATTGACATATTGGTACCAACCGCTTTTGCGAAGGACAGACACATGGAAATTCGGGTGTATGATTGCAGTTTTCGGCAAAGCCAAACGGTATGCTACAGGACCCACTCGAGCCACCACCATAAACGGACCGATAAATCTGGGAGTCAACTTAGGATGTGTATGGCGACTAAGAGAAGATTGTCGATAAGGGTGCAACTTCACATAAACCCAATCATGAACTTCAAATTGCACTTCTCGTCGCTTAGTATTCACATATTTAATCACCTGTTGCTAAGCTTTGAGAAAGTTAGCCTTTAACAACGTAAGCATCTCATCTCTAGTTTTCAACAATTGATCACCTCATTCATCGGGCTTGAATCTTTTTCATAGGACAACATCAAGGGTGAGCTTCAAAGGGGGTCAAATGAGTAGGTGTATGGACACTCGTGTTGTAACTCAATTCCTCCCAAGCTAGCCATCAAAACCACTGTTTGGGTGTATTCATTGCAAAGCAGCGTAGATAAGTCTCCACCCCCTGTTAACTACTTTCGTTTAGCCATGTGTTTACTGATGATAAGTGGTAGTACTCCTCAATTGCGTTCCTAGTAAACGCATCAATTCCTCTTAAAATAAACTTGTGAAAATACGATCACGATCCAATACTCCACTCTGGAGGCAACCATGTAAACTTATGACCTCAAGCACAAAAATAGCAGACACAGTTTTTGCATAAAAGGGATGTTTGAGGGAAATAAAATGGGGGTACCTGGTTAAGCGATCCACAACAATCATAATAGTATCAAATCTATCAGATTTCGGCAGTTCTCAATAAAATCCATGCTAATATCTTCCCAAACTTGATTCAAAATTGGCAATGCCTGAAGAAGTCCCGCTGACATTAAGGACAAGTACTTAGCTTTATGACAAACAGAACATTCAGCAACATAAGCGAGAACACATGCTTTCATCCTATGCCAATAGACTTTTCGAGCCAAACGCTGATATGTTTTTAATATTCCGTGATGCCCCCCAACAGAGCTATTATGGAATTCTGCCAATAATAGAGGAAATGTAGGTGAATCATCTGGAAGAACCAAACGACCTTGATAACATAAGACTTTCCCTCGCAACGAATATCCATCTGGAGCTTGCTGATCATTCAATAAGGGCAGTCGAATATTATGGAGAAACATAAGACTTTCCCTCGCAACGAATATTGTTGCTCACTTGATCTATAAAGACGAAAGTATTAAGTCCCCTCACCACACTTAACAAGCCCAATTCCAAGGCTGGTGGTAATCTTGACAATGCGTCAGCAACTTTATTTTTCAATCCTTTCTTATATTCAATCACGAAGTCATAGCCCACGAGTTTAGAAATCCACTTTTGATATTCTCTCCCATTCACACATTGGTCAAGCAGAAACTTCAAACTCTTCTGATCTATACGCACCACAAAGCGCTTCCCCAATAAAAACGGTCGCCACTTTTGAGCTCTCTTTTGTATACGACCTTAAATCGGTGAGTAACTAGTAGAGCTTGACTAAAGAAAGTCAATGGGCGTTGATGTTGCATTAGAATCGCCCCTATACCCACACCTGATGCATCATTTCCTAGCACAAAAGTTTGAGAAAAATTTGGAATGCCCAACAAAGAAACAGACATCATAGCAGATTTTAGTTGCTGAAATGCGTCATCGGCCTCTTTATTCCACTGAAAATTACCTTTCTTGAGTAGTTGTGTCAACGGTGATGTAATAGAACCATAGTTTGTCAAATCTAATGAGCTTCCCAATCTAATGAGAATACTTACAAGCAAAATAGCCAAAAAGACACACTTCCCTAAATTACTAGCAACATATATATGGAAAACAAAAGTTAAAACAATAAATAACAAACCGTAAAATAACGAACTAATCACCCTTTCCTAACAACAATATTCCTTAGGTTCCCACATCACCTCAACGACAATCACAATTATTCTTAGTCACCCTTCTCCTTTCCCTTCTTGTTTCTTCTTGAATACACCTTTAACACGTTTATCATAGAACAAACATCAGACTATCTATAACTATCTATAACAGAAAAAAAAAACTCATCATACTAACAAAAAAGCTTATTAAGGGTGACTAAAAATTTTAAGAAATCGTAAGAGAGCTTGAGAGAAAAGAAGTCAAAAAGAAGTTAGAGACATGAGAGAAAAGGTATCTTTTACGTTTTATGGAAAAAAAAAAAGAAATAAAGAAGTTTTCTTATAAGGGGCCGTTTGGATTGAGGTAATTGAGATGAGAATAAGATTGCTGGGAATCAAAGATGCCTGAAAATAATAAGTTTGGGAACAAGATTAATGAAAATTAAAAATGTCTGTATGAGAATATTATTGATAATGTATGAGAATAATTTTTTTTTTGTATTTCATTTGTAAAATTAATAATGAAAACTCTATAAAATTTTAATATATTAATTAATAAACAATAAATCCAATTCAAAATTTTGAGAAAAAATAATTATTTAACAATCAAATAATAATATTAATTAAATTACTAATTACAAGTATTTGATAGGATAAATTTGATGAATTTATATAATTTTGATGTATTAATTTTATAAACCATAAATTTAATTTAAATTAATTAATTTTAATTATATATAAAAATAAAAGATTAAATAAATCTATTGAAAGAGAAAAAATTGTAAACATTAAGAAAACCCATCATTTTGGATGGGTATATTTGATGGGCATAAATCATATTAAAAATAATATTAGGTACATGGAAATAAGCTATTGTTATGTCCAAGCTACAAAACCTCACACCAGACGATGGTATAATTATCTCTTACCCATTACAACCTCTATTTTCACCCCATTCGTGTAATCCAAACGACCCTCATGTAAGGGTTTTAAACACCCAAGGACTATTTTTTTTTTTTTTTTGGGTAATTTCCCAAACTTAGTTTACCACTCCATCCTGCGTACGTTCGCCCTGCATTTCCCGCTGGCAACCGCCGCACTCGCCTTCTCTCGAACTTCACGGCTACTCAACCCTCTCCATTTCCATCTCTCTACTGCTCAACCTCTTCCTTTTCTCACCATTTTAACAATCGGCGGTGCCTTCCCCGGCCGCGTCCACGTTTCCGGTATCGAACTTTCCCTTTTGTTTTCTTGTTTACCATCTGTTTTCATTTAGGCTCTCTTATGATTTCATTCTAGCTCTTAGGATCCCTATTTAGATGCATAAGTTTTTTTTTATCCGAACAAAAACTTTGTTCAAGGATTACCAACTCCATTGGGGGTGAACTGGCAAACTAACGACCTAGGAAGTGGAAACTGATGTCCTCAATTCTTACAAATATCATTGTATGGGTAACTTGTATTGTTTCTGGACTTTTTTGGTTTTAAAGGTTTGGGATATTTGCCCTTAGTTTTGTAATTCTCAGTTGTTGAAGTGTTATTCTTGTTATCCGAGGGGGTTTGTTTTTCTTCTTTGGATATTGATATTTGTAATCTATTTGTTTACTTTTTTTCTCAATTTTATTTTATTTTATTTTTAAATTTTTTTGTTCTGTTAGTTGAAAGTGAGAGTTATGTTGCCGTTTCTGTTTTAATGTTTTATGGATTTTCCCTCTTCATTTTTAACATTCAGGTTGTCTTTGGCTTTTCCTCTGTTGGTATAACGGTTGATCAAGCTATCTGTTTGGATTTTCTCTTCCACAGTTTCTCATACACTATTCTTGGTTCTCTTCAACAACAGAACAATTAATGTGTAAGAAGAAAGCTGCAATTCTTGCTAGACGCTCCTTAATAGCACTATATAGTGCACGATCTTCATGTAGCTCTTCAGTCTCAAACAAAGCCCTCAATCTAGTAAGAAATTTAAGTATTGCTTCTGAAAGAGAGGAATGTCAGAACGATAATGGATATCATGCAGATAATTCTTTGCCGAGTTACCAGACCCATGGTGGATCTTTTAGCAGTGACAACCAAAGCCATGGCTACTATCAGCATCATGCCCAAAGTACCAGTTTGCAATCTAGGCCTCATCAAGACATTTTAGATGAGTTTTATACAGAAAACTCCTTGCAGGGGCAGCACAGGCCATCCACTAGTTCGGTTTATGGGCAAAAACCTGGGAGTAGTTTTGGAAATACTTCTCCTATGCATGAAAGTGCTAGTAGATCTTATGGACAAAACTATAATGGAATGCCTCGTAATTTTTATGGCTTTAACCAGAACCATCATGAGGCTTATAGAGAAACCTATCAAAATACTCATCATGCCAGCCCAGTGGCTCCAAATGGTAATTTTATTGACAATGGCTATTATGGAGTGGTGGCTCAAGATCATAATAGTTACAATGGAAATAATCCAAGAAACTTTGTTGACATGAGTAATAATGAGGTGCATGGAGTTGATAGATCTATGTCTCAGAATAATCAACTTGGGCATAGAGAAAGTTTTTCTGCATACAGTGGATATAACAATGATGCAACGCAGCAAAACAATAATGGGGTTTCTGGACAGAATTCATGGGGCACATGGACAGAATCCAAACAATATTTACATGGCACTGGCCTAAAATATCACAATCCTATGTCAGGATCAAACAATCACATACCCCTCTCAAGACAATATGAGCAGAACTCTATTCCTCAGCAACATCCACAGGGACTATATCATCAAGGTGCCAGTGTCCAACAATATCAGCCAAACCCAGATACTAATCAGAGTAACATGATTGGTACTCAGGTATTAGACAACGCTAATGCTAACGAGGAAATTGGGGAGACTAAGGATTGCCAGCATGGTGGTAACCTTGAGAAGCTTGATGAATTTTGCAAGGAAGGTAAATTGAAGGAGGCTGTGCAAATTTTGGAAGTGTTAGAGAAACAACACATTCCTGTTGATCTATCTCGGTATTTAGATTTGATCAATGCATGTGGGGAAGCAAGGTCCCTAGAAGAAGCCAAAGTTGTTTGTAATTACGTAATAAAATCTCAAACCCCTGTAAAAGTTAGCACCTATAACAAAATTTTGGAGATGTACTCTAAATGTGGTTCCATGGATGACGCATGTACAATATTCAATAAAATGCCTAGCCGCAACATAACATCTTGGGATACTATGATTACATGGCTTGCGAAGAATGGCCTAGGTGAAGATGCTATTGATCTTTTTTACGAGTTCAAAAAAGCTGGGTTAAGGCCTGATGGAAAAATGTTTATTGGAGTTTTCTCTGCATGCAGTGTCTTGGGAGATGTTGATGAGGGGATGTTGCACTTCGAATCAATGACAAAGAATTATGGCATTACTCCTTCCATGCATCATTATGTTAGTATAGTAGACATGCTTGGAAGTATAGGATATGTAGATGAAGCTTTGGAGTTCATTGAAAAGATGCCGTTGGAGCCCGATGTAGACATTTGGGAAACAATGATGAATATCTCTAGAGCTCATGGGTTGATGGAGCTTGGTGATCGTTGTTTTGAGCTTGTTGAGCATCTTGATTCTTCTCGCCTAAATGAGCAGTCAAAAGCTGGCCTTCTACCTATAAAAGTTTCTGACCTTGAAAAAGAGAGAGAGAAGAAAAAATTAGCTAATCGGAATCTTTTAGAAGTGAGGAGCCGAGTACATGAATATCGAGCTGGAGATACTTCTCATCCTGAGAATGACAGGATCTATACCTTGCTTAGGGGTTTGAGGGAACAAATGAAGGAGGCTGGTTACATACCAGAGACTCGTTTTGTACTTCATGATATAGATCAGGAAGCCAAGAATGATGCTCTACTTGGTCATAGTGAGAGACTTGCTGTTGCATATGGTCTAATCAGTAGCTCAGCCCGCTCACCCATAAGAGTAATTAAGAACCTTCGTGTTTGTGGTGATTGCCATAGTGCACTAAAGATAATTTCAAAAATTGTGGGTCGAGAACTCATCATCCGTGATGCTAAGAGATTTCACCATTTTAAAGATGGATTATGCTCCTGCCGTGATTACTGGTGAAGAAAATGGAACTTGAGGTATGCTTATCTTTTTTTCTCTCCACTTGCTTTTCTTTTTAATACTTAAGCTTTAGTCTGGTTTGGACGTGTTCACAAATTGCTTTGGTTTATATACCTTCGTTAGAGATTGAATTACAATTGAAATTCCTGTTGAATTGTATGTTGTATATTGTAATGCAATGAAAATTGTCCCTTATATTCCTGGCCTTCGTTTTCATCGTATTTAAATTCATGGACTTTAATCTCATTTCATTTCTTTAAAAACAAAACAAGACCTTTCATTGATTTAATGAAAAGAGTCTAATTTTCATTTCATTGTTGTATTTGCATCTTGTTCAAAGATCGGCTAGACATCAACTTCAAATAATATCTGTTCATTGAAGTCTATTTTTTTTCTAATTAGAAGTTAGGAAATCCATGTTTAAAGTTTTGCTAGACATTGAATAACCTCTTGCTCGGTGGGTCTAAATTTCTGAATAGTTGTACATAACAGACAGAGGAAAAATCCTTGATCTCCTCCAAGTCAAAACCTATGTGTCTACTTGATCGTAGTATCAAGTAATAAGTGTCATTCTCAGTATATTATCCAATATGAAAGCTGGTTGCCATCCGCTCATTTTGAAATTACTGAGATGAATAGTGGCCCCCAAGGGGCAGCCCCATTGGCAAGGGCTTGGATATCAAGGTCATACTGGCTTAGAGGTCCCAAGTTTGCATCAAGTCGTACCTTCAGGTGAGCTTAATACCAAGAAAATCTTTGATGTCTCTCTAGTCTGGGCCTCGGGAGTGTGTGGGCATCCCTGGGTATAGGCGAGCTAAGCTCCAACTCCCTTGTGAAGGTACTTGATTGGTATTGATGTGTTGTCTAAGGTGGCATACCCAAAAAATAAAAAGTTTAGTGACATTTTGGTTTAGGTTAGGTATTTTGTATAGAATCCAGGATTTTGAAAAAGTAGGAGCTTTCTTTCTTTTTTTTTTTGGATAAGAAACAATGAATATATATATAACCATCTCGAAAGAGATTTAAAAATGATAACAACCTAAGGCGAGGGCCAAGGAGGCCCTCCAAAAGACTAACAAACCAAGAGAGCTTTCCAATTGTGTAAATTATGGAAAGACTATAATTACAAAAGTGTTTTGTGTGGTTCGTACACCACCACGACGCTGTATGTTGAATCACAGACCA
>JBBPDJ010000008.1:6851445-6948160 GCA_037974625.1 Cucumis cinereus | reverse complement strand
CAACACAAACTTTGCCACACTCATGAAAAGATCCCTAAACTTCAAAATATTAGGCCATAATCTATAAGAGCAAACTTCAAAGTAGGAGCTTTCTATTGTAAGGCAATAAATTGTTGATATTCCTTAAGGGTGGATTTGTACTTCTAAAAGGCTTCATCAAGGTGAATTTATGATCTCTACTACTGACTATAGCAAACCATACTAACAGAAAGATTTAACCAAGACTACAACATCACATTATGATGTCAACTGAAAGTTTCAAAATCTTAAACCCCCAACAGCAGCTTTCTTATGAGCTCCCATAGAAGTCGAAACAAACTGCTGAGAGCAAAAACTTGGCATACAATGCGGTCCTCCCAAAATAATGGTTCAGACTTTGCAGCCTGAGCAACATCTATCTTTGGAACCAACAACACACAAATAGACAAAACCAGCTGTTTCCTTGAAACAAGCTGGTTCCTTGCCTCCAGAAAACAACAATTTAAAAAGGTAAGTTTTCTCTCTCTCTCCTCTCTCCTCTCTCCTACCCCTCCTCTATTCTCTCTTTCGTCCTCCCTTCACCGGCCGACAACATCTTTGGCCACCAAAATCTTTGTTCTCCTTTCTGTTTCCCTCCCTCTTTTGCCATACTGCTCGAATGGAAGTGGAAAGCTATAAAATACTTAACTCCCCTTATTGTATCTGGTTCGAGAATGATTTTTTTTTTTCTAGTTGAAGACATTGAAGTTCAGAGAATCTTGAAGGCACCGAAGTCTCAATTGGCTTAGTTCACGAAGACCATTGTGGATCTGATTTGAAGAGATGAAAAAGAGTTCTTATCTCCAAAATGGTAGAGATGAGACTGGGGAGAACAAGCCGTCTGAAGTTCAAAGCTAAGGTAGGGTGGATAATGAAATGTATTGTTTGGCCAAAAACAGGTGGGAGATATTCCATTCATGTTCCTTTGGGCCCGTCGAAGCAGTGTTGGCTAAACTTTCTCAAAATGATTAACAACTTTTAAATGAAACGTGAGTATATGGTTTGGTAGAGTAATCTAGATTCACGCTTTGCCTTAGTTACGTAGATATGGTGAAGATACAACAATTCCTTCAATCCTCTGGTTTGGAAAACAGAGCAAGGATTCAATAGTGAGACAAAATTTATCCCCTGTTTTGAGGACAGAAAAACAGAGTATGAACGCATTTTTGGTAAGAAAGAATCGGGAAGTCTTCAAGCATGACTTTGATAATTTGTAGATAGTTTCAAGATTATTTGCCCTTGCCGACTGAAAGGAGATAAGGAAAGTGTTGAAAGTTTACTTCCAAACAAATATTATCATTAGTCCATTGTTTGCTCAAATCTCTTGAATTGAGTTCACCTCCTCTCGAATGTGAGAATTCAATGGTAACTGTAGTTTCTTGGCTCTTGAACGTGTGATTGGTCCCAGAGGTAATACAGGGGCATCCTAGTTCATATCATTTTCTCCCCTTTTTGAAGGATTTGTCCTCGAATCAAGCTCGTTATCTGCATCAAAAGGAGTTAAGTCAAAAACATTAATAGTGGCACTCACATCATATTTACCTTTAAGATCAATCTGGTAGGCATTTTCATTGATTTTTTCCATCATTTGAAAATGTCCATCTCCTTTTAGGTTTAACTTTGAATCTCGTTGATGTAGAAATATTTTGTTTCGAATGTGGACCCAAACCAAATTTTCCTCCTTCAACATTATGAGCTTTCAATGTTGGTTAACCTTCTCCGCTACCTTGGCATTTTGCTTCTCAATCTTTTTTTTAACCTCTGTATGGAGCTCCCGAATGATGGTGGCCTTCTCATTACCTTGAAAATTCACCATTTCGTTAGAAGGAAAAGGCAACAATTCAATAGGTCTGAAAGGGTTAAAATCACACACAATCTCAAATGGTGAACATTTAGTGATGTTATGAACAACCGTGTTGTATGCAAATTCAATAAATGGTAGAAGATCCTTCCAAGTTTTGGTATTTTTATCTATTAGAGCCCTAAGCATGGTCACCATCGTCCTGTTAACTACTTCAGTTTGTTCATCAGTCTGAGGATGACACGTAGTGGAATAGACTAACTTAGTGCCAAGTTTTCCCAAAGTACTTTAAAAAAATGACTTAAGAATTTCACCTCTCTATCACTAATAATGCTTTTAGGAATGCCATGCAATTTAATTACATTCTTAAAGAACAAGTCGGCCACATGTTTAGCATCATTAGTTTTATTACATGCAATGAAATGAGCCATTTTACTAAACTTGTCACCTTACGCAAAAATGCTATCCTTCCCCCTCTTAGATCGAGGTAAACCCAACACAAAATCCATTGAAATATCTAACCAAGGTCCATTAGGAGTTGGTAAAGGCAAATATAGTCCATGTGGTTTAGACTTAGACTTCGTTTCCTGACATGCAATACATCTCTCATACACCTTATGTACATCATGTCTCATTCTAGGCCAATAAAAATGTTCACTCAACATGTCACATGATTTAGTGATCCCAAAATGTCCCATTAAGCTTCCCTATGTGCCTCTTTAACTAACAACTTCCGAATAGAACAAGTGGGAATGCAAAGCTTATTCTTCCTAAATTGAAACCCATCAAACAACATATAATCAGGCATAACACATTTTTGCTTGAGATTTTCAACAATAGGTGCAAAATAAGTGTCTTGTGCATACAATGCTTTAATATGTTCAAATCCAAGCAACCTAGTGTGAAGGGTGTTTAGCAAGACATACCTTCTAGATAGTGCTTTTGCAACTACATTTTCCGTACCTTTCTTATACCGTACAACATAAGGAAAAGTTTGAATGAACTCCAACCATTTTGCATATCTCCGATTCAACTTTTGTTGGCCCTTAAGTGTTGTAAACTTTAGTGGTCAGTATGGATAACAAACTCTTTTGACCACAAGTAATGTTGCCAAGTTCGTAGTGCTCTCACTAAGGCATAAACTTGTCATATGTAGGATAGTTTAAGACAACTCTATTCGGCTTCTCACTGAAGTACATCAACGGTCTTTGGTCTTGCATTAAAACAACTCTAATTCCTATTCCTCTAGCATCACACTTAATTTCAAATGTTAGTTCAAAATTAGGTAAGGTAAGTAAAGACGCATTACATATCTTATCTTTCTAATCATTGAAGGCACGTTTTTGGGCTTGTCTCCACTCAAACTTTACTTTCTTCTCAATAAGTTCATTAAGTGGTGCAACTATGGAACTAAAATCTCTAATGAACCTCCTATAGAAGCCAGCTAAGCCATGAGAACTTCTAATCTTACTCGCATTCTTAGGTATAGGCCACTCCCTAATTTCTTTAACCTTCTTAGAGTCAACTTCCACCTCATGTTTAGAAACTACAAAACATAGGAAGTTTACCTTTTCCATGCAAAAATAACACTTTTTGAGATTAGCATAAAGCTTTTCCCCTCTAAATGCATCTAGAACACAACTAACATGCATAACATGATCCTCTTGTATCTTAGAATATATTAAGATGTCATCAAAATAAACCACAACAAACTCTCCTAAAAATTCACGCAGTAAATAATTCATAAATCTCATAAAAGTGCTAGGTGCATTAGTTAAGTCAAAAGGCATAACCAACCACTCATAAAAACCATGCTTAGTTTTGAAAGCGGTTTTCCATTCATCTCCAACATTCATCCTAATTTTATCATATCCAAATTTTAAGTCAAATTTTGTAAACAAGCTACTACCATCAAATTCATCAAGCATATCATTCAACCTAGGAATAGGATGCCAACCTAAGAATAGGACGACTATACTTAATTGTAATTTTATTAATAGCCCTACAATCTACCCACATTCTCCAAGCCATCTTTCTTAGGTACAAGTAAGACGATAACACTACAAGGACTTAAACTTTCACGTACATATCCATGGGCAAGCAACTCTTCAACTTGCCTTTGAATTTTTTTGGCTCTTGTGGATTGGTCGACATGCAGGTCGATTTGGAATCTGAGCACCGGGAATAAAGTCAATCTTATGCCCGATGCCCCTCAATGGTGGTAACTCCTTAGGTAACTCCTCGAGAAAAACATCCTTGAATTCCTGCAAAAGAGTCACAAACATATTAGGCAAAGAGGATTCAAGGTCCTCAGTTAGCAAACAAGCTTCTTTAAAAGTAACCATGAGTATGGTTCTTTTTTAAAAGATAGCTCTTCTAACCTCACATGACTTAGCATTCCAACTTGCTAGTTTTCTCTCTTTTTTCTCTCTAAGTCGCGAGCTATGATCTTGCTTTTCTCTCAATCCTTCATTTTCTCTCGTGCTCTCTTTTTCTTTTCTCAATCTCTCATTTTCTCTCAAACTCTCCTTTTCTTTTCTCAATACCTCATTTTCTCTCCAACTCTCCTTTTCTTTTCTCAATACCTCATTTTCTCTCCAACTCTCTTGTTCTTTCCTTTTCCTTTCTCTTTTGATTTTCTTCTTCTCTTCTTTTTTCTAACTTTTTTTTTTATCAATAAGCACTTCTTTAGAGAAAAAGGGTACAAGTACAGTTTTCCTACCATTGTGTGTGAAAGTGTAACAGATAAGTAAACCATCATAAATAATCTTCCTATCAAATTGTCAAGACCTTCCAATGGGTATGTCACCTACATGCATGGGTACCACGTCACACAATTTTTCATCCTTGTATGTTCCTATGGCAAAAGGAACTTCCACCTGCTTGGTCACCCTATAAAGTTTTGCAACGAGCCAACAACAAGATTAGAAGAGTTCGAAGAGGGTGTGTTTTGAGTTGCATTTTCAATGATTACTTCTTTCTTGGCTCTGGGTTCAGGCACATTTTTATCCCCCAAAAAGAGGAAAACAGAAATCCTCCTACATCATAAATAAAATAAAATATTAATATATCTTTCAATTCACATAATGAACTATAAACACTCACCTTCCAAAAAAATTCATCTTACCAAATCTCTCCCCCTTCTTTTGCACCTAATACTTTTTCATCTTGCAACCCTTTCATCTCTCTGTCATTTTCCTCCTTTTCTTCTTCCACTTCCCCATTCTTTTTGTTATCTTTCCTTTTTTTTTTCTCGTTATTATTTCTTTTGTTTTCTCTTTTTTTTCATAGTTGCTTCTTTCGTTAATTGCAGTGAACTTGTGAGTGCTCCTCCATCTTTATTTAGTTCCCTTTCCACGGAAGAAGTTCTAGTAATAAAGGGATTATAACTACAATCAATCTTTGATACGTTACGTATTTCTGTTGATCGGAATTTGGCCTCCCCAGAAATAGAAATCTTCCCCTTCTCTTCCATCAACTCCTGCAAAAACTAATCTACAAAGATGAAGAGAGTAGCATTCTTCTTATTTACTATTACTCTAAATTGTATTACAAGGCTCTTATTTTACATTTTCAATTTGAGAGCTTTTTACTTTTCTTTCTTTTTTCTGCTTTTTTACCCAACAATGATGATGATAAAAAGTGGAACCTAAGAACTTAAAAGGTCTCCTCGATGTAAAGATTTAGGGGAAGTAGAGTAAATATTAAGGAAAGAAATTGTGACTTGAATTTTTATCCAATTGGTCTCAGCTATTGGAACAATCATTTAACAACAAAAATGCCATGATGGAAATTCACTTGATCGATTCGCATGGAGTAAGCTGGAGTAACTTCATACATGAGCTGAGGTGGAACAGAAGCAGAAAGAGTATGAAGCTTGAGTGCTAGAAAAGAAGAAAAAAGATTGGTTTGGGAGGAGGCATTGAGTTGATAAGTTTTGTTATGGATACTGGGGTATATAGCAACTTTTAAAGTTTTATTTGGGTATATGGAAAGAGAATTTTTCTAGATTATAGCAAACCTGCTGCGCTGCAAGGGATATTGTTCTTTTATAACCCAAAAATGCCCCCAAAACACTATTAAGTTCATTGTAACTAATTATTGTTTTAAAGATCTTTTAACTAATTTTTTCCTAAATTATTTCTCCACTATTTTGAAATCGAAAAATCGTAATCTTTTTACAAATATAAAATGTGAATCTAATCTTCTATTCTAATTTTTTTTCCATCGTTTTCATGTAAAAACTTGAAAATGCATAGCAATAGTGGAACAGTATGAGGGGAAGTTTCTTATTTTTCTCCAAAATGATTGTTTAATTTGTCCCAAAAATTGTTGCACATGCACGTCAGCGGGAAGAAGGAAGATGTTTGTGTTCTGATTGATTATAATGAGCAGGTATATGTATTGATTATTGCTCAAATTACACTCCCATTGTGGTACATTTTTTTTTTTAAGCAGTACATTCTAAACAATGTTTTTACTTTGATAAATATTTTTTTGACAATAAAGATTTTGTTTATTAAGATGTATTTTAAAGATGAATCAATTCTTTTTTATAAAAAAAAAAAAAAAAAACCCGAATCTTATCTAATTTTTGTTATCATAAAAAAATGTGATTTTTTAAGATTCAAATGAATTTGAAACAGTGATTGTAAGTTCAAAATCAAATGATTTATTTTTATTCTCAGCAATTTCAATCTCTTAATGTACAAAATTATCAACAATCCAGAAAGTAATCATTATTTTTTTCGTTGACCAATTTTTCTTCAATAAAATTACAATGTAATTAACTAAATGGACATCACACCATTTTCTTTATCAATTTCAGTAGAAGAAAATTGAAATGGATAACATATTTTTACCACCCATATGTGAATTTGGTAAAAAGGATTAATGAATCTTGGCAAAACAACTCATGAATATGACTTTCTTAAATAATATTTATTTTCAATGTAATTAAATATTAATACTCAAAGTTTGAAGTAATCTCCAATATTTTGAATCTAGAATTCTTTCAAAATCTAAAAAAGGATCTTTTAAATCATAGATTTTCAAATATCGAATCTCTCTCTTTCTTTTTTCTTCTTTTCAAATCTCATATTTTCATCTTATTTCATTTTTTTAATCTCTTTTGAAACTTTTGATTGACACTTTCACTCACCATTTTATGTTGTAGAGCTCAATCCCAGCATCTCATATCTTCCAAAAGGTTACATTGTAATTTTTTTTTTCCAATCAATCTTAATTTGTAATGGAGGGTTCTTCAGTTTAGGAATCCGTGGGGTTTTTTGTATTTTAATCTTGAATAATAGGTCAACCATTTATTCTAAATGTTTAGATCACATTTTAATTTTTTAGGAGATTGTTTCGTATATTAGGTTTTAGAGGGTTGAATCAAATCTTATTTTCTTGAAATAAAATACATTTTAAATACAAAAAAAAAAAAAAAAAACTAGGCTGTTATGATTTTAAAAATAAATATTTTTGGAATAAATTAATCTTAGATACAAGTTGGGGTATTTTTGTATTCTAACAATTAGTAATTAATTAAATTTAATTATTTATTTTTGTTGCTATTTTTACTAAACTAAACACATCTTGCTATTTTTGAAAATGAAAGTTTAAAAAAATGCTATTCCTTTTGTTAGCCCTTTTCTAATCTTCAAATGGACCACAGTGTAACAAAAGAGTGGCCTCTAAACCTTCTAATCATCTCATTGATCTTGTTAGGAATACATGCATTCTTGTTCACAACCTGTTTTCTTAGGCACTTTCCATGTCTCACCTTCCTCTGGTCTTGTAGAATCACCATTCCCTGGCAAAAGTCACCCACACTTGGAGGAGATGAATGTTTGAGATCTGATACAAAGCTAATTTATTCTTCATGAATTGCACCTATTATTTCTTGAAATATCTCTTATTTACTTAGTAATGTAGTAACTATTACCATATCTCCAATTTTGTTGTTGAAGTTAGCAAGAGAAATATGGATATAGAAAATTGAATCAAACCAGTAGTCTAAACCAAACTAAGTTGAACCGAAAGATTTCTATTTTCTTTTCTTAATAATATTATAGGTCCAATTCTATTTAGTTCTGTTTTTATTTATTTATTTATTTATTTATTTATTTATTTGAATCGATTCTATCAAATTTCTATTGATTCAAAGCCGTCAAACAACGCATATGTTAGTGAACAAAACATGTCATGCAGGTTATCCTGATATCTCTCTAAGCAGTTTCAATACAACTTCGAATAGAGAATCTTTTGGTGGGAAAATTTGTGCATTCTTACTTGGTTCATCAATGAAAAAGAGAAACATTGAAAATAATTCTGACATATTTATCATCTTTTCCTTGTTCAAATTATCTTAATTTTTAAGAAAATTGTTTTAATGGACAAACTATTAAAAATGTTTTGAAATATAGTATACTTTTACTTTCTATTAGTGATTGATTGTTATAAATCTAGATAGACATCCAATGTCTATCACTAAACCACTAAAGTGATAAATGTTATCTAGGTCTTATCTAGGTCTATCTTCCTGACTAAGATAGAAAGTAAAATTTTGTTGTATTTGTAAATAAGTGGACTTATTTTATTATACTTTCAGAACATCCCTAGTTTTCCTTGAAAATCCAAAATTTTAAGGGAACTGTGACACCGTGATTTAAGATAACTAATTTTTAGTTAAAATATTGTTTTTTATCCTTATATTTTGATGATTGTTTTATTTAAGTTTATGTATTTTTATATGTGCATTTTTTTTTTACTTTTAATAAAGCTTAAAAATAGTTCTTAGAGAAAACTAAATTTTTAGTCCCTAGGTTTTGGTGAATATGTGCTTTTGATCCCTAAGTTTTAAAAATGTACACTTTTACTTCCAGGTTTATAAGAATAGACTCATTTGGTCTCTGAGTTTTTATAATGTGTCTTTATATTTCATGAGTTTTTAAAATAGGTTTAAATGGTCTTAGTAATTTTATTTTATGTACCTTTTAAATCTATTTTTAAAAACTCTGAGGCTAAAAAGGCAAAATTTGAAAACTTGGGAACAAGATGAGTCTGTCCTTGTAAACCTGAGGGCTAAAAATGTATATTTTCAAAACTCAGGGATTAAACACACATATTATTTAAAACTTGGGTACTAAAAAAGCCCTAATTCCTATCATTAATCTGGAAATTAGCCAAATTTAACTTAGGTCAGCTGTAATTGACATAATCTTTCATCATTGAGGTTGAAATTAATCAAATTGAGCTTAGCTCAACTATAACTGGCATAATTTTATTCTTCAGGTGAAAGGTTTAATTCTCCATTCTCATAATAGTAGTAGTAGTAAAAATTAAGAGTTAGATGTTTGAAAGAAAAATAGCAAAAAAAAAAGAAAAAAGAAAAGAAAAACATACAAAATAGAAATTCTAAAGTTACCGTACTTTAAAAAATCAATAGAAATTATTTTAAATGACAAAACTTCTGAAAATATTCATAAATATAACAAAATATCACAATCTATCCAAGATAAACAAAGATTGACCAAGATAGACTACTGTTTTTGTGTTTATCATGATACAGATAGACACACATAATAGTCCATCTGTTGGATTTTATGTCCAAAAACTCGTAGATAGTAAAACATTTCATTGTCCGTTATTAATAAAGTGTTATTATTGTAACTTCAACACGTGTTGTTGATTATTTTATTAGTTTTGTCTTAATAACCTAAATCCAATAAACTAATATTCTAAGTTGCTTTATGACTCTTGAACTGTATGTTAAAACATACAGAGATCAATGTTCGAAATGTAGCTTAAAGAGTCTATAGTATAGAGATAAGGTTGAGTATCTTATCTTGTTAACACTATGGATACGACCAACTTTTTATTTGATACAAACACAATGATCCAACACATTTGTGTAGTTGACATGCGAGTGGGGGTATCCTATGCAATGAGTATGCATAAGACTAGACCACAAAATAGTAGCCATTAGATGTAACTTCGTTAACGAGTTAGGTTTCTATTTCTTTAGGATGATCTAGATAACTTAGTCTTAATCCTGAATGTATTACGAACTCCTGTTTGCAAGGGATTGCGGGTGAGAGTGGCCAGATTGCCGACTCAATAAGCCTACCATTTTGGAGACAAAACCGAGTGGAAAGATGGAAACATAATCACACACAATGGAATTCACTCCTTCTCGACTTTAGGGTAAATAGATGAGTGTTCCCTTAAATAGTGTCTTTGAACTTGAACATAAGGTCCTACCCTCTCTATATCACGAGAGAGATTTTTGTTTATTGGTTGAACCATAAACAGACTGTTCATTGAAGGAGCACTAATATTCAAAGACTAAGAAGTAACTCAGGGGTAAAACGGTAATTTTAACCCAGTTGATGTTACAGACATTCATGACGGACTAACTTGCTGTTATTAGTCTATATCCGTGGACACATAAATATATCCACAGTGAGAAGAGTTTAGTTGTGAGTCTTTAGTGGAGCGTTCACATAGTTAAAGAATATTTATTAATGTGGTTAATGAGTTTAGCCAATTAATCTCATATCGTTATAGCTTCTGATTTGTAGATCCATTAGATCCCTTTTCTAGCTCGTAAATGGTATTGAGGTTATTATATATTGAATGTAATTTGAAATGTTCAACTTTACTTAGGGAATCAATATAATGTATAGTGATACATTATAATATAAAGTTTGTATTTTAATTAAACATTTTTATATAAATTTAACTTTGGATATGATTCAAAATTAATTTATGAGAGAATAAAATATTTGAATGAGTTAAAAATATTAATTTTATGTGAATTAGATTCATATTAAAATTGTAGGTTAAAGTACACATTAAAACTATGGATAGTGATGATACACATTAAAACTATAGATAATTAGAGAGATACATTCGAGTATGATACAAATTGTAAATGAAGTTAAATATGTGATGTTTAACTTGGTAATTAATTAATTAGAAAATAATTATTATTTAATCTAATTTAATTTAATTAGTGAAATTAAAACTACAGGTTATATGAGAGATGATCATTTAAATATGATTTAATTAAAATTATTAATTAAATTTGATTTAATTAATTATTAATTATTAAATTAATTATTAATTAAGTATTTTATTAAATAATAAACTCATCTCTTGGGAGTTACTTAGCACGTGGGATGATTCCCATGTTCTCCTACTTTCTCTCCTTCTCCTGCATATAAGAACTTACAAAACAAAAAAACAAAGTTGGTTCATCATTCTTTTGAAAGTTAAAGAAAAAATTCTATCTATTTTTCTAACCCAATTTTTGGTTCTCATAAACCATCTAAAAACCTCAATTAGTCAAAGAATAGGAGAGATTCAAAGTGATGGTGTTTGTGACTCCAAATTTGGTGATTTGGAGAAATCGGAGACGACAACGAGAGTAAGATTTCTTCTTTTCTGTATTTCTATTTTATTTCAAGTGCATTCTTAACAATTTATTTTATAGTAGGTTTATTTCTTTGTAATTTTGCCAATGTTTATATATTTCGAATTGCCAATTAATTTGAGTTTGGTCTCTATAAATTTTTTCACTGCGTAAGGGCTTTAATCTCTCCACTATCTTGGTCTATCGTAGTCCACCATAGATAGACAACGATATTTTGTAAGTATTTTGGTTCATTTTGCTATATTTGAAAATAGGTCAAAAATCAATGATATATTATTATTACCATAATCATCATCATCATCATTATCTTCACCTTAATTTCTTTCTCTCTTCTCTCTACCTCTTCTTCAGTCGCCCTCTTGCATAACAACTCTTTTTCTTTCTACTCCTTCTGGAACATCCTGAAATTTGAGATAATCTTAATTTATTTATGTTAAATAAATTAAGTATAAGTTGGTTATTTGATATTTAATTTGATTATGGATGTTAATTATTTAATTTGGTTAAGAGATTAAATATATATATATATATTTAATTGATTTGGTGAAAATGGAATTTAGTGAGGAAATAGAATATTTGATTTTATTTGGTAAAAAGAGAATAAATTGGATTTTAAGAATATATACAGGAAAATTGTTTAAAATAGAAAAATTATCAAAATATTTTGATAGAAAAAAAAGTTCAATGGAAACACGTTTCAATATTTTTAAAATTCCAAAATTACCCTTCCACATTTAAAAAATTTGTGCGGTCGAGAGAATCTCCATGATCGTCGATTTTCTTTTCTTCCAGTTTTCTCTCAATTTGCTTCTCATTCGTTCTATTCCTTCATCTTGCAGACTACATGTATGCATCTCCTTTGTTCTTTTCTTCTTTTGTTCTTCTCCTTCCAGATCATAATTTTCATATTCTTTTTCTTACGTACTGTTTTTTTTCTTCTCCTTTTTATTCTTTGGTAATTCTTCTTCTTCTTTTTTTTTCTTCATAATTCTTCTTCTTCTTCTTTTTTCTTCTTTTCAATAATTATTTGTTTGTACTTAAATTTCTTCTTTTTCCTCTTTCATATAGATCATCAACTCTAATTTTCATTTGAAATTTCATTACATTCTTGTCTTCTCAGCCAATCCTCTTTTGATTCGCGAGTTTTCAGCTATGGCGAAGCATACATTTCGTTTGGTCATCTATCGTTGTCTATCTGAGATAGACAATGATAGTTGTATCTCTCTATCTAACAGTAATAGTCCTCTATCTCTGTCTATCTGAGATAGAGAGATACCTGTCATAGCCTATCATGGTCTATCATTCATTGTTCTTCTTATTAACTTCAATATTTTCTTGCAGCAAATCAATGAAGAAAATCAAATAGAGAAAGAGAAAGAATATAACTATCATACCCTATCATAGCCTATGAAAATGTTGTATGGAACTACTCCAAGCTTCAACTTGAACATTTCTTAAACTCAATCTCAACCTAAGTCTCAATCTTGATTGTAGAATTACTTTATACATTTTGTAAAACTTCAAGTTTGTAAAGTTTCAAGTTGAACATTTCTTTATTTTCTACTTTGTATAGTTTGTAAGTTTCTTTCTAGTTGTTGACAATTAACTTGTTTTAAAATTTATAAAATTAACAGTTGTGAATTGCTTAAAACATTGTTTGTTATTTGGTTATGTGTGGTTTGACTATAGTTCTTGTTATCATTTTCTATCCCATATAGATAAAGACATGCCACTATCATTGTCTATCTGAGATAGAAAGTGATAAATCTATATTATTGTATATCCCAAATAGACAGAGATAGACCACTATCATTGTCTATCTGAGATAGAATTCAATAAATGTGTGTTTGATGGTTGGGTTGTAGTTCTTAGTTTGTTTTAATTTAATTTTGCAGTTTTGTTGATTTTTCTTCGATGGAGAACAATGATATAAATCTATCATTTTCTATCCCAGATAGATAGAGATAGACAACTATCACTATCTATTTGAGAAAGAAAGTGATAAAGTTGTCCATCCCCGACAAACAGAGTATACTACTATAACTGTCTATCTGAGATAGACTTCATAGATGTGTGCTTGATGGTTTGGTTGTAGTTCTCGGTTTGTTTTACTTTAATTCTATTGAGTCTTGTTGATTTGTCTTGATTGGGGGACCATGATATAGATCTATCATTTTCTATCCCAGATAGATAGAGATAGGCCACTATCACTGTCTATCGAAAATAGACTTCAATGAAATTGTGCTTGATGCTTTAGTTGTAGCTCTTGGTTTTTTTAATTTAATTCTACTAAGCTTTCTTGACTTTTCTTGGATGGGGAACACTGATATAGATCTATCATTTTCTATCCCAGATAAATAAAGACAGGTCACTATCACTGTCTATCTGAGATAGAAAGTGATAAAACTCTATCATTGTCTATTTCAGATAGACAGAGATAGACCACTACCACTGTCTATCTAGGATAGAAAGTGATAAAGCTCTATCATTTTTTATCTCAGTAGACAGAGATAGATCACTTTCATTATCTATCTGATATTAAACTTCAATAAATGTGTTTTCATGGTTTGGTTGTAGTTCTTGGTTTGTTGTTTTGTTTAATTCTGCTAAGATAAACAGACTTAGAGCTCTATAATTGTCTATCTAAGATAGACAGTGATAGTACTCTATCACTGTCAATATGAGATAAACGAATATAGAGCACTATAAGTGTCTATTTGAGATAGACAAAGACATAATATATCAGTGTCTATCTGAGATAATGGATAGTGATAGTCCTCTTTCTTTGTCTATATGAGATAGATAGAGATAGAATATTATCATTGTATATCTAAGATAAATAGTGATAGTCATATATTAGTGTCTATTTGAGATAGACAAAGATAAAGCACTATCATTGTCCATCTCTGATAGACAGTGATAGATACATCAAAATCAAGTCTCCTACCTCTATTGTTGCAAATTAGAAAAGTATTTGATTCCGCTGATTTTGGTGCTTTTGTTTGATTCTGTTGAATTTATGTGAGATAGAGTTCTTATTAGGAAGAACCTTTGTCAATCAGAAAATATTTACAACTCAAGAACATAATAAATCAGAAAATATCATTCATAAACTAAAATGTCAATCCATTTGTCTATATATGTATTACAATGCAAAAATAATGATTACATCACTTGATTAATTGAGTCAAGTTTGCAAGCTCTACTATTATGATCTTTACGATTACAACAAATACACTTTGATGAACTTTTAAGTTCACCTACAGATGAAATTCTTTATTTTATGGGTCTTTCAGCTTTATGTTTTTCATGACATCATCTTTAGCTCTCTAATCCAAATAAACTCCAACAGGTCGAACACAACTGTTGTTTGCTGTTGACAATGTTATTCTTTAATAAAACTTAGCTACATAAGAAGAGACACAATTTCATTCCACGACATCCATAAAAAACAACTATAGGAATAGACACAGTGTTCTGCAAAATGAAAAAAAAAATTATACAAGGAACTCGTAATGAAAATATCATACAAATTATCTAAGAAACTCATAATAAAATTGACTATCCAATGTGATAAATAGAAACAAATTTCTATCTTTGTCTATCTCCAATAGATATGTCTATCACAGATAGACAGAGATAGACTTCTATCTCAAAGATAAAGTCTATTTTTGTCTATCACAAAACATAAGGATAGACAGAGATAAGGCTCTATCTTTGTCTATCTATGATAGACAGAGATATATCTCTTTGTTTTATGATAGACTTCTTCTTCCCTAAGCACCAACTGGGTAAATCCTTCAAGAGTCTAGAAAAGAAGTTAGGTTTCTGATAGACAGAGATAGTGTCACACCCTTTCCCAGACTCTCTACTCTTAGCCTAGGAGATGGCGTGAAGCCAGTAAGTAACATTCCTAACTTAACGATACTCACTGACAGCTTACTTAACTTACTCGAGTAACACGCAACAAAAATAACTGAAAAACACGTTAATAAAATTTTTCTTGTATAAAAGGTTTTAGGTAAACACCATACACCGCCCAACTCACTGATTATTAAAATTACAAACCAGAACATGCAAATTCAAACTCTAATAGCAGACAAGCAGCGGTAGGTCATGCTCGGAAATCTCGATCTCTACCTGTAAAGTGAGAAATCATTTGAAAGAGTGAGCTAACGTCCAGTAAGTGACAGTTTAAAAACAACGTATTTTGAAAAACATAACTTAGAAGTCACATGCTTTAGAAATATATATATAGGTAAACATCATGCTGTGAAAACATATCTTAACTGAAACTGTCGCTAGAAAACTGTAACTGAAAATTATTTGCAAGCCATGTGTAATCATTTAACTACGTTGTAGTGGGATAACCCAACACTCCCAACGTCTTTGTCGTAGTGGAGTCATCTCAACACTAACGACAACAATAACTCTGTCGTGGTGGGATCAGTACCAAGAATGTCTTTACCATGGTGGAGCTAGCTCAACACCTACAACTACGTTATAGTGGAGCTAACATCTATAACGTCTTTGTCGTAGTGGAGCGAATCCAGCACTAACGATAGCGAAATCTACGTTGCAGTGGGGTAAAAAACAACAACGTTTTTGCCATAATGGAGCAAACTCAACACTCAGGATAGCACTAACTACGTTGTAGCGGAGCCATCGCTCACAACATCTTTGCCATGGTGGGACAAACCCAACACTCATGACAGCAAGATACTCTAGTGTGCACACTTATTATACTAGCCTCAGGCTCAATCATGATTACACATGCTTTTACTAAAATTATCGTAAAACGTGTAAATAACGTATAAACATTCTCAATAATTGTCAAGAAATGCTCATAGAACTTGAATCATTCATATCATTGATGAAATTTCATTTAGAAATACTAAAACATGCTTAATTCATATTTTACTGAAATCTCGTAAAATGTCAAAATATCTTCGGCACTTAATATCTCAAATCATGCTTACTAGCATGTATATAAAATTATAAATCATGTATCTAATCGTTATATAACACATTTTGGCACGAAGAAATCGTAAACATTCAATATGTTTAGCTTTAGGAACTTACCTCGTAAAACGTGAAAATAATAATTTAATATTCAAATATCCGGGAATAATAATATATGCATAAAATCATAAATTAACTATATAATTATAATAACACATGCTTGTATTATAAAGAATCTTAAATTATTAAAATGTTGAAATTAAATATTTTTCTCGTAAAACGTGCATAATCGGAATATTTTAATAACATTAATACTTTAAAAATAATATTATAAAATTGTAAATCAACAACAAACTTGATGGAACGTTCTCGACTCGTAAATTTCTCCAATCGTCAAATTTTCTTTAAGTTTTGGCCGTCTAATTCGCTCTCAATCCATGGAAATTCAAGTTGAAAATTTCGTTGCTCTGTTTTCCGGCGAGTTTTTCACCAAATTTGAAGCTCCAATTTCAACTCTAACCCCTTCAATTTCTTAAAAAACACCAATTGCTCAAAACTGTAAATTTCTAACGCCAACGAGTTTCTTCCTCGATTTTCTTGGTTTTCTTGGTCAAATTTCATCAAATTGAGTTATCATTCAGCTTTCTCTCTTTTTTTAAAACAATTTAGACACAAATTATGTCCGATTTGGTGAAAAATTGAGCTCAAATTTCTTTTATTTTCCACTGTGTTTATAAAGAAACTGCCCAAGTTTTTTTCTCCCTCCTTCCTTTCGATTTTCTCTTCTTTTCTTCTTCTCCTTCTCTTCAATTCGGCCAACAACAAGGATATTAATATCCTTCCTCACCGGTTGCGTATCCAATTGCAGAATTGAAGAATTAATTTTCTCCAATTCCAACTTCTCTTTTCTTCTTCCATTGGGCCAAATTTGGTTTTTTCTCAATTTTTTCTTTTTTTTAACTAATGATAAATACAATTTTAAAATAAATAATAATAATAATAATAATAATAATAATATTAACTTAATAATAATTTATAAATTCCCTTTTCCTTTTTTTTTTGTTTTTTAAAATGTTTTCTAAACCAAACATTACCAAATTACCATTTTGTCAAAAATTACTAAAATACCTTTTCATTATTTTATTAATATTTATTTACAACAAACAACTTGAAATACAAAAACGAGTGTTACAGATAGAATTCTAACTGAATTCTATCCCTGCAAAGAAGAAGAAAAACGTACCATTTTCAAAACATGATGTGAATCGTGGGATGCTCGTTGCCAGAAAATCACGTGAAGAAGAAGAAGAAGAGGAGAAAGAAGAAGAAGAAGAAGAAGAAGAAGAAGAAGAAGAAGAAGCAGAAGAAGAAAACGAAGAAGAAGAGGAAGAAGAAGAAGAAGACGAAGAATAAGAGGAGGAAGAAGAGGAGGAGGAAAGAAGAAGAAGAAGACGAAGAAGAAGAGGAAGAAGAAGAGGAAGAAAAGGAGGAAGAAGAGGAGGAGGAGGAGGAGGAGGAAGAAGAAGAAGAAGAAGAAGAAGAAGAAGAAGAAGAAGAAGAACGTATTATTGTCAAAAAATCACTTGAAACGTCAGATGCCTCTGATCACAAAACAATCACAGAATGACAGCCTCTATAAAAAAATGAAGTAGAAGCAACGTGATGGTGAGATAGATGGACATCACATTTTGTTTGATGAAGAAGAAAAAGATCGGACAAAGTGTTTTTTGCCGTTGAGAATTGCACGTTTTTTGGAGTTTGGTCGATTAATCGTCGGCTGGATAAAGAATATGACACAAAACTTGTGTGGGTGAGGATATTTTTGATATTTTACATCGTGGGCTAGTCTTTTGGGGTGAGCTTTTTTCCTTTTGCAAAATTTTTCTATGAACTGCAATTATTTCTATTTTCTTTTCTATATTTAAAAAAACTCCATATTTTAAAAAAACTATATAGTTATATAGTTATATAGTTATATAGTTATATGATTGGGAAAAGAAATGAATAATAATAAAGATTATTATTATTTATTAATAAATATGAAATTAGGATTTTCTTGGTTTACGTACAAAGAAAAAGAAAATTCAAATTCCTTCTCCCTCAAGCCTGACGCGCCGCAAGCCTCACTGTCTTCAAGGTTTCCACCAGTAAGCCACCTTCGTCCGACCGCATAGCACCTCGACCTCACGCACGCCCTCTCTAACGAAGTTCAGTCGTGGACGTCTGTTGCACCGCACACTACAAGTCGCGCCATTGTCCTTCGCACTGTGTTTCTCACACCGTGAGCCGTCCAAACCCACCAACCCGTGCGTTTTCACAACCGCTTCAATGATCGGCCTCCACTCCTTGTGTCGTCGTGAAAACCAGCGGACCTCTTCTGTGTACGCTGCTCTCTATCGTCCTTGTGCTACTGTTGCTCATCAGTGAGTTTTGGATATTTTAATTTGAATTTTTTGATATCGAATAAGATTTAAAATTTAAAATTAATTGAGGATCAATTGAAGATTTTCTTAGCTATTGAAGGTTGAATTTGGAGCTTTATTTGTTGGATTTAATTTGTAGAGTTCTTTGCGAATTCATTGAAACTTCAACGAAGAATTGGTAAGATTAAAGATTTATGATTGAGGAGTTAAGAGTAAATTTAATTGATAATTTTAAATGAAAAAATTATTAATTAAATTTTGTGATGAATAGGAACGAATTGAGGATTTATTCTCGAGCCAAGGAATTTATGATAATTTGCAGTAAGAGATTTACTATCGGATCCTCGACTGTAAGTAAAATAAGATTAATTATGAATTAATTGGTTATGTGATGAGTTGAATTGATACTAACTTATGTGTTGAGTGGAACTTATGGGACAAGCTGAATATTTGGTATCGATGGATTTACTTTTGTGATAAGCTGAACAATTTGGCATCGATTGTATTACTTATGTGATAAACAAAGTTGTTTAGTATCGATGGTATGACTAATTTAACCTATGAGTTATGTGATGTTATGTTTTTATGGTTTGTTATGAGAAAATCGTAAAGCATGATAAATATGTAATGAGAATGATTGAATTAGTATTGAATTATGTGCTGAGTGAACTAGAATATGTTGGGTTAACTGGAATATGCTGGGTTAACTGGATTACGGTGAGTTAACCGGATAACACTGAGTTAACTGGATTATGCTGACTTAGCTGAATTATGTCAATAATCCAGTTAACTAAATTATGCTGACTTAACCGAATTATGTTGAGCTAACGAAATTATGCTGAGTTAATGGAATTATGCTGAGTTAACTAAATTATGTTGAATTGACTGACTTGTGTGACGAGTTAACTAAACGGACTATCTGATGTGTTAGCTGTTAGTGATGACTTAACTATATTAAGATGAACTTATTGACTTATGTGATTAGTCAAACTTGTTAAGCTGAATTGAATGGCTATATGATGATATGTTATGATGGTTTGCTAAGAAAAAATCTATTAGTTTATGTGATGATGTGTCTTTGTGGTTTGCTGTGGAGAAACCGTAAAATATGGTAAATATGTAATGTGAATGCAAGTGTTAAATTAAATTTCATATATGTGCTTATGAATGATTTGGACCGAGAATGCATGTTTTGGGCTATGTTAGCTGTTAACTTTATCTATTAACCATTTATACCATGTATATACATGTGTTCCTTTGGGTTCACTAAACAGATATGAGTGTTCATTCAGGATTCACTGGTATGATTTGCATGTGTTTCTATGGATTCACTAAGTTAATTTGCATGTGTTCCTACAGATTCAATAGGATGATATATGAGTGTTCCCACAAGGTCAATAGACTATGTGGCATAGGGTAAAGGTTTAATAGAAAATTAACAATTCACCTAGCGGGTCTAATAGTTGGTCCTTTACTGGGTATTTTTATACTCACCTTTTCCATGTTTATTTTTTTCAAGCAAAGGTAAAAAAGTACTTATATCTCATGACAATATATATATATATATATATATATATATATATATCAATCAAATAACAATCACATGAAAATTAAATAAAAATTATGAAGTACTTAATATCTAATAAAAATCACATAACAATCACATGACAATTAGATAAGAAATCGTTAAGTACTTGATATCTCATAAAAACTCATATGATGATCACAAACTACTAAGTATCACATAGCACCACTAGAAAATTAAGATTTAACGATACAAATTATGTGTCACGAACACTTTTCTTGGCACATATTTTGCGTTCTTGAAGTTCTAGTAAACATAGACCATTTAACGATATCTTCGAAAAAGTGTCGTTAATTTACGTTTTAGGATATTGAATTAGCGTCGTTAATCAACTTATTTTGACAGCTAAAACGTGTCATTGCTAACTGGACATTGACACAACGAAATTGTCATTGTTGAGGTATGGATTTGTTTATTTCTGTAATGTTTCGTTATTTACGATAATTTTTGTGTGTCATGGATTGACATTAAGTAACAATTAATTACTTTCAACATATACACTCTCTGAACAAGTTCGTTGTATTATAATTTCTTATATAACAACATTAATTCAACGTTCTTATATTGCATATCAAAACATGAATTTTTCAGTCACGTAATTACTATATTCTACATTTTTTTCTTGTAAAAAAAGTATAATTAAGGACTGTCATAATATACATCTATTCTGTCAATATTCACCAAATTCTAAGAGCAAACTCACCATAAATCTATAAAATGACCGATATATTGATAATGAAGAGTAAATTTGACAAAACAATATCCGTTATGTTTTATACAAGAATCCACCATAGAGCATTACACTGAATTACATTGGATCTTGAACTTAACAAAATACAATGCGAATAAGGGACATATCTATTGTGACATGTTTTAATGCTCCACAGTGGCTTCAAAAATTCTAAAATCGAAGAAATTGAATACTAATCACAAACAAATATTGTAAATTTCGTGCAATGTAACAACCATTCACTATCAACATAACAATCACACAAAAATATGATAAACACATGGAACTCAAGGGATACCATAAACAACTTTACGACATGACTATATGACAATAACACGACAAACTTTAATGAAATCAAGAAAGTAATCTTGTCAAAACTCCCAAAAAGGATTAATATCAATCAAATTCATTCGTATTAATACATAAATATAAAATAAGAAAAAAGACTACAAAATGAGTTTCCAAAAATTATAAACTATTTATAATGTCCAACTCATAAGTTTTTAATGAACCTACGTATTTGGAGTCCATACTTGTACCAACCTTAGCTTCAATCACAAACAATGTAAGTTTCTAATTGAATCGCATGTTACAATATACTATATGCATGTGAACAACTAGTTGCATCTCACAGCATATACATTCAAAAAACAGTCTATGAAGGTCATGTACAGGGACCGACTTCCCATAATGGTTAACCTAGGCTTTGTACTTATCCCCACTTTCCACAGATTGTAGTAAAACAAAATCAACTTTTATAATGCATGCTAAACACTAGGGAATTTAAACTACCAACATTTGTTTGTATGCATACATGGGGAGGGGAGATATGCATAATGAGTAATTTCACAATAACGGCTTCATCAAAACTTTCATTATATTTCAGCATGATTTATGAAAGACACACATATGCCAACAATCTATCCACACAACTAATGAATGACTATCATAACTGCAGGATAATCAGAACAGTCTAACTTTTATTCTACTAGTACAAGTCATACTAGAGTTGCAAGAAATGATTGTTTATAAAAATATTCCCTTTCGTAATATCATAATAGGGCTTACAGTAAACCATTCTCGATCTAAGATATTTGATGTCAATAGAAGAACTTGAAAATAATAAATGATTATAGTGTGAACAAAAGGACGTCATTCAGAAGCATGACAACTCTTTATCCAATGCAAACAAGTTTCTAAAGCAAACTACATTTTGAAAAAAGGAGAAGTTACAAGACATATGTCTAAATTTGTAGCATTGTATAAGTAATGTAGAAAAGAACACATAATTTTCATCAAACTACCTACTTAACAATACGATAAGTACACACTTTCCATTCGTTCCTAAACTAGAAATTCTAATACTTTGAATATAGTGTAAGACATACCTATTGGACACCATTAAACCCATTCCATCAAAACAAAAAAAAAAAAAAGTCATCCTTCCAACAATTCATACAGTAAAATGTGAGTATTTTAATTAGTGCATTCCATATAGCGTCAAAGTATAAATTTAATAATCGTATAAAACGATATCTTATCATTTAACCCCCTTGCAGCCGGTCCATTGGATCAAAATCAGTATGTATGCACAAATGTATCAAGTTACTCCAAAATGTAATTAATATGAACATGGATTTCCAAAATGTTAACAAAATACACCAAAAGTCCTAGTAGATCCATCGATAGTGCACCTTCCATCTATTCTCACTCAGATCTAACGCTATCTATTTCTTCTTGAGTGTAGATCAATGGTGCACCTTCCATCTATTCTCACTAAACTATATATTAGATCCATCGATAGTTGCAGTTAAATGCAAGTTAACAATATTAAAAATACGTATTACATTAACAATTGAAGTGTTCTTCGACAATAGTATATCACGCATGAAATACATGACATAATACTCGCATTCAACAAATGCCAGACTGGTTCGGACCCTATGGACACAACCAAGAATAATATGGTCTATGTTTAGAATTATTAAAATTAAGTTACATTTACCACCCAATTGTATTTCAGTTTCACCCTTTATACTTTGATGACTTTCCAAATCGGCTTCTTTTTCTTAGCAATGTGGAAAGTTGTATGAATGTAAACATTAACTTCAGAACCATATATAACTTAATTAATAGCAATAAACCACAATAATGTAAAAACCCTAGGATTTGTAAATTAGGAACCCAATTGGCGAACCCCTAATAAAAAATTCTAAAACCCCCAAATCAATTTTACAAAAACCCAAGGGAATAGATTAGATTTGGATTACTCTTTGATCGAAGACCAAGAGATAAGGAGAACTAGTTCCTCACTCCAAGTTCGAACACTTCACAAGCAAGGTGATCAAACTTACTTAAATGTTCTTGGCTTGCAACCCTAAATCAAGAATTGCAAAAAGGCGACGATGAGACTGTAACGTCCCAGATTGCCCAAACCGAACCAGACCGTTACTTAATTAAAACCATTAAAATCAATTTTAAAAGACGAAAATAAAACGAAACAAATACTTTTATTTAATCAAAATAAACATTTAAAAGATCATCAAAACAAACACTTAACCAAAATAAAGAAAAAGAAAAGTACCTAAATAGGATCCCTAAAATAGTTTTCTAAACCAAATAAATATGACAAATAAAAATAAAACCGTTTAACCGTAAAAATGCCAAAATATCGTAAGCGGAAGCAAAAAGGTCTCCTGGTCCTTCCGGTATGGTCACTGGTTCTTCTTGTCCCTCGCTGGTCCCTTCTTACCTTTTCCTAAAATAAAACATAGAAAGAATGAGTATAAAATATACCCAATAAGGAATCCGCTATTGATCCCACTAGGTGACTGTTAACTTCTTCTAATGACTTATACTTTAAGACACATAGTCAGGTGGTTGAGTAAGGACAGACATGTCGGAACAATACGCTACACAGACTTGTTAACCGACCCTACCAGAATAATACGCCACACAGGCTTGTTAACTGGCTCTGTCAGAGCAATACGCCACACAGGCTTGCTATCAGAACGATTATGTCAAAATAATACGCCACACAAGCTTGTTAATCGATCTTCAGAACAATACCACACAAGCTTGTTAACTGGCCCTGTTAGAGCAATATGCCACACATGCTTGCTATCTGACTCATCGTTCTACCACCGAGTACAAAATTCATTAGGTAAAGTTAACAGAAACCATATCCAATAAACCAATTCTATAACATAGTGATCACAATGACAAATTAATTCTCATGTAGCAGATAACATAGATCAGTAGAATGACGGGTCATGCATAATCCATACAAAATATATCCAAAAACTCGAAGTTAACACCACAATGTAGCCGCCGGTTGCAGAGCCTCAAGCCGCGTCTCCACCTCGCGCGTTTGCTGCTGCACGAACTCGAGCCGTGAAGCCATATTCAGCTGCAAAGTGAGCCCGACGTCGGATCTGCTTCCCAAGCCGCGTGCGCCCCTCAGATCCGCGAGTTGAGCCGTGTTTTCCCTGTGCCGCGCCGCTTTCTATCACGGTCAAGCTCCGCCACTACCACTGAGTGTTGGTGTGTTTGGTAAGGTTTAGGAATAATTTATTTTGGGTTTTTAAAGTACCCAATGAAGTTTAATTGAGGAATTTTCTTGGATTAATTGGGTATTTCTTTTATTGTTGAAGGATCAAATTGAAGATTCAAACGGGGTTATTTGTGGTGCGATCGCCTTGGTATGATCCTGCAACGTTTGATGGGTCACTGAAGGACCCCTCGGCAGCAGAATTATGGTTATCACCGATCGAGGACATTTTTCGTTATATGAACTGCCTGAACAACCAGAAGATTCAATGTGCAGCGTTTATGCTCAAGGACTGGGCCATTGTCTGGTGGAAGTTCGTTGAGAGGAGATTGGGCGGAAATCCTCATAATGTTACTTGGAAGCAGTTTAAGGTGTGTTTCTATGAGAAGTTCTTCTCTACTAACCATCGTGATGCTAAATGTCAGGAATTTTCAGATCTGAAGCAAGGGCAAATGTCAGTAAAGGATTATGATCAGCAGTTCGACATGTTGTCTCGCTTAGCCCCAGAGTTTGTTGCAACAGAGGCGGCCCGTGTTGAGAAGTTTGTGAGAGGCCTGAGGAAGGACATCCGAGGTTTTGTTAGATCATTTAACCCTTCCACTTAGGCAGAAGCCCTGTGTCATGTTATTAACGCAAGTGATCGAGATGATGACATTCAAGAGAATCCGTCAGGAAAGGAACCCTCCTCTGAACAAAAAGGAATGGTTGTGCAGAAGTATGTGGAAGTTTCACAAAAGAATTTGGATCAGAAAACTCCTGATCCATCATAGAAGGTTCAGGAATCGGCCTGATCATTACGACATTACCAACAACAGATCACCAAGTAAGGAGGAGCTTGGAAGGAAAAACCCCTGTGTAGAACCTGTGAAAAGTACCATGGAGTTCGTTGTCTGTTAGGCACTAGGGTATGTTACAGACGCAAGCACCGAGTATATAACAAGCACTGCGTCTGTAAGATACCCCAGTGCCTAACAGACAACGAACTCCATAGTACTTTCCACAGTTAACAAGCCTGTGTGGCGTATTGTTCTGAAAGTCGGTTAACAAGTCTGTGTGGCGTATTGTTGTGACATAACCGTTCTAATAGTAAGCTTGTGTGGCGTATTGCTCTGATAGGGCCAGTTAACAAGCCTGTGTGGCGTATTGTTCCGACATGTCTGTCCTTACTCAACCACCTGACTGTGTGTCGTAAAGTATAAGTCATTAGAGCGAGTTAACGATCACCTAGTGGGATCAGTAGCGAGTTCGTTACTGGGTATATTTTATACTCATCATTTCTATGTTTTATTTCAGGCAAAGGTAAGAAGGGACGGACGAGAGACAAGAAGAACCAGTGACCATACCTGGGAGGACCAGGAGACCTTTTTGCTTTCGCTTACGATATTTTGACATTTTTACGGTTAAACGATTTTATTTTTATTTGTCGTATTTATTTGGTTTAGAAAACTATTTTAGGGATCCCGTTTAGGTAGTTTTCTTTTTCTTTATTTTGGTTAAGTGTTCGTTTTGATGGCCTTTTAAATGTTTATTTTGATTAAATAAAAGTATTTGTTTTGTTTTATTTTCGTCTTTTAAAATTGATTTTAATGGTTTTAATTAAGTAACGGTCCAATTCGGTTTGGGCAATCCGGGACGTTACAGCTGGTATCAGAGCTTAAGTTGTTAGGTTCTGTAGACTGACTTACGACGTAAGTTTATGGTTTTGGTCCCTATGGTCACTATGGTTCACTTGTTCTCGCCAGGTACGTTTTCTTGAGTAAGCTTTTGGTTATGCTTATTTATTTCCTGTAAACTGGAAATTTTATGGATCATTGGTAGATCTTGTTTCTTATGACGTGGTGATGGTTTTAGGAAATACCACCGCGTTGAGGTGCTAGGAGAGGTAGACGAGGTGGACGGGATGGACAAGGAGCAATACTCACATCCTTATGACAAGGAGGTAGACGAGTTGTTTATGGTTTTCCTTGAGTTCAATGTGTTCTTAAATATTTTTGTGTGATTGTTATGTTGATTGTAATTGTTTGTTAATATTTATAACGTAACAACACTTTGTATAGCTAAAAAATTACGTTGCACGAAATCTACAATATTGGGATGTACTTAGCATTCAATTTCTTCGATTTTTTAGGTTTTCAAAGCAACCATGGAGCATAGAAATATGTCGCAATAGATATGTCCTTATTTGCATTTGTAGTAGATTCTTGTATAACCAATCCCAAATATTGCTTTGTCAATGTAAATTTACTATTCATTATCAAGATATAGATATGTTTACAGATTTATGGTGACTTTGTTCTTTAAATTTTGTGGAGAATGAAAGGGCACACATATATCATGATAGTCCTTAATTCTTCTTTTTTTACAGAAAAAAATATAGAATTAAGTAATTATATGACTGTAAAACCATGTTGTGATATGAAATGTAATGACATTGAAGTAGTGTCGTTATATAAGCAATTATAACACAACCAACTTGTTATGAGAGTGTATATGTGGACAATAATTAATTGTTACTAAAACGTCAATCCATGACACAAAAAAACCGTTGTAAATAACGAAAACGTTATTAAAATAAGCAAATCCAGACCTCAACAATGACAATTTTTCGTTGCGTCAATGTCCAGTTAACAATGGCACGTTTTAACTGTCAGGATAAATTGATTAACGATGCTAAATCAATGTCCTGAAATGTAAATTAATGACACTTTTTTGAGGTGTAATTAAATAGTTTATCTTTACAGGAGCTGCAAGGATGCAAAATATGTGTCAATGTAATCTTGGATCTTAGTTTATTAGATTGAATTGATGTTGTGTAAATATCAAATAAAATACCTCAAATTTTATTAGATAAGTAATTTGTGTTAACAAACTACAAACCACAAGATACATGAAATTTAGGACACCAAATCCAACAATCTTCTACTTGCCATAAAGCGAGTGGGATGTACAATATCAAATACAAATACAATACAATAAACTAGGCATATTTGGATGAACCTGTCTTACCCAAATCATCTGATCTCGACATTCTGAGTTGGTGGAAATTGAATGGAGTCAAGTATCCCGTTTTAGAAGAAGTTGTTAGAGACATATTAGCCATTCCACATTGTAAAAAACTTCATCCGAAGACAATAGAAGCTTTGATGCATGCTCAAAATTGGATAACAACGGAAGTTTTAAGAGGTATGTTAGTTTGTTTATTTATGTTGTTTTACCTATCTTTAATCTTTAATATTTAATATATTAATAATACATATCATTTTGTATTATAAATATATGACAATATAAGGTACTAGCACCGGAAAAGAAATGGTTAAGCATTTAGCAAATGTTTTAGAAGATGCAGACGACTCTGATGAAGACTAAGTGGTAATTGAGGTATGACACTTTTTAAAGCTTGTTGTCTACTTACTTTTTTATGGCATTATTTGTTAATTATATTTTAAATGTAGGAATAATACTGCAACTAAGGATGAGATGATGCTGAGTAAGGAGAAAAGGATCGATGAAGAGAGAGAGACATGCATGTAGATTGTGGTCATTGTATTTGTAATTGTATAATACATTTGACTTTATTTCAAACTTTTATTCAAATTTTGTTTATTTCTTGTGGACAAACTTATGATTGTGTTGTTGTATTCGAAAATAAAATTATGGATATGTTAGCTTGTGAATTGTGTTTATTTAATGTATATAAGTTTATTAAACCAATAAACTAGAAATTAAAAAAAATGTTAATGAAAAAATCCCCGTAGGGATTAATAGAGGAAATGGAAAATTTCTCCCAGTGGGGACCTTGTTTCCTTGACGGGAAATCTATGTCCTCGTCCCCATCTTCAAATGGCGGGGACGAAGGCAAGGATGGGGTGAATTCCCCTCACGGGGCCGAGGACGGGGGATGCCTTCCACCTCGGCTCGGTCCCATTGCCAACCCTATATTTATTGAAGAAGTCAACGTATATAGTAGAGTAAATAATAATACTATGTATTGAGTATTCTTATAATATGCATGAGAGTATATCTGGTAAACTTGGCCTAGTGAGGGTTAGTTAAATCTTCTTGATTTACTAAGCTAGAGATCTCATGGACAAATAAACAATAAACTTTTTTATTAGCACACAACTTTGTTATGTTTTTGAAGTATCAATGTAATCTACTATACCATTATAATTTTTTAGAATGCTTAGCATTAGACCTGGAAGTAGCTAATCGTTGGAGAATCCTTTTCAAACCTATTGAAATTTGATATATTTTTCATATCTAAAAATTTGTTTGAGTTAATATTAGGACTTCAGGAGACAATTCTCAATCTTAGCCATTTTACCATGTTATAATTTGATGTGTATACTTGAGTTCCATCAACAAAAAATTGTGTCCACGAATATAACACTAAGTACAAGTCAATTCTTTTGGAGACATTCATAACTATAGTAGTGTCAAAAGTCCATTTTTATTCACATAATTACATTTTAAACCAAAATTTCGTAGTATAGGAGAAATTCATAACTATAGGAGAAATTCATAACTATAGTAGTGTCAAAATTCTCATTTTTTTGGAGAATGCTTTGAAATATTCTTCTAGAAAGCACTACTACTTTTCAAAAGTTGTGAAATTTATATTTATACTAATTTTCCCAAAACAGCCCCAATGTTATGTAAGCAAACTTTTAAAACTCGAAAAAAAAAAAAAAGAAAAGAAAAAAAGCGAAAGGAGGAAGAAGGCTAACGTCTCATCACAAACCCAGTTCATCACGTCACCGCCGTTGGCATACGACGGGGAATTAATTAGCAACCACGTCTCTTATTAAAACTTTATGTGGGTTTTTTCTTTAGTTTACAAAGTTTCTACACATTCCCATCTCTTTTCTTCATCTTTCCAAATCTTTTTCTGGGCGAGTTCTCTACCATTTCTACTTCATTCTGAAGCAGAACTCCTTAAACTATCTTTAACTTGAGTTGCTGGATAAAATTGTGTGTTTTTTGCTCATAACCCTGTTTGGGTTTCTTTAAATTTGTGAAGTTTCGATTGCATTGAAACTACTAACTCAATAGGAGGCTGATTTTGGACTGGTTGAATCGTGGGTCAGCTTCACAATCTCAAAATTCATCTACCCTTTAACGGGACTATCCCGGTAACATGGTTTCTATATCGGGTTCGGTGTTCTTCCCATTAACAGCACCCAATTGTTCCTCTCGATCGCGTAAAACTGCTGTTCTTGATGCGCATAATTCGTTTTGTTGTAAGATAAAGGACCTGAGAAGGATTGTTGCTTGTAATTGCATTGCGCCTCCTCCGTACTTCAAGAGTGATGGGTCATCTGCCGTAAATTCCAATGTACATCATGCACATTTTTTTATTTATTTCTTTGTGTTTTTTCTAGCCCTGTGTATTTGATTTATACTTTCGTGCTTATGATTGTTCATTGCATTGGTCTCGTCGCTGAATTTTAATTGCTGTGATTGTGTTCATACGTGTCATTGAATTGGGATGCTGTTGTTCTTAATTGATCTTTTAGTATGTCTTGAAACTCTATGATTTTCCCATTTCGTATACTTTCTTCTTGTTTGATTGCTTATGCCGTGGCATTTGATCGTCTTGGTCGCAGTTTATATAGGTCAGTACTCCAGTTTATATCTGATCGTTCATAATGTTTTTTCATTTTATTGCCATCTTAGCTATCAATTTAAACATCCATAATCAGCGTTGAGACATAAATACTTTCTAGCTTTGTGTTGCACTTGTATTCACGGAGTATATCTTTTTTCCTAACTTTAGTTGAAATCTTCTTTCGTTTAATACTTGTGTCCTGTTCATTGTCCAATGCCGAAAATAAATCTCTTCTTTATGAATATAAATTCAATTTTTTTTAACGTATTTATCATTTGTATATTGTGGTTCATATTTAACAAGGATTATATTATCAGGACTCGTTTAGATCAGAACATTTAAGCTCAGATGATCAGGACAAGGATGAGTCTGATGTTCTCATCGAGTGTAGAAATGTCCACAAATCCTTTGGAGAAAAACATATATTGAGAGGTGTGAGCTTCAAGGTGATGCACATTTCTGCATATTTAGTTCATTTCCTTTTTCAGTTTTATGCAATTTCTTTCTTTTGATATATGTCTATAAGCGAGTTCTTTCTGGCCCAGAAAATAAGGTATTAGAGGGACATTCTTTCTTGAGTAAAAGGGGATATCTAAGTACAAGTGTTCCATGTAGACTTCCGTTATCATTTACTGTTCTTTTCAGCTTATACATATGTCCTAATGCAACTTCCAATTCTACTTTAATAGACTTTGCTTAATTTTATTAATGGTTTTTGAGTTACACTATTATGGAAATGAAAGTGTTGTAGTGTTTTTTCATTGGATTATCAAATAAATTGTTGTCATTGATATAAGTTTTAATCTCATGAAACGACTGTAAAATAATTCTTATCCTCTCTCTCCTAGGGATATGGTAATCAAACGGAACCTTGTGGGTTCTTGGTAGGGTTGTGGTTATTGTAGTTGTAGTTCCAAATACAGTTTTCTGCTATAAACGAAATTTCTTTTGAGCTTTCATGGGTGTTCCTAATTCCTTTTCCTCTTTGATTTGGTCTCTTAATATTCATGTCAATGAACCTAGCTTTGGAAATGTTTAGTTGTTTAGTCATCTTTTCTACAATTTCCAATAATCAACATCATCATGGAGTCATGATTCTGGCTGTTGGGTATAGTCTGTTTACAGGGTTTTGGGATGATACAGGTTGTTTTAACATTTCTTTTTAACCATGTCTTCCCTCAGTTGTATAGTGTGGCAGATAATGAAAAATGCAGTAACAAAGACTTATACAATGCTTCAAGTGGTTGTGGATGCTTAATTATCAGAAAAGTTTGTTACATGACACCGAGTGTGTAGAATGGGACAACTTTTGTAACATTAATGATTTTAAAGCTCTACCGATAGACTCTAGCATATAGCAGTTGGATAGTTTGGATTAATTTTTTTTGTTAGAAACCATCATGGGTTGGTCTAGTGGTAAAAAGGTCAATAACTAACTAAGAGGTCATGGGTTCAATCCATGGTGGCCACCTACCTAGGAATTAATTTCCTACGAGTTTCCTTGACACCCAAATGTTGTAGGGTCAGGCGGGTGTCCCGTGAGATTAGTCGAGGTGCGGGTAAGCTGGTCCAGACACTCACGGATATAAAATAAAAAAAAAAAAATTTTTGTTAGATCTCTATTGATTTTTTGGTTTCTGCGGATAGCCATAAATCTTGGCCTTTGCAAGGTTATTTGGAAGAAAATTTCCCTAGTTAGTTCAGAATCTTCTATTCGTCCATTACCCTTGGTGGTATTCTTACTAAGGATGAGATCCATTAGAGAAATTTTATTAGTCATCTTATCAATTTTTGTGTTCTATGCAGAAATTAGGAGGTTTCTGATAGAATTTGGTAAGAGTTCTGATGTAATTTTAGGGAAATTTGAGAGTCCCTTTTCTCCCTTAACAAGACTGCGATTACAAATCATAAGATAAGCATACCTTTACCCCTGTAACTCCTAGTATTTATAGTAGTAACTACCCAATCCTTCATATTCTTAGGATATTGACTTTCCCCACTTCCCAATTCTTAACTTATTAGCACTCAATTCCCCATCTCTTGATCCCCACTCTTTTCTTTCTTAAGTTCTCTATTATCTTTTTTTTTTTCTCTCTGGTGTAAACTTTCATGATAGGGGGTCTATCAGATTTTGATTGCTTATTCCCTCTACGCCCCTCTTGTATGAGATTATGGTGGAATACTAAGAAACATGGACACTTTAGTTTGGCTAGTGTGTTTGTGTTCGACACGTGTCAGAGATTTGGATACTCCGACTGTTGTTGGACATGTATTGAACACTTGTTAGTCCAATATATGTGTTAGACATGCATAGAACATTTGTTCAGTTGTCCAATTTTGTTAGATTTTTTATGATGAAAACAACTTTCATTGAGAAAAAATGAAAGAATACAAGGGCATAAAAAAACAAGCTCACAAAAGCACCCTCTCTAAAGGAAGGGCATCCAACTAAGTAAAATATTACCTAGGGAATAATTACAAAAGGGCTTTAAAATCTAAGCCCAAAACGAAACATGAAACCTCACTAAGGACCAAACATAGCTAAGATCATTTTCTAAACCTCTAAACACCTTATTTTGTTCATCTCCTCCTAAACATCCCACAACAAAGCACTCACCCCAGTAAACCACGAAAAACGGCCTAGAGGCATGTCGATTGGGGAGCTCCTACGGGCTACGTTAAACCTTTTTTCTAGGGCACTTTCCTACGTAGGCTTAGTTTTTTTTGTATATTCTTATTTTCTTTCATTTCTTCTCAATGAAAGTTTGTCTTTTATCAAAAAAGAAAAAGAATTTTTTTTTGGAATATGTTTGATGGTTCTCACTTCTTAGTTTGTTCAGAGGGATACATGAAATAAAATCAAGGGTAAAGGAAAATTATTAAGCTTTGTTGTATCTTGCAGTTTTTTTCTTTCATTGGAAAACTTTGATTGAAAGAAATTAAATACAATTTAATGACGGTTGGATGTGAAATACAGCTGGAGGATGTTTGAGATGTAATCATTTGCTTGGTGATTCTGTTGCTATCCAGTTTTATTTCCCAGTCCTATAACTTCTTTGATCATTGCAAACGTGTAAAATTTTCATGGAATCTCTGTACCAATACTTCAAGGGCTTTCATCTTTTCTATTCCAACAAAATGTGGTTCCTACTTTATTGAAAAAAATCATCATTAGCTAACTTTGGACAGCTTAGCAACTTGAAAGAAGAAGCAACCTTGAAACGGGATAAATGGTCAGCTTGTTGTCAGTGGAGAAGTATGTGTCTATATATATCATACATTCTCTCTTTTATGTGAATTCACTTCAAATACACCTGGAACTAAGAAGGACGCTTTGGGTTTAATCCGTGTGTATTTCTGTTGAAAAGGAAAATTAGGGTTTATGGATTATTATTATTCCCACGGTTGTTTCCCTTGTCTATCTTAATTTTAAATTCCATGTCATGTAATGATAGAGTGTTGTAGTGTTTTCTAGCTATTCTTTAGATTCATTTGCCATGCTACAGAAAGAAATACTAATCACCCTATTCCAAGATTCTCGCAGCTCTTCTATAAGCTTTGTCTCTGGTTTTATATTCAGTAATTTTTATTATCCTTCACATTTTTGTTCATATAGATTAGACATGGAGAAGCTGTGGGAGTAATTGGGCCTTCTGGTACTGGGAAGTCTACAATACTGAAGATCATCGCAGGTCTTCTTTCTCCAGACAAGGTAAATAATTGACTTTGATTACACATTGCATTTTGCTGATGTTGAGTTGAACCATACATTTTCCAGGTTTGTATTAAAAAAAGAAAAAGAAAAGAAAAGAACAGAAAAGAAATACATGTATATACGTGTGAGTGTGTGTTTTCCAGGTTTCCAGGTATTTATGGTTCTCCTAATTAGATTTCTGGTATTTGAACAGGGAGAGGTGTATATTCGAGGTAGAAGGAGAGTTGGTTTGATCGATGATGAGGAGCTATCTGGTCTTCGAATTGGATTGGTTAGAACTGTCTTTAACTTGAATATAATTCTAGAAGTTAAATGAAAAATTACTCTTTTTACAGAAATATGTGATAATACCGTGAGAACAGAGAATATACATACCTGACTTAATCTAAAAGTTTTGAAAAGGTTATTAGGTTCAATTTTACAAATTGAAGAATTGTAGAAAGCTTTCATAGGTTACCTTTTGGTGTTTCAAATTCCATTTTCTTTCATCAAATTACTTTCTTTTCTGAATTTCATTATTAAGCACATGTGATATTATTAACTGACTCAATAAACGATTTGAATTTGTTCTTTGAGAAACCCAACTTTCATTTGGGTTAAATGAAAGAAGACATTACATACAAAAGGACAACCCGGCAGAGAGGCCAAGCACCTAGGTATACAAAAAGGAGCCTCCAATTCAATATAATATTTTTTAAAGGGTACCTTAAAAAATCATTCGTTACCACAACTCAAATAGATATCTTAAACCTAGTTAACAACTACACCTCTTCCTAAAGTCTCTCCTGTTCATTGAAGTTTCTATTATTATCTTTCATCCAAATACTTCTACGGACAACGAAGAAACAAGCCTGCCACAAAAACCAATCCTGAAAAGGCTAATATGTTGAAGAATCTCTTAATATGTTGAAGAATCTCCTTTACCATAGAGTTATGTAGAAAGTCAAGCTTAATTGTCTTGCTGAAAATCAGGAATTCATAAGATTGTTTCCTTGTATATTTTATTTCCATAAAGATTTAGATTGATTGCTTAATTCTAGGTCTTTGATTGTAATCTCTTATGTATAAATATGGGTTTTTCCTCACCTCTCTATAATAAGAAATCTCATTCTCCCATACATAGCTTCATGGTATCAGAGTTGTGTTTGTTTTGAGAGAAAAAAAAAAGTATAGCTTGGTCGCGAAAACCCTAGCTGCCGTCATCATACTTACCTTCTTCCACAGACTAGCCTCGTCAAATCTGGTGCTTGCTCCTCGACTCCGATCACAAAAGAAAACGACGTCAAATAAGCACCCCCTCTCCATCAATCTCCGATCAAGCCGTTGTTGCCACTTTTAGATGAAGTAAGCCAAACAATGGCACAAACACAAGCAAGCCAAAGAAAACGACCTTTCTTCCTGAACGGAGGATTGAGGAGGAACTCCTCGAGCATATCTCTAAGAAGTCTCTGACAAATGTATATAAAGCTAAACGACTGAAAGAAGGAATTCTTAACACGTTCGGCAAAATCACAGTACCAAAGACTATGATCCAAGTCACCTCCGCCTTCCTACACAGAATGATACAAAAATGCCCAACCAACAACGACATTTTCCTAACAAGCCTATCCAGCGTGATAATACGACCGTGGAGAACTTGCCAAGTAATGAATCTCCCCCCTAGGAGAAGGGTTCACTAGACACTGAATTAGGACTTACACGAAAAGCCATCCAAAGGATTGAGGCTCCAAACTCTCACATTTCTCCTCCCTAGACGAAAAGGCTGGCTCTCAAGAAGAGGAGGGCAACCACATCAACCCTTTCCCTATTGGAAAGGGGATGACTGAAATCGAAGGAAAAAGAACAAGAGCTCCCTGTAAGAACATCTGACACAAAGTAATTTATAAGTACAGCTGGGAAAAAACCACATAGAGGTGTTTTCCCCACCCAATGATCTTCCCACAAATACGTTCCTGTCACATCTCTCAACACGTAGTGAACCCAAGGAATAAATAACAGAAAGCTCTTTCGAAATATCTTTCCAAAGATTCTGGTAATTGTCGTTAATCCCTTTAGCCAGCCACTCGAAAGGATGGGGCCAGGTTTACTAGCTATAATCCTACGCTTTAAAGAATTGGGTTCAGAGGAGAAGCGCCAAAGCCATTTGGCTAAGAGGCATTGTTTCGGGCCCTAAGATTCCCGATGTCAAGGCCCCTTAAAGACACCGACTTCTCGATAACCTCCCATCTGACCAAAGGAGCCCCTTTTCCTTTCACCTCATCAACACCTTTGGAAAGGAAACCTCACATCAACCTCTCCAGACACTTGCACAACTCCCCTAGGGCTTTAAAAAGAGAGAAGAAATACACCGGAATGCCACTAAGGACTAATTTAACAAGAATCAAACGACCCGCTTTAGAAAAAAAAAATTGTTTTTCCAAGAAGGAAACCTACCTCTAACTTTGTCAATCACGGGGACCCACAGATAAGTACACTTCGGACTAGTCTCAAGAGGGAGGCCAAGATAAGAAGAGGGAAGACTTCCCTACTCACAACCAACCCACTCCGCCCATCTTTCTCACTGTTGATACCCATGATGCAACACTTACTCATATTGATCTTAGAACTCAACATCTCCTCGAAGAAAGCAAGAATGTGGTTCAGCATCAAGGAGTTCTCACTTCCCAAATGGAAGAAAAGAATGTCATCTGCAAATTGAAGATGGGAGAGGGGAGTTTTGTCCTCACCAACCTCGTAGTGCTCAATCAAGTTAGCAACGACAGACTTGCTCACCATTCTGCGAAGAACATCAACAACTAGGAGAAAAAGAAAAGGAGAAAGTGGGTCATAATGGCTCTGACCTCTCAACGCCTGCACCTTACCTTTAGGGCTCCCATTGATAAGAAAGGAATAACTCACGTTCCTAATGCAACCCCACATTCACCTACGCCACTTATAATTGAAACCTTTCCTTTCTATAACCTTATCCAAGAAGTTTCAGTCCACATGGTCGTAGTCTTTTTTCACAGTCGATCTTAAACAACGCTCCTTCTTTCTTTTTAACTCTATAGTCTTCAATCGCCTCATTGGCAACAAGGTCTTGATCCAGGATTTGCCTCCCAGCCACAAAGGCCCCTTGCTCAACCAAGATCGTCGACGACAACACTCTCTTCAAACGATTAGCTAACACCTTTGCCAGAATTTTATACACACTTGTAATGAGACTAATTGAGCGAAAGTCCTTAACTTTAGTAACAGACTCCTTTGGGATCAAACAAACAAAAGTTTTCATCAAAGAGCTATTCAAAATCCCCTTTTCGTAAAACTCTTGGAACACTTTGACCAACTACTCCTTCACAAGAGACCAGTTCTCTTGATAGAAAGCCATAGTAAACCCATATGGGCCTTCGGCCTTGGTGATTTCGAACTGTCACTACCAAAAACTGCTCTTTGGATCTCCTCAACCGAGAAAGGTTCAGACAAACTAACCATCTTCCCTCTCGAAATAGGGTTCCACTCAATCCCTTGAACAAAGGTTTTGGTCGAAACCTCTGGGCCGTATAACCTAGAGCAGAAACTAAGGACCTCCTCTTCAATCTTCTTGTCCTCTTGAACCACCTCAACAGACTCAAAAATCAGACGGCCAATTCTATTCCTACTCCTTCGGCTCCTCGCCATCCTATGGAAGGGAATGGAGTTGTAGTCCCCGTCCTTAGCCCAAGCCACCTTCACCCTTCGCCTCCAACTACAAGTCTCCTTATGATAAGTTCCGCAAGAAAACCTCAAGGGAGGCCTTTTCTGCTTTCTGAGACTCATCCAAAAGGCCTTCCAACTGTAAGTCATCAAACCCTCTAATCTTAGCCAAAAGCTCCTGCTTTTGAAGTCTAACGTCACCAAACACCTCTCTGTTCCAAATCTTAAGCTTACCCTGAACACCCTCAACTTTTGCATAAATCTAAAACCTTCCCACCTCCTCACCACCAGTTGACTCCACCAACTAGACAACTGAAATTTAATGGAAGGATGTTGTAGCCACATATTCTCAAACCTAAAAGGGCACGACCCCCATTTCTGACAGCCAAATGTCAGAATGATACTGAGGTGACTCTCGGCCCCACCAACTGTTTGAACTCCCCAAACAAACGGGTTCAATCCAAAGAAAGTAAGACTATCAATCATGCTTCTAGCTCTCCTGTTAGCCCAAGTAAACAACCCATTCAAAAGTGGAGGATCAACCTACTTCTCACCTTCAATAAATTCATTAATAACCTCATTGATCTATTGCCTCTACCCACGGGAGTTCTCTCGACTTGCGACCTTGTCATATTAAAATCATCCACAAGGCACCAGATCGACCCACAGAGACCAAAAAGATCCCCCAACTCATTCAAGAATTGATCTCTACCTCTTAACTCTAGAGGCCCATACACTTTAGTAACCCAAAAAATCTCGCCATCTTTTCTTCTGAGAGACACCGACAACGAGAAAACTCCTTTAATCACCTCCAAAGCATCAATATACTTCCAGCCTTCTCCACCGCATCAACACTTTCCCACTCAATTCTTCTGAATTTCCACAAGCTTCCAACGAGAGGAAGATCAAACACACGCCACTTAGTCTCCGTTAATACCACAATATCAAGGTTCTCCTTTCTCAAAAAGTCCTTTATAAGCCTTCTCTTATCTTGTCCTGCACCCCTCTCACGTTCCGAGAAATAATCTTCAACGTTGAGAACGAATCATACTTACTTCCTTAGAAGCCTTTCTCCTTTCATAGTTGACTGAACTCTCAAGCTTTTGAAGCTTCTATCCATCTTGTTTAGGCCTTCCCTGCAAGCCTTTCTCCCTCCCTTAGATTTCCTTTTAGAATTTGTTATCACTTTAGCATCTTCCACTTCCACGCTCTTACCACCCATAGTCGCCAACGGCCCCCAACCAAAGGCCCAATTGTCAAAAGACTCCCTGTTAGGCATGAGATATTGAGTCAAAAGAGGGTTAGAAAAGGAACAAAGATCCCAAGCAAAGCCCATAAGGCAAAAACAAAGAGCCTCCCGTTGTCTCCATACTAATGACGTTGGACTATGAAGCAACCTCTAGACCTTCTTCACCAAAGGAGTAGACTGGCACAAGAGACACGACACCCCTAGAATCAGGGATAAAACTCTAAGACAGAACACAAGGATGAGAAGGAACACAGGTAGGAAAACCAACTGGACCCCTCACTGCCATTTCACACGACTCACCCATAGCCAAATGCATAGGGCTGCCCTTCTCATGAAATAAAGAGGACTCTCCCCTTTCCAAAACTACTTCGACACCCCCTGGAAGAAAAAGACATGAGAAAAGGTGAGGATTACTTACCTGAACGGTAGGGACCCTCACCTCGACTTGTCAAAAAAGATCGAGGAGAAAGCCTGCTAAAGGAATCGAATGAAGCATCCCATCAGAACTAGGATTCGACATCGGTCCAACTCCCAAGCCTTGTGTCAATTCTTCTTTATTTTAATGCCTTTCAGAATGAGAAGTAACGTTCCTTTTCTTTCTAACGTTGTCGGGTCTCCTCTGATTACCATTGACTTCCTCGACAAACAAACCACCCACCGGCGGCTGACTGCCCTCTGGAACAAATGTCAAAGAGAGGAACGAATCATCATCTGAGTAGCTCACGATAGACGGGTCAGACAGTTCAAAGGAATGTCCCAAAATATTTGTGGGGTGACGCAGTCCTTACAGCTACATACTTGATCAATCGAATGTCTATTAAGATTTTGAATTTTAAAACTCCTCTGAATCATTTAAAAAATTATTTTCCTACCGTTCGATTGTTCTCTGACTTATCAATTAAATTATTTGCTGGCACTGCGTATGTTCATAATCCCAACCATACTCGCACTAAACTTGACCCTCGAGCTGTTAAATGCATTTTTATAGGCTATGTCTCCCATAAAAAGGCTTACAAATGTTTTGACCCTTTGACCAAAAAGTATTTTGAGAGTATGGATGTGTCTTTTTTGGAAAATCAACCTTTTTTTTAGCCAAAATTCTCTTCAGGAGGAGCCACCTAACCTTGAAGATAATTTTTGGGACACTTCACCTATCCCAAACATCATGGATTCTGAAATTATGAGTTCTAATTCTTTGATGCCAAGTGTGGAGAGTTCTTCTTCAGGGGGAGAAACACTACAGACTGACTTGACAAGTAAAAAAAACTGAACTACGAATTTATACTAGAAGAAACTTGACTCAAAGCATCGAGAACAAAAAGTTAAACTATCACAGAACCAATCTAATTTCCCGATAAATGATTTTGAAGATCCAGGTAACATAAATTCTCCTTTTACTTCTTCTAATTCTCTCATTAATCTTCGTCTGATGTCTTTGATCTTGATATTCCAATTGCCCATAGGAAAGGTACCCGTCAATGTGTCAAATATCCCATTGCAAATTATCTTTCTTACCGTAAATTGTCTGACAGTCATAAAGCCTTCACATCCAAAAAAACCAACTTGTTTGTTCCAAGGAATATACAGGAGGCCTTGAATGTTTTGAATTGGAAATTAGCAGTGATGGAAGAGATGAATGTGCTGAAACAAAATTGCACATGGGACATAGTTTAAATACCAAAAGAAAAGAAAACTGTTGGATGCAAGTGGGGTTGGCAGTAAATGTAAAGCTGATGGTAGTGTTGAAAGGTACAAGGCCAGATTGGTTGCTAAAGGGTTTACTCAGACCTATGGAGTTGTTTATCAAGAAACATTTGCTCCAGTTGCTAAAATCAATTCTATTAGAATTTTACTGTCGGTTGCAGTTAACTTTGTTTGGCCTCTTTATCAATTGGATGTTAATAATGCATTTCTCGATGGAAAACTGAAAGAAGAGGTATTTATGGACTTGCCACCTGGTTTTAATGTAGATCTCGACTAAGTGTGCAAGTTAAAGAGATCCTTATGCCTGGTTTGAACGCTTCGAAAAAGCAATCACAAGCTATGGATTCAGTCAAAGTCAGGCCGATCATACAATGTTCTACAAACATACAAGTAATGACAAGGTTGTGGTTTTGATAGTTTATTTTGATGATATCATTCTTACAGGCAATGATGAGACAAGACTCACTTTCGTGAAGAAAAAGTTAGTAGATGATTTCCAAATCAAAGACCTAGGAACTTTAAAGTACTTCCTAGGCATGGAGTTTGCAAGTCCAAAAGTGGTATTCTTGTCAACAAAAGGAAGTATATTCTTGATTTGCTAAAAGGGACAGGTTTACTTGGTTCCAAGGTAGCCGAAACTCTCATTGAGCATAATCTGAAATTGGAAGCTGCAACCAAGAATGAGATAAAGGAAATATAAAAGTACAAGAGACTTGTGGGGAGCTCATATATCTTTCTCACACACGTCCTGACATAGATTTTGCAGTTAGTTTGGTAAGTCAGTTCATGCATGCTCCTGGACCAGCTCACTTTCATGCTGTTTATAGAATCCTAAGATATTTGAAAGGTACTACAGGAAAAGGCATATTGTTTTAAAGATATGACCATCTCAATGTTGAAGTTTACATTGATGTTGATTAGGCAAGGAGCATGACAGATAGATGATCCACTTTTGGATACTACTCCTTTGTTGGAGGAAATCTTATTACTTGGCGAAGTAAAAAACAGATTATGGTTGTAAGAAGTAGTGCAGAAGTAGAATTTAGAGCTTTAGTCCATGGTATTTGTAAGGATATATGGATAAGAAGATTGTTGGAAGAATTGAGATTCACTCAGACAATGCTCTTGCTTATTTACTGTGAGAACAAGGCAACAATTTCCATTGCCCACAATCCAGTCCTTCATGACAGGGTGAAAAATATTGAAGTCGATAAACACTTTCTAAAGGAAAAGATCAATGCGGGAGTAATATGCATACCCTACCTTCCGACAACAGAACAAATTACAGATGTGTTAACTAAAGACCTTCCAAAGTGGCAATTCAACAAATTGATTCACAACAAATTGAGGGGGAGTGTTGATTATTTCCTTTCTTGTATTATATTTATTGTATTGGTTGTATTATATTTGCCTAAATTATTTTTTCCTTCTTTGCAATGGTTGTTCTTCTATTTAAGAAAAACCCTTCTCTCTTTTTGATTTATACAAGAAATATATTATTTTTGCCAGAATCTAATAATGAAATTGTTTCTTCATCTAATAAAAATCAATATCATTTTGTCCCCTATTTAATTGAGAACCACTCATTAGTGATTTCATGAATTTTCAAGCTCACAAATAAAGAGCAGTGTTAAATTATTGATGCAAATTAAATTTATTGTAACCTATCATTTTAAGCTTTTAAGTTACTTTGTTATTTAAAAATTCTAGATTTGCAAAAGTTTCATATTTAGCCCTATTTTCCTTGTTTCTCATGACTCTAAAAGCTTGTTGCTGGATAGTGAATCACGTCCTTAAGCTTCTTTTTACTCATTAAAATGTTCATCCGTTCGTTTGTCTCTGGCTGTAGGTTTTTCAGAGTGCGGCTCTTTTTGACTCGTTAACTGTTCGACAAAATGTTGGTTTCCTTTTGTAAGAGACTTATTTCCTTAAAAAGTTCTTGCCAGTTGCCAAGATTTTGTTGTATATTCTTTTCATGGACTTAGTGCCTTGGCCTGTAAACTTTTTCAGTATAAACACCTGAAAGGTGGTTTTAGAATAAGGTTTCATCTTATTTGTATTCTTGTTTACTGCTTAGGTATGAAAATTCAAGCTTGTCTGAAGATCAAATTTCGGAATTGGTAACTGAGAACTTAGCTGCTGTTGGGCTAAAGGTTGGCCTCACATTTATTTATATGATGATGCATGCTTGCAAATGATAGTCATCTTGTAGCTTCCAAATTTCCTTTCTATTGAACTTCCTAGTAAGACACATACACAATTATCCTTATCAATGGTGAACCAACTGACGCTTACACTTCCTCAATTCTCCAATATGTTTGGTTGTAGGCAGTGCTTTCAAAATTTTCTGATTTCATATTTTAACCTTTTATTTTGTTAGGGAGTTGAGGACCGGTTACCTTCTGAATTGTCAGGTGGAATGAAGAAACGAGTTGCTTTAGCTAGGTCCATAATTTTTGATAACACAAGGAAAGAAATTGAGCCAGAGGTATCTTCTTTATTTCTGTATGGTTAGATTATTGAGTTATTGGATTATTTCAATGTATTCTGTGTTTCGCGTTATACAGCCAGGTCTAACTTTTGGTTAAGACGAAAACAAACATCTTCTGACAGTTTATGTTTTTTTGGTGATGTCATACTGAATGGTTGGCATATTTAGCTGTATAAAATATACTAGCGGGGTATGCCAAATAGGAAGGAAGTATTGTTGGTAATCCGGCTTGGTTTAGAAATCTCAGAATAATTTTAAATCTGGTTCCTTTATTATGTGTTGGGATGCTTTTATATGGCTTCATCTAATTTGTAGTCAGACTTGGTTAGAGAAGTTGTAATCATCTTATTGAATTCTCCCTCTATTTTTCTCTCCTGGTCTCCTGTCTCCTTTGCCCTACCCCTATCTATTGCATCCACTCTATTTTCTCTGTCTCAACGTCCATGGGTTAGAGTAAGAATATTTGAAGGTTCTTTGGGTGGGTTCAGTAAGACTTTTGGATTGTGAAAAGCGTTTTCCATTTAAAAGTTTTCATAGTATTAACCAAATGTGATTTTTTAAATTTTAAGAACGTTGTAAACAAACATTTAAGGCCCTTTTGTCCATAAGTAATTATAAAGGGATAGGGACCCTCGCGAGGTTTGGTCTCTTGTTCCCTTTCATATTTCATGGTGGACTTTGATTTCAAAGCCATTTTGTAACTATTCTATGAGTAAATGTGTATAGTTAGTGACCCTTCCTATAGAGGAATGCTTCTTTTTGTGGCCAGTGGGCTTGATTTTTTTTTATTCCTGTGTATTCGTTCATATATTTGTTTTTCCAGTAAAGCAGTTGTTTCTAAAAGGAAAAATAAATAAATAAATAAATGATAGATGCTTTCTGTATTAATTGGACCTTTCCTTTGTGAACTATTTCGTAAACTAAAAATAACGTTTTTTCATGACACGTAGTATTATTCTCGTTGAGGTGAACAGCCCCAAGCTTGCTTACTAGCTGTATGACTGCCTTGTGTGTTCAATTTACTTTAGACGACTCCAGTAACACCTTGTTTTGTGGCCATATGCACTGACTGGTTACAATCACACGTAATCAGGTGCTCTTGTATGATGAACCGACCGCTGGACTTGACCCAATTGCATCAACTGTTGTTGAAGATCTTATACGTTCTGTACATATTAAGGGTGAGGATGCTAGTGGGAAGCCTGGAAAGATTGCATCTTATATCGTAGTCACCCACCAGCACAGTACCATTAGGAGAGCAGTTGACAGGTTACAATTTTATTCGTGTTTTATGAGCTCTTGCTGCTAATACGATAATAAATAATTCTCCTGGCAAGTCCTTGAAATAACAAAAATTTGGTATTTTGTAGGTTATTATTTTTATATGAGGGAAAGGTTGTCTGGCAAGGAATGACTGATGAATTCACAACATCTACAAATCCAATCGTTCAACAGGTAAAGAAAAAGAGATTTTGATTGACATGTTTTTAGAGGCTTAAAGTTTAGAGGTAAGGATGTTGATACACAAATTATAGCAAGAATGGTTGCCACAATCCTTTCAACTGCTTCCTTGAGTGCCAGAATCATGAGAATTTTGTTTAAAAGGCCAGACTCTATGGTGTGGGTGTTTTGTGTCTGTTTAGGTAAGATAATTGTGTATTTTATACCTCATGTAGTCAAGGCGCAAGATCAAGTTGCTGAAGTACACAAAAGCATTGAATAATAACTTGGAAGTTGAAGTTATGGAAATATAGCTGTATTTTTAGACCCATAGGTCTTTCAAGGTACATGTAGATTATATACACAGGAATTAATACCCTGGAGCTGGACGTATTCAGAGACGGTCTCCTTTGGTGCAGGCCGTCTCCTTTGGCATTAGACCTGCAGTGGTGCTTATGAGCTTGGTTTGATTCTTTTGGATTAGAGTCGTATTTCGTAGTTAGTGGAGTGGACTCCTTTTTGTGGACTCTTGGTTCTTAAAAATAATAATAATAATAACCGACATTTTCAAATATAGAAAAACGAACCAAAATATTTACAAAATATAGCAAAATTTGAGATCTACCATGATAGGCACTGATAAATAAATTTTTATCAGTGTCTACTAGTGATTCTTTTATTCAGTGATATTGATAGCAATGATAGGTAGAATTTGAAATTTTGCTATATATATTGTAAATATTTTTAACAGTTTTTCCATTTACAATAATTTTTTTTAAATAATAATAATAATAATAAAATTTTTCTTCTATTTTCGAACGTCTTATAGGGTAGTAATATATAAAGGCATTGAAAAGCAAGGATAATTTTCTTCTCTTGTATATTCTCAAGAAAAAAAAATGGTGGATTCTGATTCCTGTTACTGTTTCTTCTTTATTTCAGTTTGCATCGGGAAGCTTGGATGGTCCGATTAGGTACTAGCAGATTCAGTAATGATGATGTACTCTTAGATTAGACGTAGCAGCATTCCTAATTCTTTGGAGACAACAGACTTTAGTTATGGAGAAGACAGAAAAGTTAAAATGGACCAATTCTTACACATTGCTGAGAAAGAGAACAAGTAGATTAAAGCTCATTTCTGTAATTCTGTTTCCTTTGTTACAAATGTGTTTTTTCTTTTGTATTTCCATTGTTTCTGTAGTATTAGGCCATTGTAGAAGCTTAAATCATGAGGCTATGTGGGGATTATTTTTATTTTTCTGCAAAAGCATACAGAGAATCTCTGGACTAAAATCTTTCTTCCTCTGTTTGATGATATCTTTTTTTTCCCTCTTTCCATTTGTAAGTAAGAAAACTAATTATTTTAAATGACAAAATTACTTAAAATATTTATAAATATTAACAATTTCATAGTCTATATCACTTATAGTGTCTACCAACATTTATTTAATAGATGATAGACATAGGTGTTTATCGGTATTTATTTGTTATATTTTGCTATATTTATAAATATTGTAGTTTATTTTGTTATATTTGAAGACAACCATTGCTACAATTCAATTTTCATTTTGACTTAATTGATATTTCACAAATATTCTTTCTCTATAGTTAAAGCGAGTCTAACTCATAGGTAATTGACTTATATCATCTCTTTTTAGGGTAGAGATTAATGGTGGAATTATAACTTTCTAAGAGTTTATAAGTGTACAAAGAAGTATGTATATAAGTACTTAGAAAGTCAATTCAAATATACTTTTAATTATTAATATATTTGAGTTTACGTCTATGAACTTGAGATTGAGATTCACGTCCGATCATATGATACAAAATAAAAAGATAGGAAACAAAAGTGTAGAAGTAATAAAAAGATAGAAAACAAAAGTGTAGAAGTGTAAGATTCTTGATTGTAATTTAAATGAAAAATATAAATTGAGCTTTCTTTGTATATAAATTATTTAAATCACTTTTAGGTTTTCCTTGAAAAATATCTAGCGAGACTTGAAATCATTTCAATCAAATTGGTAAATCAATGTATCGATCATTTATTAAGAGTACTTTTGAAAATGAAAATGCATCAATTCTTACATGTGTATTTCTCCAAATATCGGATTAACAAAATGGATGATTAGAACTAGAATATAGATAATTTTAAGAGAGATTCAACATGAAAGTTCAAATTGATTCATTTATGAAAGTTCAAAACTAAATCAGAGAGAGATAGAGAAATTGACACTGATAATTTTATAGTGGTTTGACACAACTGGTCTGCAAATTACTTTTCATGATCCTGTTGTGTATGTCACTAAAAGTTTCGAACCGATTCTTTCCATAGATTAGAGACAACCGCTACACCACTTTTTTTACGAGTTGAAGAGCAAACTCAATCGTTTCCACGAATCATGATCAAACTGTCACAAACTACTCTTTTTAAGGATTAAGAGCAACTCCTTAAACAATGAATTTTGAAATGAAGAAGAAGAAGGAGAAAACTCTTTCAAAAACTAGATTTACAAATTTAAAGCATTCAACAAATCAATCGTCATAATATAAATTTTTTCTCTCAAGAATAAGATGAAGAGAAGAAAATTTAAAGCCTGAAGAGAGCAACAATTGAAACTTAGAATTTTTGGAGAGGATTGAAAAATAATATGTAATTGTTGTTTAAAATGTATGTGTTAATTTGGAGAAGTAGATATCTTCAAATAGGGAGTGAAGATGTTGAAATCAAAAATAAATTTGATTCATTATAAAAGAAAAGTAAATGTAACTAGTGAAAATTTAAACACAGCTAGCCGTTAGACACAAACAAAAATAATAATCTAAGAATATATATAATTTTATACATTTCTTTTAAAACTCAACAATAACAAGGCCATCATCTTTCAAACTAGTCATCAGACACAAACAAAAAATAATAATAAATTCATTTTATTTTTCAATTCATTTTCTTGCTTTTAAAAAAATAAAACCAATTAAATTTCAATTTTTTTTAATGTAAAACCAATCAAATTTCACCAAGTGTCACACTTTCAAGGCTCTAAATGTCACTCTTTGATTGGGTCAATTTGGATAATTTTGCCGCTACATCATCGTTCGTTATTTTTCTGTTAAGCTTATTTTGACTATAACTTCTTCGTTTGAACTCCGACTTAGTTGATTCAAATTGTGCTGGAACCGTTGTTTCGAGCTCTATGCTATAGACTCATCAAAACACTCCAATCATTAATAAATTATTTCGATTTTGTTATCATCAAAACATTGATTAATTAATTAATTTGATATTAAGAGCAAAAAAGTCAACAAATATTAGATTTTATCCATAATAGACGTTAATAAATTACTATCTGTATCTATCATCGATAAAATATAAATTCTTTTATATTTTGTAAATTTTTTTTTTTTTGTTCATTCTACTATGTTTCATTTGTAGGACCGATAATTTCATGCTTGAAAGTCTATTTTATTTGGCATTTTGAAATGATATTCTCAAAATAATATATATATATATATATATATATATTTAATAAATCATTTTGAAGAAAAGTTAAACCAATAAGTTTTTGTGTTATGTACTAACTTTTTATGAACTTATATAAATCATGGTTTCTATAAATTGTTTACTTTTAGAATTCGAATTTCATAAATTTATACTCTAACCCAATAGTAGACATCCTCTTCAAAGAGGTCTGATAACTTATACCTAGAACAAATGATTTAATTATATATATACATATACACATATACACACATATGTACATATATACATATGTATGTATATAGCAAATTAAAAAAAAAAAAAAACCTTTCGTTTTCCAAAAACAAGTCGAATCTCTTTTTTTTTTTTTTTTCTTAATTTGAATCATCCCTTTCATCTTGAGGTTATAAAAAGCCATATATGTTGTATTTATTAATTCATAAAATTTGTAAAATTTTATGTCATGACCAAAATGCTTGGTTCAACGTTACATTTTGTAATTAAAAAATATTAAGAAGTTACATATTCATGGATTAAAAAATAACTATTTCTTCCTATAAAAAGAAAAAAAAAACCAAAAATAAATACGTTTTGATATTTTGATTCCAAGATTTTAAATTTAGTTCTCATTTAATTTGTTTCAAGATTTAAATTTTTAACTTTTAATTTTCACTAAACAATCCATACTCACTTTCATTCCTTTGGTGTTAATATCTAGTAATTTATTTAAATTAATTTTGAAGTGAAAATTTAACTTTAATTTTAATAATAATGAAAAAAGTGAATCTAACTTTAATTCTTATAAAGTAATTAATAGACTAGCATAAAAAGAGCTCAATTATTGAAAATTCAAGATAAAAAGTGTAAATTTTAAAATCTAGAGACGAAATTGAAGCAAAACTCGAGGATGAAACGTCAAATTATAACATTTTGAAATTAGAACTAGACTCAACTCAAACCTACTTGATGACTAAGACCTATGGATGAAAAGTATTTGGTCCTAACCTCTAAAATATAAAGGTTACAAAGCTCAGAGTTATGGTCTCATTGGAAGATTTCTCGTCCTTGTATTATAAAAGAGGGAGGAAAAATAAGCCTTAAGAGAAAAAAGGAATATACAAGACAGCAATATTGCAAAACTCATTCCTACACTTCATCAAGCTTTTGTGTGAAGAAAGTAGTTTCTTGCTCTAGCAGAACACAAGAGGGAAACAGTACCAAAGTAGAAACTTACAAATGCACTCAAACAGAAAATCCAAACTGATATTGGCCCCTCTGTTTCGCCATCTGATATCTTCCCCGGAACTGTTGGAATACCGCTGGAGCGACACCCTTCGCCCGATGACTCCACACACAGGTCTGGATTCCCAGCAAATGCACCTGGAAACCGCCCGAATCCTTGCTTCTCCGAAACCAAACCCGAGAAGCAGTTATAGGACAGATCGAGAAGAGTTAAATCCTCAAGGATGGATATATTTCCTGGGATCTCACCGGACAGATAATTGTGGGACAAATCTAATGCTCTTACACTCTGCATTTTCTCTAGCCCAGGAACCTGTCCTTCAAGAGAGTTATATGATAAATTTAAGTATTGAAGACCCTCTAGTGAATATAGACCTTCCGGGATCGACCCATGTAGTAAGTTATTTGACAAATCAATTCCAACAGCCGAAGACAGATCATAGTTGAATTGTAATTCGCTGCCAACATCTACAACTGTAGAAACTTTGAAATTCACAACTTTCTTTGCTGTGAATGGTTCGTTTGATGGCCTACTAATGTTGGCACTGTTAAACTTTGAGCTAATGTTGAAGTTGACGTCGGGTATGGAGCCGGAGAATTTGTTGCTTGAGAAGTCCATCAGCTGAATTACTTCAAATGCAAACAACCAACTGGGAAGGTTACCTATGAATTTGTTGCGAGCGAGGGAGAGATATCGCAGGTTCGACCATTTTGTTATTGCATCGTTCAAATTTCCCGAGAGATTGTTGGAGCTAAAATCAACGATCTCCAATGATTTACATCCTGCCAGAGTCAGTGGGACTTCACCAGAAATCATGTTGTTGCTAATGTCTAATATCTTCAGACTATCCAATGCATCAAGCTCAGGTTGAATCTCACCAGAAAGATTATTGTTGTTAAGTATCAAAGCAAGTAGTTGAAAGCACCCCACAATGTTCAACGGAATCGAGCCCGATAAGTAGTTATATGAGAGATCAATGACTTGGAGATAAGTCAGATTCCCAATCCTTGCAGGAATTTCCCCTACAAGGAGATTGTGTGAAAGGAACAATGCCTGCAAACTTCTCAGTTCTGTGATCTTTGATGGAATTCCACCCGAAAATCGATTGTGAGACAAGTCAAGGAGAACAAGCCCTGATTTCTCTATCGTCTCCACGATCATGCTTGGAAGAGGGCCATATAGATCATTGTTACTCAAGTCCAACACAAGTAGCTGCTCTGCAAACAGGAGTCTAGGCGACATCTTGTAAGTTAAATGATTGGATGATAGATTCAACTGAACCAAAGCACGAAGTGATGCAATACACGTGGGCACTCCTCCAAAAATAGAATTGTTAGCCAAATTAAGAAGTGTGAGAGACCGTGTGCAAGCTGAAAAACAAGGTAGAGTCCCGGAAAACCGATTCGACATGAGATTGAGTGAAACTAAAGACTGATGGAAATCATATACATTCCCCTTCAAATAGTTATTTTGAAGATCCAAATGCTTTAGAGACGTCAAGTTCAACAAACTCTCAGGCAGTTCACCACTAAAAGAGTTGAAACCCAGATCAAGTTTCTGCAGCTTTGTTGAGAAGTTCCCAATCCAAGACGGAATAGGACCCCCCAAGTCTTGGTTCCCAACCAAAACAAGCTCCTCCAAGTTCTCCAATTTCATCAATGTCTCAGGCACAACACCTCGAAACCGATTACGACTCAAATCAACAGTCCGAAGGCGAATTAAATTGCCCAAACACGGTGGTATCGAGCAAGAAAAGTTGTTCTGGGACAAAACCAAGTGCTCGAGAAATGAGAGGTCACAAAATCCAGAGTTAATTTGGCCAGACAAGTTCATATCAGTGAGTTTAATGGAAACCACTCTCCCAGTCTTGTTTTCACAAGCAATTCCAACCCAATCTGAACAATTAGAACCCACCCAGCTTGACAAATTCTTATTAGGGTCTTGAATCGATGATTTGAACGCCAAAAGAGAGGCCCCATCTTCAGGGTCAAGCTCCACTGATTGAGAAGGGTTTAAGCAAAGAATCAACAAGAACGAGAGCAACAGAGCATGGCAATCAAGAGACCTAGATGAAAAGAAAGAAGAAACCCATTTCCGGCCTGGAACTGAAGAACGAACCCAACAAACCCTCAAACAAGAAAAGGGGATCAATTTCCCCAAAAGCCATCTCAGGTCCATCACTAAGAAACAAACCAATTTCCTAAAACCCCAAAGTAACAGCCAGAAGAATCAAAATTTCTAGACCCATCTGTCTAAACAAGAGAGAAAGCTCTAAAAAGCAAGTATCAATGAGATTAAGAACATATAATGAGAAAGAGAGAGACTTACTTACGAGTGGAAATGGAGAGAGATAGGAAGCAGCAGCAAATGGGGTTTTTGTATTTTGGGAATATGGGTTATGAGGTCGCGGTAGAATAGAGATTCTCTCATTTACATGTCTTCATATTCTTTATGAAAGGGAAAATGAAGAGCCACTAAAGGGGAAAAAGGGGAACTTTGGTTAGGGACGGTAGAGATTGAAAGTGAAAAAGTGAGGGAGCTTGTTCCCTGCGTGTCCACTCTCTATTTTATTCTTCATGCCTCAAGTCTTTTGGTCACTCTAATGGAGAAGAGCCAAATCCTCTCGTCCTCCCACCAAAACTACAAAATGAAGTTTGTTTGTTTGCTTTTTGGTAAAAGGAAACATCAATTAAATGAGAATTCTGTACAAGGCTCCTCACGCATTGTCGAGGAGAATCAAAAAGGCAAATCAGCCGCCACCCAACCAATTTCTTCATAGGGAGAAGAACAAAAGTTTACAAAACAAAATTTAAAGAATCCCAATCAATAATCGTGCAAGCAAGGCGATGAGCTGCCCCCATTCACAGAGCGCGCACACTAGACAAAAGACAAGATCTCACTGACAAGACGATTCAGCTTAGACAAGGCAGCATTCTGGCAACAATAGGCATCAGTGAGCTCACAATAGTGCAACTCAACAATAATAGGAGGGGTAGAGCAACCACCAAACCTTCCGAAAAGAGCAAAATCACTGCAATGTTGGATTTTAAATGATAAACTTGTTTTATTATTCATTAAAGTTGTTATTGAGATATTTTCAATATATTATTATTCAATTAGTTATTTGCTCGTTATAATTCAGAATCCAATAAACTAAGGTCTCGTGGCTATAATATGTGTACTTGAACTTTATGTAATGACAAAAATGTGGATCAAGTTCGAGTTAATAGCCTAAGCGGCATATGAATACGATTGGGCGGCTTATTCTAGGGACATCATGGACATGATTCACTTTATATTTGATACACACTATGTGATTCTAAATCCCTCATGTAGAGACATGGGAGTAAGGGTGTTTTATGCAAAATTTTTGTATAAGACGGAACCATGAAATAGGATTTTTTTTTTAATTTATTACATCGTTTATTGTTTAAAACTGACTATTATGAATTCAATGACCTAAGTAACTCGATTTTAATCTTGAGCCAACTATGAACTACTATTTTTTTAAGATTATCCTTAGATCTGCACAGGTGAGAGCAACCCAATAGCATTGGCTCAATAAGGCCTTACTACTACAAAAACAGTAGCAGATTACTCGATGTTTTTAAAAACGTCAAGTAATCCAGTGTCAAGAATAAGAGACTTTTTTCTTACTGTGTATGAGCGTCAAAATGATATTTACTTGATATGTTATACACCTCAAGCATATGAGATAACTTGACTTGTTTTACCTGTCAAGTAATTTAAATTCGTGACATTTATTATTAATCAAGAATTTTTAAATCTTGAAAGTTTTACTTGTCAAATAGATGTAAAGTCTTGACATTGAAAAATTGACAAGTTCGATAATTACTTGATATGTTTTGCCCGTCAATGTTTTTTTTAAAAAAATTGTACAATTTGAAATACGTTTATAATTGCACCTGTATGTTTGCACTTGTTTTGAAGTCCAAAAATTATATACAACATGAAACAGTCTAGACAACATGATTCAACACTTTTTAAGTTTCTTGAATCAACCCAACCTTCCAACATTGTTCCAACAAAGGACTAACAAATTGCATATATATCATTCAACATATATAGTTGGTTAGTATATATACTTACAACCCTTCAAAATTCTTAACAAAGTCTATGTTCAATATCAACATTATATGCATAGCTCAAATTTAACAACATATTCTCTCAAAAAATCTACCCATATTGTTCTATCCCTATATCCAATATGAACAAATACATGCCTATCCCAAAAAATATATCGCTCCAAGAATTTACCATAGGAACATTCTACCCCTATATCAACATTTTAACCTTGTATCCAATATCAACAAAATATATATGTCTAACACAAACAACATATTTTCAAAATTCACCATATCAACATTCTACCCCTAAAACCAATAAATATATCAACAACCTAATCCAAAAAGATCAGCTAATCACCATCACATGTGACCACACAAAATAATCAGCTAGTTTTATTCGCATCTCATCCACCTTGAATTGACTGTATGAGCTCATTGTTTCAATCTAATATAAAGTCCAAAATATTGAAGTTAATACTTGTTTTGTCAAGTTATATATTTGAACTATGTAAAATAATGCTTCCTCTTACCTTGTTTTAATACGGGTCCTTTTCGTTCTTTGTTAGTTTCCTCCTACGTTTTTTGAAAAATTAAACATGAAAAGTGTGAGTATATAAATACCTAGTAAGTGACCCACTACTAGGCCCACTAAGTGAATTATTAACTTCATATTAATCCTATACCATATACCACATGGTCTAGTGATTTCGTAGGAACACAATCTTAGTGTACCCGTAGGTACACACATCTTTGTGATCCAAAGGAACACACATAACTATCTAGTGAACTCGAAGGAACACATACCTATCTAGTGAATCCGAAGAAACATATATCTGCCTAGTGAACCTAAAGGAACACATATCTGTCTAGTGAACTCGAAGGAACACACATACATATAGGGTATACGACCAAATAGATAACATCAACTACCATAGTCCAAAACATGCATTCTTAGTCCAAATCATCCACAAACATATATATGAAATTTAATTCAACATGGACATTGACATTCACAGTACATATTTATCGATGCTTTTCCGGTTTTTCCACAGCAAACCATAAAAACATATCATCACATAAACTCATAATCATTCAGTCAACTCATCACATAATCAATTAATTCAGTTTATCACAAAATCAATTGATTCAGCTCATTACATAATCATTCTTACTCTTGTATCGAGGATCTGTTTTTTAAGTTACTGGCTTGAAATTTAATCCTGAATTCGAACCATAACATATTCAATTTTAATTAATAATTTTCTATTAAAATTATTAATTAAAATAAAATTTAACTCTTTATCTACCAATCAATCAACAAATTCCAATTTGATTCATTAGAAAATTACAAGAATTAATTCCAATGGAAATCTTCAATTCAACCTTCAAAAAAATGTTCAATTCAATTCCAAAATAATTCCTCAATTTATCTTTTGGAATTGAACGTCACCAACCAAACTCAGCCAAAAAAATCCACTGGCGGCAGCAGAAGGGCCGATGCGGCGGTCAAAGGGCAACGAAACGAAGGTTGAGCAGAGATCCCATGCTACATGGTGCTTGCGGAGGTTGAGCTTCGCAGCTCGACATCAGACTCAAATGGGTGAACAACTCGCAGCGCGGCTGGGCTTATTGGAGGATAGGACGATGGAGCTCACGCGTCGACGGTCGTCGGAGCTGAGCAACACGGTGAAGAAAATGCCATAGTGAGGGAGATTGAAGGCGACAACGTTAAACACACAGTGAGAAGAGGCGACCGCACGCAAGGAAGAAGAGGAAATTTTTACTTTCACGTAAATCAACGCAACCCTAAAAGTTTATTTATAAATAAATAACAATAATAAATAAATTTTATTTATTTGTTTTTCTTTTCCAATAATAAATATATATAACTATATATATATATAACTATATATATATATATATATATATATTTTTAAACTCTAATTTTTCCTCTTTTCCCCAAATAAATCTAATCTCCTCTCTCTGTTCATTAAATACATCTTTTCACGAAGCCTAAACTTTAAACCCTAAACTCAAATTAAATAATTAACAACCCCAATTATATTAATTATCAAATAAACCAATTCAAACATAATTTATTTAAGATAATTAAAAATAAAATTACCTTAATTTTGGATGTTACAGTAAGTAACTAATACCACATTGACCAAAGATAGAGACTAACTTAGAAATAAGAATTAATCTATCGCATTGCCACATTTATATCTAAAAATAGAATATTTGTGGCATCAAGGTGCTAAAAGGTTGTTATTCTTAATTAGTACTGAGTGCATGAATTTAACCATGTTCATGAATGGATTAACATAGCTTTTGAACCCTGTCTTGTAGTACCCGACCTTTTTATTTCAAGTTGTTTGCTGTAAAAAAATGATGAAAAGAGCATTTTGATAATTTTGTAAAAAGAAAGAAAAATAAAAGAAAAAGAAAGAAAATTTTGGAATTATTATTATTATTTAAGTATTATTTAATATTTAGTTTAAAAAAAGAAAATAGGAAATTTTGAAAAAAGGGTCGAGAGGATAAGGAAGAAGGAAAATTGAATTTTTTAAAAAAACTTTTCCTTCAATTCATCCATTTGGATGTAAGAAACAGTGGGGATGAGTTATTTATCAACTGAAGTCGACCGAATTGAAGAGAAGAAGAAGAAGAAAAGGAAGAAAAGCCGAGAGAGAGAAAGAAAATTCTGGGTTATTTGAGAAGCTTGAATACAATGGGAAGAAGGATGAAATTGAGTTGAAATCTTAACCAATTCGAGCGAAATTTATGTCTAAATTGTTTAGAAAAGAGAGAGGAAGCTAAAGGGAAGCACAATTTGAAGGAATTTGGCCAAGAAAACCAAGAAAAACGAAGAATTTTGTCGTCGAAGCTGAAGAACACAATTTTTAGTAGCTTGAATTTTTAAAGAAATTGAAAGGGTTAGAGTTGAAATTAGAGCTTCAAATTTGGTGGTAAGCTGAATTAGAAGTTCTTCTTTGATTTCGTAATAATTAATTTGATAAATTCCAGCTGGAATTAACGAATTTGACGTTTGAAATTTGAAGAAAGCTCGTCGAAAATACAGAAAGGGAAAATTATCTAGAATTTTCGACAATTCACGAAGAATTGAATATTGAGGTAATGATGTTTAAGTTATGGGTAATTTATTGGTAACAGTTAGGACGTTAGAGTCTGGTCGAAATGTTCGCTGATTTCTGGGTTCAGTTTGGGAGAAATCTGAAGGTTGAAGAAGGTGAAATTTAAGCTGATCGTCATTGTATGTCTGTCATGGAAAGTCTGTTGTTGTTTGTCGTCATAAAAGCTCAAAAACAGAATGTTAATTATTCTTTACCTGATTAGTATGAAATCTTTCAAATGCTCATTTTACCCTTGAATATGACGCAAATTAAAGGGAAATTTAGGGTTTTAACCTAAATATGGGATTTGTTTATCGACTCGGTTTAACATATCGGTTTTGGAATATTTTCATGGAGTTCAACGACCGGAGAAGTCTACGAATCAAGGAATTCTAATCAAGTTTGTGAGTGACTTATAATTTTAAAATATGATTTTAAAGCATGTATAGTACTGAATTCTTTTAAAATTATTTCCGAGTTTACACGTTTTACGAGATAAATTTCTTAAGCCAAACGTATTGAATGTTTATGATTCTTCATGTCAAAGATGTGTTATATAAAGATTTGATACATGATTTATGATTTCACATATGCTAGTAAACGTGACTTGATGTGTCAGAAGGTCGAAGATATTATGTTATTATTTCTACGTTTTACGAGATTTCAGTAAAGTATAATTCAAGCATACCTTAGTATTTCTAAATGAAATTCTTTATATGATATTTCAGTATGATTTGAAAGACCCAAGTTTTATAAGTATTTCTTAATGAATACTTGAACCAAAGGTATTTAATTACTATTTCAGTAATTTATGAGAATTTCAGTACAAGCATGTGTATTCATGACTGAGCCTGAGGCTAGTATATTAAGTGTGCATGCTAGAGTATTTCGCTGTCATGAGTGCTGAATTCGCCCCATCATGGCAAAGATGATGTGAGCGGTTGCTCCGCTACAAAGTAGGTAGCGTTGTCAGGAGTGTTGAGTTTGCTCCACTACGACAAAGACGTTGGTGATGTTGGCCCCACTGCAACGTAGATTTCGTTGTCGTTAGTGCTGAGTTTACCCCACTACGACAAAGATATTATAGATGCTAGCACCATTAAAAAAAACGTCTATAACGTCTTTGTCGTAGTGGGACGAACCTAACACTAACGACAACGAAATCTACGTTACAATGGAGACAACATCAACAACGTCTTTGTCGTAGTGGAACAAGCTCAACATTCATGACAGTGCTATCTACGTTGTAGCAGAGCCACCGTTTACAACGTCTTTGCCATGGTGGAGCGAACCAACACTCATGACAACGAAATACTCTAGTGTGCACACTTAGGATACTAACCTCAAGCTTAATCATGAATACACATGCTTGTACTAAAATCCTCATAAATCACTGAAATAGTAATTAAATACCTTTGGCTCAAGTATTCATTAAGAAATACTTATGAAACTCAGATCATTCAAATCATACTGAAATATCATATAAATAACTTCATTTAGAAATACTAAGGTATGCTTGAATCATACTTTTATTGAAATCTCGTAAAATGTGAAAATAATAATATAATATCTTCGACCTTTTAACACATCAAGTCGTGCTTACTAACATATGTAAAATCATAAATCATGTATCTAATCTTTATATAACACATCTTTGACATGAAGAATCATAAACATTCAATACGTTTTGCTTAAGAAATTTATCTCGTAAAACGTGTAAACTTGGAAATAATTAAAAAAAAATAAATACTATACATGCTTTAAAATCATATTTTAAAATTTTAAGTCACTCACAAACTTGATGGAACGTTCTCGGTTCATAAACTTCTCCGATCGTTAAATTTTCTAAAAATAGTTTAAAATCGATAGGTTAAATTGACTCGAATCCCATTGTTAGGTTAAAACCCTAAAGTTTCCTTTAATTTGCTTCTTATTCAAGGGTAAAATGGACATTTAAAAATAATATACTAATAAGGTTCCATAAATCATGCATTCTGTCCTCGGGTTTTAATGATAGACAAACAACAACAACATGCTTTTAATGACGGTCAACATTAAACTTCATCTTCAACTTTTGAAAATTTTCAATTTTCTGCCCAGTTTTCGTTGAACATTCCGGCGAGTCTCTACATCCAAATTCTATTTTTTGGTCAAATTTAGAATTTTTAACCATTACCAATCAATTACCCATAACTTAAACAACATTACCTCAAGATTTGACCGTCCAATTCCTTGTGAATCATCGAGAATTCAAGCTGGAGATTTTCCCTCTTCGTTTATCCAGCGAGTTTTCTTTAAATTTCAAACATCAAATTCGTTAATCCTAGTTGAAATTGATCAAATTAATTGTTACCAAATCAAAGAGAAACTTCTAATTGTGCTTACCACCAAATTTGAAGCTCTAATTTCAACTCTAACCTCTTCAATTTCTTCAAAAATTCAAGCTACTCAAAACTGTGTTTTTCAGCTCCGACGACCAAAATCTTCGTTTCTCTTGGATTTCTTGGAAAAATTCTTCCAAGTTGAGCTTTTCTTCAACTTCTTCTCTCTTTTCTAAACACTTTAGACACAAATTTCACTCAATTTGGTCTCGAATTGAGCTCAATTTCATCCCTTCCTTCACTATGTTCAAACTCCCAGGCAAGCCCATAAATTTTCCTCTCTCTCGGTTTTTCTTCCTTTCCTTCTTCTTCTTCCTTTCAATTCGGCCGACTTCAGCTTAATTTAAAGACAATTTCCACCTACCATCCATCCAATTACAAAAATTTAGAAGAAATGTTCAAAAAATCAATTTCCCAATTCTTCCTTTTCTTCTCGGCTCAAGCTTCAAAATTCATATTTTCCTTTTTTTAACTAAATAATAAATAACACTTAAATAATTATAATAATTTCAAATTTTCCTTTCTTTTTCTTTTCCTTTCCTTTCTTTTTACATTACCAAAATGCCCTTTTGCCATTTTTTTTTACAAAAAACAACTTAAAATAAAAAGGTCGGGTATTACAACTATCACCCCCTTTTCAAAAGTTCGTCCTCGAAATTCAAAAATGCTTACTTAAACAAAAATGAGTATTTACTTCTAATATGATCTTTTGTTTCCCACTTCATTTCTTCCACTCCATGGTGTCTCCAAAGAACTTTCACGAGCAAAATTGTCTTATTCCTCAGTACATGTTCTTTTTCTGTTAAGAATCTTTATCGGTTCTTTGTCGTAAGATAAATTTTTCCTTAGTTCAACTTGTTGCTCTGGTAACACATGCGAAGGATCCTGAACATACTTTCTTAATATAGACACATGGAAAACATCAGATATTCTTGCAAGTTTTGCTGATAACTCAAGTCGATGAGCTACTAGTCCTACTCTTTCTGTAATCCGGTAAGATCCAATGTATCTAGGACTTAACTTACCTTTTCATCCAAATCAAAGGACACTTTTCCATGGAGATAACTTCAAGAAAACTCTATCTCCAATCTCGAACTCTAAATCTTTCTGTATTACATTAGCATAACTTTTCTGACGATCTTGAACTGTCTTTAGATTTTCTCTGATTAACTTAACATTGTCTGTCGAACCTTGAACTAACTCGGGACCAATCAACTTTCGTTTACCTACCTCATTCCAACACACTGCAGCTCTGCAAGGTTTACCATACAAAATCTCATATGGTGCCATTCCGATACTAGAATGATAACTTTTATTATAAACAAAATCCATCAGTGATAGGTGAGTATCCCAATTGCCTTTAAACTGTAGAACAGATGCTCTCAACATATCCTCAAGTGTTTGGATGGTTTTCTTTGATTGTCCATCTGTTTGAGGATGAAAAGTTGTATTGAATCATAACTTAGTTCCCAACGCCTTTTGCAAACTTGACGAGAACTTCGATGTAAACCTTGGATCTCTGTCTGGCACTATAGATACTGGAACTCCTTATTGACTCACAATTCTGTCAACATAAATCTTAGCTAGTTGATCTAGCGTAAATGTTGCTTTAATCGATATAAATCGTATTGTCTTCGTGAGTCTATCAATAATCACCCATATTTCCATCAAACCACTAGAAGTACGAGGCTATCCAAATAAGAAATTCATAGTAATATGTTCCCACTTCCACTCAGGTATCAGGAGTGGATTTAGGAGTCCTCATGGTCTCTGGCGTATTAGTTTAACTTGTTGACAAATCAGACATCTATCAACATACTCAACAATCTCTCGTTTCATTCCAGGCCACCAATACGTTTTCTTCAAAGTTCTGTACATCTTGGTACTACTTGGATGCATAACATATGCTAAACTATGAGCTTCCTCTAACATGACATCTTTGAGTTCCTTAATGTTGGGAACACATAACCTCTCTTGCTTTACAATAGCGCCATCAGACCTTAACTCAAACTCTACTCTATTACTTTGCTTGGACTTCTCAAACAACTTTTGCAAATGAACATCTTCTGACTATTTGTTCACAATATTTGTTACTAATGAAGATCAAACTTGAAATTGGGCAAACAAACTTCCTGATCTTTCTGCTGCTATAGTTGCTCTAGAACTTCTCAACTCATTAAGCAAAATCACCTTTATACCACACAAGGCATCCTTAGGAAATCTAGACTTCCTACTTAGTGCATCTGCTACCACATTAGCTTTTTCTGGGTGGTACTCTATACAACAATCACAATCTTTAATCAGTTCTAGCCATCTCCTCTGTCTCATATTTAATTCCTTCTGATCAAATATATACTTTACACTCTTGTGATTAGTGAAAATATGGCACTTTTCTCGAAACAGATAATGCCTCCAATTTTCAATGCTAAAACAACAGCTGCCAACTCTAAGTCATAGGTAAGATAATTGCATTCATACTTATCAACAACAGCTGCCAACTCTAAGCAATTAGGTAGGATAATTGCTTCTTTAATTGTCTTGAAACATAAGCAACCACCTTACCTTCTTGCATCAGCGCACAACCTAAACCTTGTCTGGATGCATCACAGTAGATTTCAAACTCTTTTTCTGATACTGGAAGTGTCAGAATAGATGTCGTTATCAATCTCTTTTTAAGTTCCTAAAAACTCTGTTCGCACTTTTCTGACCACTCAAATTTAGCATTTTTCTTGGTCAACGGCACCAATGGTAATGCTATTCTGGAGAAATCTTCCACAAATCGTCTGTAGTATCCTGCTAAACCAAGGAAATTACGTACTTCCATTACAGTGGTAGGTCTTTCCCATTTAACAATAGCTTCTGTTTTCTGTAGATCAACACTAACTCCATCAGCTGACGCTACGTGCACTAGAAACATTACTTGATCAAACAAGAATTCACATGTATTGAACTTGACATACAACTGCTTATCTCGTAATGTCGGTAACGCTGTTCTCAAATGCTTTTCATGAGTTCTCTGGTCACTAGAATACACCAGTATAACATCAATAAATACTATCAGAAACGGATCTAAGTATTCATGAAAAATCCTATTCATGAGATTCTAAAAACCGTTGGTGCATTCGTTAAACCGAATGACATTACTCGAAACTTATAATATCAGTATCTTGTCCTGAATGCTGTTTTTGAAAATCAGATTTTTTGACTTCCAGCTGATGATATCCTCCCTCTCTCAGACTTTCTACTCTTAGCCTAAGAGACGGTGTGAAGCCAGTAAGTCTCATTTTTATCTTAACGATTCTCACTGACCATCTAATTACTGACTATCTACTCATCATAAACAAATAAAACATAGCAGCGGAAAACTAAAATACATCTACAAAAAGTGAAAACCCATATTGTCTTATACATACCCAGCTCACTATTTAAACATTCTACAAACAAAATACAACATGCATGATCGGAGTCTAAATGTACAACAAAAATCAAAATTTTGGTATAGCAGACAAGCAACTATAGATCAGGTTGTGAGATCACGATCTTTACCTGAAAGTGGGAAAACATTTTGGAAGAATGAGCTAATGCCCAATAAGTGATGTTTAAACAACATATTTAAAATACATGAATATCATTGCTTGGAAGTCATAAGCATCGTAAACTTTGTAAATACGTAAATATCATGCTGAAAAACCTTATCATAAACTTAGGAAATTAATATGTCGGTAAACTTTCATTAAATCATGGTATCTCTTTCGAAAAAAATTGTTTCTGAAAATAGGGTAAAGCAATGTGTATCAACTAAACTACGTAGTAGTGGAGAATATCCGACACCAACAAAGTCTTTGCCGTAGTGGAGTAATCTCAACACTAACGACAGCTATAACTACGTAGTGGTGAGATCAGAACCAACAACGTCTTCCCCGTGGTAGAGCTAGCTCAATACACACAACGATATCCTACGTTATAGTAGGGCGAGCATCTATAACGTCTTTGTCGTAGTAGGACGAATCAAGCACTAACAACAGCAAAACTACGTTACAGTGAGGCCAACACCTACAACGTCTTTGCCATGGTGGAGTAATCTCAACACCATGACAGCACATAATTGCAAAGTAGCGGAGCCACCGCCCACAACGGCTTTGCCATGGTCAGAAAAATCCAGAACTCATGACAACGTGTAAATGTAGCATGGACTTAATCATGGATACAAATGCTGTATATAAAAATATCTCGTAAACGTGTAAATATCATGTAAATCATCTCAAATAGTTCATCAAACTTATAATGAATTTTATAATACTGAAAACATTTTTGAGAATCTCTTTAAAACATTGTAAATCATGATATTTTAAATTTTACTGAAATCTAGTAAAACGTGTAAACCGTCTTGACCCTCATTGTAGTCAAACATGGATAATCATGCATAGAAATTAATAAAATATACTCAATAAACATAATTAGGGCCAAAAGTTTCATAAACATGCTTAAATTTTAGTTTGGCACTTGCCTCGTAAAACGTTTAAAAATAATAATATAATATTCAATTACCTGAAAATGCCATTTAATACATCATGAATCAAATAATTTACCATAAGAAAGTATGCTTAAAATCATAAAGAATATGATTTTTCTGAATTTTTCTGAATTTAATACAATTTCTCGTAAAACGTGTCATCTCGATATTATTTTAATAATAAAATAATAAAAAAATATATTATTAAAATAACAAACCACTTACAAAATTGTCGGCCCTTCCGTGGTTCGTAAATTTTTTCGATAGTTAGTTCTCCTTAAAAATTTATGTTACGGTTAGTATTTCCTATAAAGTAGGGAAGATTTTTCCATATCCAAGATTCTTTATATTTGTTAATAAATTATAGATTTATTAAAATTTTAATTTGTATCCTTTATATACTATATCATAACTTTAATTTACAACTACGGTTTTTAATTTGTTTAAAGTAATGTACATGCAAAACTGATCTGAGTTGTGAATTTTTTTTAGGGAGACTGTGATTCTCATATATGTTATGAAGCTATGAAACTTGAGTGAATTAACAAAGTTCTTAGTCAAATATACTTGAATTGCTCTCAGTGAGATAACAAAGATCCACAAAACCAAAGCACCTGTTCGAAGTGAAGAAATGATTATGGATGGTGGGGTGAAATTAGGGATTTGGGGGATGATTTCGGTAAATTGTTAGAAGGTGTGAGCTTTGATGATGCATTTGAGGAGTGTTTAAATTATAGTGTGTTTAGGGATGAGTGTTTTAATGATACTGTACTTTGAATTTTAGAAGGATTGTATTTGGAAGGTGGAAGGTTTATTAAAAGTAGGGGCATTTTTGACAATTTCATACATGTATTTTTTTTTTTTTCGATTTTTCCATATTTATAATTATACTTTTGTTTTGCTATTTTTGTCTTTAAAAAAATAATTTATCTGGTCAGCCTATTATTTTATTTAATTCAACCATCATGATGAAAACATTATCGAAATTTATCCAATTTATGTTTTCAATTTCAATCGAGACACATGTAAACTTATAATTAATTCCAAATTTAATTATATGCAATTTCGTTATTGATTTAATAAATGACGTGGCAATTTGTGATTTGTCCAAAATTTCACATTCAACACTCACATGTTTCACCTATGGATAGGTATTAATAAAGTTATAACACAACCTAATATGATTAATTAAATATAAATAAATAATGTTTCAAACAGAATATATGTCAATACTAACAAAATGATATTCCTTGATAATTCCCACTTTTACACAAAGTTGAGCTACACGCTTCTAAAATTACAAATACAACAAATTCTGAAAGTGCTAGCCTTCCAATGAATCTGAGCTTTAATTGGGCTCCAGATGCTTGGGTTTCTTGGCCTAATGAAAAAATGGTACAACCATGAGTTCAAGTTATTTTAATGATGCATGCCAATGAATTAAAAAGTTAAATCTCAGGTTTGACATGAAACAATAGATATTAACAAGATTTATTAGGGGGGGGAAGAAAAGATTCTTTTTTCCATGTGAATGAATGGAGACCTACGTTGGTGATTATTCAAAACCACTCTTAGATGTATTAGTGGGTCTGGTGACACATAACCATTGCTTTGGAGTCTCTAGATCATCACCTGTAGTTGTTGGAATGTGTAAACTTCCATTTTCAGATTCCTGGAACAGATTCAACATTCATAAAAAATTTAAACAATAATCTCTGAATGTTCTTATTTGTGCTTTCACTCGATAATTAATGATTTAGCATGTTAATCATCTACCTGAATGATAATTGAATAAGAGGGAGGCATGTGGAGTTTCAATCCATTTCTCGATACCGACAATCGAACCTGCCAAACATTGGATGGAGGGTAACAATAAGACTGGTTTGATATAATCATGGATGTCTGGTCAGTTCTAGATTGTATTTGAATATCAATGATTAATTGGGGGAAAAAATCATAAAATTTCTATGAATTTCTAAATAAAGCTTTAACAATAGTTATCGAAATCTCAAAGGACAGCCTGGGGCCTCTACGTCTAAAATGCAAGGTGAAACCTTTGCAAAGAGGAGAGTCGAGAAGCCGTAGTGATACAAGGGAAATTAATGAAGTGCACAAGCCAATCAAACAGATACCAGAAGGTGGATTGTTACGCTCATCATGCGAATTATTATTATTATTATTATTTTTTTTTTTGACTTGCAATTTTGCAAGTTCACAGCCTGTGAAATATCTAATAAGAGTATCTGCCAAAGGGAGGGATCCAAAGAAAGTAAAGCTTTTGACTTAGATCATGTCATCACGGCATCAATATAAGTCGAAAAAAATCAACTAAAATTATCGATCTCATTCTCAACCAAAACTGGTGTGTTTTGTATGATCAGAAATGTCGGTTTGTCTCATTTTGAGAACTTGGCTGCAGTTAAGTTCTTGTATATATGGGTGTGCAGTGGTCTATCAAAGTTGGTTTTTCGACCAAACCGCCACCAAATTGACTTTGATCAGATTAGTAAATGCTCAAACAGACCTCAACCATCGAGGAGTACAAATCGATTGTCAGTCAGTTTTGTCAATTCTTTGAATTTTTTTTCTAATTGTCGGTTTGGATTTTTTCCAAACCAACGTTGACTGAGCCCTGCCTCTTCTTTGTCTAACCGCCTTTAGGTTGGTTGGTCAACTCAGTTTTTCAGTCTATCGTACTCACCCATGCTAACCCCTACTTGTATGGAGTAGTCCTAGGAAATTTAGAACATCTTTGCAGTTAAAATTTGAAATTTGAGCAGGATAGCAAAAATTCTTTGGACTGATTAAATCAAGGATTTATGGAGGATTTGACTTGAAAGAAATCAGAGTGTGATTGATGGAAAGGGAAGGAACTGAAAAGTTTTACTTGGCTTGGCTATTTCGTATGCTCTTCTTAGAGGTCACTTTCAAAATATTTTTCTAACCACTCCCACATTAATAGAAATCCTTGAGTGTTACCTTTTCACTGTATATTTATGGGAAAGAATCTTGTTTCTGAAAATATAACATCCAAAATGAGAGTTCCTAATCTGTAAACCTCAACAATTTCAAAGAACGTGCCCATTTTTCTTGTCTACTTCCACACAAAACATCATGAAACGGATGGAAAGTATCCAAAAGTATGCAAGGATTCTACCGTACTCTTTATTATACTGGAATAGAGCAATGATTACAGCATAAGGAAACACAAACCTAACATGGGCTTGTAAACTCATCACCCTAGAAACACACATTTTTAGTTCAACAACATCTAGAGTTGAAAAATTCAAACTTCTAGCCTCTTGATTGAAGGTACATGTCTAAACCAGCAGACCTATGTTCAGGTTGGCTAACCTAGAAACACTATTCTATTGCATCCTATTGCCAAAATACCCTACTTGACTACTCGTAACCTTCCCACATCCCACTAACAATTGGTTTGTATGTCTTTTCCCTTATTACCCCTTCTAGCATATGTATTCACAATTGAAGGCCGAACAAATCTCAAGAGAAGATCCAAATTAGACCTGAGTTCTGAATCCAAATTTCCCCCATTCCTCGAAAGATTGTTTTTTAAAACCAGTTGATATGATACCATACTAGCACATGCATATGTGTGAGAGAGAAACATGCCAAGCCTATGAAAAGAGGAGAGAGAGAGAGACGAAAATACCTGATGCTTTTCCTTCCACTGTGGGAAAAATGTGTTACCAAGCAATTGAAACAAGTGGTCCCTCATTTCATCATTTGTCAGCAGCAAACATTTAGAGCATACAGCAGCATATAACCAGTACCTGTAGGAGACAAAAAGAATAGTCACTGGTTGCTTTATGCCTTTGCATTATAAAAGGAGGTCTGCCGTTTCATCCTCTTCACAAGATATATTGTTGGAAATAAGGGATTTTGTTGATAGTTTATAGCCCCGAGGATTTTTTAGTATTTTACTTCACCCTAAATTTATTTCCTTTTATGTATCCGGGCTTGCTAGACTCTATAAAGTTGTCTTCTCTTGTAACTTTTAGTGTGTGTGAAAATAATAAAAAGTGACTCTATTGTGATTTTTTCTCCCTATTCTAGGGTTTTCCACGTAAACCTAGTGTTATCTTTTTTAGCGTTTAACATGGTATTAGAGAGTGGTGACGTAACCTTAACCACCATCGGCAAAAACCAACTGGTGCAAGATAGTCTTAGTTCTTTTTCTTTTAAAAGGAAACCAGCCTCTTTATTCCTAATAATAAAACTCAAAGTACAAAAGGTTTATACAAAGAGTGAAACAAAAAGAGATCAAATGATCAACGGGCGCACCCGAACATCTCAACTAGGTTGACACCCTCTTAGTGTTACAATTGCAACCTTTCAAATACGGGACGAGCGATTGTGCGACACTTGCTCTAACTCGGCAAGCAAGTCAACCGTACGAAATCCGAAAGTCACATACAATCTCGCTGTATGACATCAAAATGAAAACAAGGAAGTAACGTCAATCTCGTTGTATGATGTAGCCTCCCTTCACGTTTTGAGAGAAAATGGTTTTATAAAACGTGAGAGAGAAAGAAAAGCGTTGAAAACACAACTGGAATCTTTTATGTAATTATAGCCTTTCTCTAATTGTACACAACTGGAAGGCTTTACTGTTTTAGTTGGTCTTAGGAAGGGCCCCCTTGTCTCTCGCCTCTAGGCTTTGTTCTCTTTTGTTCCTTAATACATGATCGTTTCTTATCAAAAAAAAAAAATAAATAAAACGTGAGAGAGAAAGAAAAGCATTGAAAACATCATTAAAGAAAGCATTGAAGACTGACAATTGCAAGAAAGCTTGGTTTGCAAAAAGTACAACAAGACTTAGTCGGGGATTTGACTGGTGGGTTTCCATATAGTACATTTTAAACAATTTCAATTGTGACAGGCTTGCCTATGCTACATAGCGAGCGGTCACACAAAAGAAAAACAACATAAAAATGAAAGCAATATGCTAAACTAAGTACAAAGCATAAACGTAAGATGGTTTGAGGATGTTTTGGACATGCGGCCATAGGCAAACTCTCCCTGGACAAGCATGCTCAAGACATTCTCCCATACTTAAACAGTTGACGTCCCTTCCGACTGGCGAAGCTTGAATTCTTCGATCCTCTACTTCAAGACTTCTAAGTCTTCAACACTTCTTCCACTTAACCAGGAATTCGTGGATTCTCCTCGTGGGCCTTCTGCCATTTCTGACTCGGTCAGCAAGGATCTCTTCAGCTTCTTTATCTTCCTTCTGATTCTGGTCGATATTTGGTCGAACAATGTTGTGCCCCTGATCATCATCGAGATCAGGATGGTAGGGTTTTAAGTTTCTCACATGAATTACTAGATGGATTTCCATCCATGCAGGCGACACCGCCCTATGTGAATCAGTCTTATCAAAACTTCCCCCTTATTATATGTCAACCTTCCTAATGCCTGAGGACGTGATTTCAGCTTTGGAAAGAACTTTGAAAAATTATGTTTGGGAAGGCCACAAAGGCTGCAAGATAAACCGCCTAGTGAATTGGAAAGCTTGCAATAAATCACTCTTAGATGGTGGTCTCGGCCCGGGGAATTTGAAGACTAAAAATCTAGCTCGTTTGGCCAAATGGAATGGAGATATGTCTCGAAAACTAACTCTCTATGGTGTTCTATGGTAAGAAGTATCCATGGTACAAACATCTTTAACTGGCACACTGTCGGGAAAGATGGGAAAAGTCTAAGAAGTCCTTGGGTAGGCATCTCAAGATCTTGGCTGAAAGTGGATGCATTAGCCAAGTATAAGTTGGGTGACGGACACCGGATTGCATTCTGGTTGGATACTTGGTTTGGCGAAATTCCCTTCTCCATCATGTTCCCAAAATTATTCAAAGTTTCTCTTCTCCCCAAAGGACCCGTGGCTGATCATTGGGACATTTATGTGGTAGCATGGTCTATTATTTTTAGAAGATCGTTAAAAGAGGAGGAAATTCTTGAGTTCCAAAACTTGCTTGGTTTGACTGCAACCATCACTCCTTCGGAAGATATGGACAGCAGAATATGGTCTCTGACGGGCAATGGAGCATTCTCAGTTAAATCCCTATCCCTACACCTTTCCCCCTCTTCCCCTTTGGACAATAAATTGTATTCGACACTATGGAAATCCAACAGTCCAAGGAGAGTTAACATCCTTATCTAGATCTTGCTAAATGGTAACCTTAATGTCTCATCGGTTATGCAGCGCAAATTTCCAAATAGTTGCCTATCCCCTTCAATTTGTCCATTAAGTAATGAAGATGAGGAAACTCCAGAGCACCTTTTCTTCATGTGCTCATTTGCAGCTTTTTGCTGGGAAAGGCTGTTTTCCTATTTTAATCTCTCATGGGTATTTTATGCTGATTTTCATGAAAATGTTCATCAACTTCCAGTGGAAGTGCTTCTTTTTTTTTTTTTTTTTTTTTTTTTTTTGATAAGAAACGATGAATATATATATATAACCATCTCCAAAGAGATAACAAAGGAAAACAACCTAAGGCGAGGGCCAAGGAGGCCCTCCCAAAAGACTAACAAACCAAGAGAGCTTTCCAATTGTGTAAAATGATGGAAAGACTATAATTACAAAAGTGTTTTGTGTGGTTCGTACACCACCACGACAGTAAATTTATACATTTGCCATCCCCCAACACAAACTTTGCCACACTCATGAAAAGATCCCTAAACTTCAAAATATTAGGCCATAATCTATAAGAGCAAACTTTTTTAGGCATCTCCGTGAGCCAGCCATTTTTGTCCAATCCATATATACCCACCAATAATCTCCTCCACAAGGCATCTTTCTCATTCATAAATCTCCAAAGCCACTTCATCAACAGGGCTGTGTTTTCATGAGCCAAAGCGCCTATCCCCAAACCACCGAAGACAGTGGGAAGGGCCGTGATATCCCATTTGACAAGGTTGGCAACTGGCTTAAAGGCACCCCCACTCCAAACAAAATCCCTCATTAGCTTCTCCATTCTTTTAACCACATCTTTAGGAGCTTTGTGGAGAGAAAAAAGATAGCAGGGGAGACTAGTCAAAACCGATTGAGCAAGTGTTAGTCTGCCACCTTTTGATAATTCAACTGACTTCCATCTATCAATCTTACTGTTAAATCTGTCAATGAGGCCATCCCATGATTCTTTCACGGCCTTTGGGCCTCCAACCAGAAAACCTAGGTAAGAAAAAGGAAGGTAATCTACCTTACAACCGAAGTTGGAGGCCATATTAATCAACTCGTCATCGTCTACATTGATACCAATAAGAGAAGACTTCGAAGCATTAATAGATAAACCTGCACCCACCAGAAAAAGGTTGATAACTGACCATGTAGCTTCCAAATTGCCCTTCTCCCAGTTGGAGAAGACTAAGGTATCATCAGCATATTGCAAAATATTGAGATTCACCGTCGGGTCTCCAAAAGCAAAGCCTCTCAAGGTCTTTCTTTCATTACAGTAGTGCATAAGGGTACTAAGAGCATCTCCCACTATAGTAAACAAGAATGGGGCAAGCGGATCACCTTGCCTAATTCCTCTCTTGGCTTCTATTTTACCTCTCGGCCTACCATTGATTATGATAGAGAAATTTGTGGTAGATAGGCATCCTCAAATCCATTTCCTCCATCTACTTCCAAATCCCTTTAGCTTCATAACCGAATCTAAGAATAACCAATCAACTTTATCATAGGCCGTCTCAAGGTCTAATTTAAGAAGAGTCCCCTTTCTACCTTTAGACTTCCACTCATTAGTAGCTTCCGAGGCCATCATAATAGCATCAATAATCTGCCTTCCTTCAATAAAAGCTAGTTGAGAATCACTGATAACTGCTGGGAGAACTGTTTTCAACCTGTTAGCGAGCACTTTGGAAATGATCTTGTAGAGAGAAGTGGTAAGACTAATAGGCCTAAATTCACTCACATATGCTGGTTTCTTTCTTTTGGGAATCAAGCAAACATATGTCTCATTACACTTTCTATTGACAATCCCACTTCTAAAAAAATCATGGAACACACTTACTAGGTCATTTTTTAGGATGTTCCATGATTTTTTGTAGAACTCCCCCGTCATACCATCTAGACCCGGTGCCCTTCTTACTCCCATATCAACCACTGCATCATGAAGTGCATCTTAAAAAGGGTCCTCAAACTTATCTAGACTAATGTGGTTAAATCCATCTTGGCGGACATATGGTTTGAGAAGAATCAAAGGGTTTTCCATGATAAAACCTTGACTTGTTTGGATCGTTTCGAAGCTGCCCGAAGAAATACCTCCTTGTGGTGCTCTGTTTCCAGGAATTTCGCAAACTACAACTCCCAAGAAATATACTTAAATTGGGGTGTCTTCATATCCATCCTATCCTTGAGCTTCTTCATTATCTTTAATTCAATTACTAATTATTTTGTATTGTTTACTTTGTCTTTTTAGTTAGAAGATCAATTTTATTGTATGGCTATGAGCCGTATGCCTTTTGCTTCCTTGGCTTACTAGTCATAGAGCCTCGGTATTTCTTTTATTTCAACTCTTAAGGATATGATGAGGGTGCTAAGGAGGTGTCAACCTAGTTGAGGTGTCCGGGTGCACCTGCTGATCCTATTAGCTTTTTGTTGTATGATCTTTAATTACGCTCTTCGTTTATCCCTCCTGTACTTAGAGCATTAATCTATTTTATTTCATTTTATGAATAAAGAGACTCGTATCTCTTTCAAAAAAAACATTAACCTCTCTAATACCAACTTAAATTTGAGAGAGTTAAATTATTTTTTCTTATTATTAAATATATGCAATGTTGGTCTTCTTATATAGGAGAAAGAGCTTTTACAAATAAGGAAAGAATAAAAGCAATAAAGGGTAAATATTTGAACAATAATAATTACGGACAAATATATAAATTCCAACACCTTCGCTATTGAGCTAAAAATATTTGGTTGTACCCATTTTGTTCGGGATGTTCGTCCTAATTTGACCACATTAGATCCTAAATCTTTGAAGTGCATTTTATTAGGCTATTCTCGTGTTAAAAAAGGATACAAATGTTCGAGCTTGAACCGATATCTCATATCTTGTGATGTTACCTTCTTCAAGGACCAGCCACACACTTCATCTTTGCCTAGTATGAATCAGGGGAGGACAACAGTCTACCTATAACTAAATTCGGTGAGATATGAAAAGACACTTTTTTTCTCTCAACTCACTCCCTCTGCTTATAACTAAAAGCCCTAACAAACCTCCTATTTAATTACTAATATGCCCCTTCTAATAAGTAATAACCATACTAATATTCTCCTAATAATCCTATTATTTCCTGACCTCGGGGCCTTACAGAAACCTTGAGATGTTTTCAAATATTCAAGCAAATAACTCCATTACTTCTCAAAGATGAATACCAGTCATCATTGGCCGAAGGAGGAGTAGCATAGAGCGCACCACAGTTTTTCCATGTCTCTATTAATTTCATATTATTGGGATTCTGTGCAGGACCTTTAGTAACACGACTTCTATGCAAAATTATGAGTGGCATTTTTTTTGAAGGGCTCAGCTGACGCATTTGATATACAGCCCTTTTGAGCTGCAACTAGAAGATAGCATTTCAGTACCAATCACATTAATGAACAAACATAGAAAAAATACTCTCTAAGAAACTCATTGTCTATGAATTTATTAAAAGGACATATCACCTGGATAAAGCTGAAATGATGTTGATCAGTAAGACCAACATTGGCACCATCAATTACAGCATCAAAAGGACCATGCTTTTCAAGCCACTCCTGAATTATTTCACCTTCAAACCATCAAAATTTTGCCTAACATAAATTAACATGTTACTTGCCTAAGGCAAAGATGTAAGAAAAGACTGAAAAAGGTATAACGTGTTGGGAAACCTCCTTGATAATTTTATAGAATATATTGAATAATTCAAAACTACATAATAACCTTTTTCATTAGTGAATAAATAGAGACCAAAATACTTTTTTTGAAAAAGGAAACAAGCCTCTTCATTAAGAAAATGAATAGACAAAGTAATGTTGAATACAATGAAGAGACAAGATCTAAACCTATGAGATCAGTAAGTGCACCCGGACATCTCAACTAGGTTGACCACCCCATAGCACTCTCATCACATCCCGACTTAGACCGAAAAGAAAACCCAAACCCAAGCGAATACAGTTCGAACAATACATCTAGAAGCAAAAAACAAAACAAAAACAATACAATGATCTTAAGAGTCTGAAAATACAACAAAATCCCCCAAAACAGAACAAGAACTACAAACTAAAAACATCTAATCATATAAGAACGTTGGCCAATTAAGGTTAATGTCTTGAATTGAATATGCTTCAAACACTTTAGCTAAGGAGCACCATGAGGAGGCATTGATTCTAGCAATCTCCAAACGATTCACCCAATTGGAAGCTTTGTTTTGAAATATTATTTGATTTTGCTCAAACCAAAGTTCTGAAAGTATGGCCTTTAAAGCATTTATCCATAGCATTCTTGGTTTCTCTTTTAGATTGGGGCCGATTAGGAGCTGCAAAACATTCTTCTTAAAGTCAGAATCAAAGACCCAATTGATGTTGAAGGATCCAAATAGGTCAAGCCAACATTTTTCTGCAAAGGGACACATAAAAACAGGGCTGTAAATCTTCAGAATCCTGCAAACACATAGATCAAACATTTGGAGATAAAATGTGAGATGGAAGTTTTGACTGCATGACCGAAACACAATTCAAGAACCCATTCAGCATTATCCAAATTGTGATATTAACTCTTCTTGGACTTTTGATCTTCCAAATAGCCGAATATAGATGCTTTCCAATGGTGGAAGCTAAGGATAAATGTTTAACCAACGATTTAACCGAGAATTTTTCCGTTAGACTCTAACTTCCAAACTCTTTTATCTGGGCTTGCTGTGATTCGTTTTCCTGAGATAATTCCATTGAGAGCTTGGAAATCATCAATTTCTTTCTCCTTTAATTGCCTCCTGAGATTTAAAGACCAAGATGTTGTTAAAGGATCCCAAAAATCATGAACTGCCCCATTTGGATTATAGAGTCTAAACAGCTTTGGAAAAGAGTCTTTGAGTGGAATCAAATCAGCCCAAGGGTCATGCTAAAAGGCTATTCTCATGCCACTGCCGAGTTTAAACATGGGCAGCGAATCCACTTTATTCCAGCTCCTTGAAATGCTAATCCACGGACTGCGAAGGCTGCAAGAAACGCTTCCTTTGGTGTGCCAATTGAATTGACTTTCTCCATGTATGCTCTTTACTACTTGCACCCAAAGGGAGTTTTCTTCATTAAAAAATCTCCATCCCCATTTGGCTAGAAGAGCAAGATTTTTGTTTTCTAAGCCTCATAAACCAAGACCCCCATCCTCTTGCATTGGGACACCATGTTCCATTTAACTAGATGATTCAATTTACCCGAGTGTCCTTCCCAAAGGAAGTTTCTTAATAAACGCTCCACTGTTTGAGACACCTTTGCGGGCATTAAGAAAATTGACATATAATATGTGGGAATATGGGAAAGAACTGACTTACATAAAGTGGCACGACCTCCTCTAGATAAATTGTATCTTTTCCATTTCTCCAATTTTCCTTGAATTTTGTCAATTATCGGCTGCCAGAAAACATCTTGCTTAGGATAACCAACTAGGGGCAGCCCTAGGTAAGAGAATGGAAGATGTGAGGCTTTACAGTTCAGCTTTGATGCCTCCTCAAACAGCTCATTTTCTTCAACGTTTAAACCACAAAGCGCAGAATTTTCACAATTAATCTTCTGCCCAGAGATCCACTCAAAGAATTCAATTGTCTTCTTAAGAATTTACAGCATGCCATCTTCGTATTTACAAAAAATTAATGTGTCATCAGCGAATTGAAGGCAGTAGACATGAATGCTGTTTTTTCCCACCTTTAACCCTTCAAAATTTCCTTTTTCATATAGCCTATTTAACAAGGCACTTAACAGTTCGCTGATTAAAAAGAAAATGAAGGGTGAAAGTGGGTTTCTTTGCCTAGTTCCTCTTGTAGCTTTGATTCTCCCTCTTGGTCTCCCATTAATGAAAATTGAAAATTTTGGATTAGAAATACAGCCCATGATCCATGTTAGTGTCAAAAGTTTTTTCCTATGTGAATTTTCTCAAGGAACTCCCAATCTACTCTATCAAAGGCCTTTTCTAAGTCCAGTTTTAGAATCCATCCTTTTTTCTTATTAGCACGGTACTCCTCCACAACTTCATTTGCTATAAGGATTGGAATCCAAGATTTGCCTGCCTTCAATAAATGCGCTTTGTGTGGGGGCGATTACACTAGGCATGATTCTTTTGAGGCGTTCGGCTAGCACCTTAGCAATAAGCTTATATGTTAAAGTGGTTAAGCTGATTGGTCCAAATCTTGGACACGGACAGCATCTTCTTTTCTCTGAATTAGGCAAATAAAATTTTCTTTGACACAAGAGTTCAGCTTCCACTTCGTGAAAATTTTCTCAAACAATTTCTCAAAGTTAACCTTGAGATAATCCCAGAATTTTAATAGAAATTCAGTTGTGAAGCCGTCAGGTCCTGGAGCTTTATTTTTCCCAACAATTTTAAAGCTTTTCTGATTTCCTCTGTTTTAACCTTGGCTGTCAGAAAACTATTCTGGTTTCTGTCCACCAAGGGAGATTGCAGGTTAAGCGGGATCGCTCTAATTCCCGGGGCCTTAGTATATAGTGAGCTATAGAACCCCAATATAAGATCCTCGATTTCCTTGAAGGATTTTGTGAGATCAATCAAATTTTTTCTCTTCTTTGCAGACAAGAAACGATGAAAAAATCTGGAATTCTCATCTCCCAAACTAAGCCAATTAAGTTTACTTTTCTGTTGAAGATTTCTCTCGTCAATGCAATAAAGGGAAAATAATTCTGCCTTCAAGGATATTCTAATGTCTCTGTTCAAAATAAAGTTGTCATAAGATCCTGCTTGAAGATCAAGTTTCTCTATTTCCTTTAGCAGTGCCTTCTGGCTGCTCTTCTTTTTCTTCTCAAAATCTGCCTGCCACAATTTTAGAGCTTTCTTAATGCTTTTCAATTTGCTGGCTATGACAAAACCAGCGCATCCATATTGATCATTAATAGTCAATGATCTTTCAATAATTCGATGACTTTCCTTGATGTTCAACCAACTGTTACAAAATCTGAACTGAGGTGGACCCCACTCAAAAGAACCCACTTCATGCAAAATGGGGAAATGATCCGAGACTGTTATTGTTTTACGGGAAACTCGTGTTAGCAAAAAGGTCATCCCATGTGTTGGAGATAAAGAATCTATCAAGGAGTGAAGGAGAGGTAATATTTCCTTCTCTAGACTACATAAAACGACCATTGCTCAAAGGAATTTCCATTAGTTTAGCTGCTGCAATGAAGTTATTGAACTTCCTCATGCCCCTTGTGACTCTCCCAGCTGGGTATCTTTCTTGACTTCTTCTAGTCATATTAAAATCTCCTCTGATGCACCCACAATTCCTCACAGTAATCAACTAGTGATTGCAGCTCTGTCCATAGATGCTTGCTTTCCTTGTAGTGATTAGGGCCATAAACATTGGATATCCAACAAAATTTCTTACAAGAAGTTCGACATTTGATAGATAAAGAGTATCCTCCTTTCAGCACCTCGGTAACTGAATTTTTGCTCTCATCCCACATAGTAAGTAACCCTCCAGATTTTCCAAAAGCCTCCACAAATACCCATCTGATATCCTTTGAACTCCATAACTCTTTCATGAATGCTGAATTAAAGGAAGCTCTCTTGGTTTCTTGTATAAGAACCAAGTCTGGATTAATTTTCCGCATACATCTTCTAAGTGCCAATCGTTTGGATTCATCTCCTAGTCCTCTTAAGTTCCACGAGAGTATCTTCATTCTACTGGCTTGCATGGATAACTATCACCAAATTCAACCAAGAATTAGTTCACCATCATCAACTACTGATAATAAGTGCTGAGGGACAATCTTCTTATTCAGGGGCTGGATTGAGGGGACTACAACTTTTTCTTTTAGAGAATATCTTCTGCATTAAAAGGTTGTTGAAGGCCACTGTCATGTTTATCATTTGAAATTCCTTACTCTTGTGTATTTTCAGCTTCTAAAGGATCTGGTTCGTCACTTCTGGCACTGGCTACTGAATCTCCATCTGAATCATATTCAACGCTTGGGCCTTGATACTGTTTGGCCGAATTTCAGGAATTTGGGCCTTGATACAGCATGCTTCTAGTATGTCTGAATTAGAAGGGCAGTCTAAGCATTGTTGAATGAGGTATTCTTTCTGAAATAGTACTTCAAAAAGAATCTAGGAGATCTGATTTTTCTTTTTAATTGAAACTCACGCCTGGATGAAGAAGAAGAAAGAGATGGAGTTGATATCAGATCGTCTTTTTTGTTCAAGTAATTCATTTAGACGTTATTCAAAGAATTATCATCATTAACGTCTTTTGGAGTTCCCAGATGGGCGTGCCTGCTGGCCTTTCTTTCTTTTTTTTTTTTTTTTTTTATATTCGTGAGTGTACGGACCAGCTTACGCGCACCTCGACTAATCTCACGGGACAACCCGCCTGACCCTACAACATTTGGGTGTCAAAGAAACTCGTAGAAAATTAATTCCTAGGTAGGTGGTCACCATGGTTTTCAATTAATGAGGCGTTGGCTCTTTATTATCATAAACTTTATTATTACTCTTATTAGTAAAACCGAGGAGCAGCTGTTGAACTCCTTCCCTTGCCTTTTTGAATGAGAAATTAAATGAGAATTCCTTTGGCACGGATACGAAACAACACAATGAAGGTGGTTCTGAATTGGAGCCTTTTTCTTTAATTTTCTGATGTCTGTTTCTTAATGGTGTTAATGAAAGAAAATTTGATGAGTACTCTTCCCCTGTTTCTGGAAAATCTGGTGAGTCTCCGATGATGTCCGAGGATGAAACTTATTCTTCTTTTCAAGAGAGCCAAGATGATCTCTTTGTGTACTCGGAATGAACTTCGAAGGAAGGAGAAAATCGTACTGAGAATCGAAATCTTCACCCTCTACTCCTTCATCTTTCTTCACTTGGATTAATCTAACAATGTCTAACGGATTCGAAAAATCATGAACAGATAATTCTCCTTGAACCTTGTTGGGTGGATCAACTGAAGATATGTTACCAAAATTTAAGAACAAATTTCCCCTCTTTTCATCTATTATTTCGATAGTTGCTGGGATATATCCATGTAGATTCTCTTTTACTTGTATTTTAGCCTCTGATATATTGATGAGATTGAGAGTTCTCGTTGCAATATTTTCCAATCCTCCAAAATGAGCTCCGATAGCTTCAAATGTTTGTCTGTACCAATAATCTTGTGGTAGATTTTTTATTGAAATCCACCCTCCATATCCTTCTTATAAAATGGTCTGCTATGGACAGATTTGTTCCATTTCTCAAACTTTAAGTGAAAGGCACCAAGCACTTGCCATTTCCCTGAGCAAAACAACATTGTATCCTCCGCAAACTGAAGGTGCGATAAGGCCACCTCATTCATGTCAAATCTAAAAGGCTCAATAATATTACCCTCCACACCCTTTAAAATGAGTCGACATAAAACATCCATGACCAGAAAGAACAAGAAAGGGGACAAAGGAACCCCTTGTCTTAGCCCTCTGGAAGCTTGAATTAACCCATTTGAAAAACCCTTTAAAAGAATAGAGTACTTCACATTTCTAACACACCCACATCCACATCCACATCCTCCATTTATATCCAAGACCTTTCTTCATCATCACCTTATCCAAAAAAATCCAATCAACAGAGTCATAAGCCTTCTCAAAGTCGAGTTTAAGCACCACCCCTTCCTTTTTTGTAGACCGACAATCCTCAATGGCTTCATTGGCTATAACCGCTTGGTCCAAGATCTGCCTCCTCGCCAAAAACGTACCATGCGTCTCGAAAATGGTAGATGGCATCACCTTCCTTAGCCAATTAGCAAGAGTCTTAGCCAAAATCTTGTGAACACTAGTTATGAGACTAATAGGTCAGAAATCCTTCAGCCTACTAGCATTCTCCTTCTTCGGAATAAGACACACAAAGGTTTCCACCAAAGAACTGTCCAAAACCCCTCTTTCAAAAGACTATTTAAAAACCTCTTTCAAATCAAACTTGTGAGATCCCAATTGTCCTAGAAAAAAGCATAGTAAAACCATTTGGACCTGGAGATTTAGACCTATCACAACTAAAGACGGCCTTTCTAATCTTTTCCAATGAGAACGGAGAAACTAACTCCTCATCCTCCCTGGACGAAATAGGTCTCCAATCAATGCATTCCATAAAAGATTTTTCCTGAATCTCCGGACAATAAAGGCTAGAAAAAGTCCTTAAAATCTCCTCTTTTATCTCCTTCTCGTTGCTAGTACAAACCCCATTCGCCAAGATCATGGAACCTATATGATTTTTGTTCCTCCTACCACTAGCCACTCTATGGAAGAAACTAGTATTGCAATCCCCTTCCTTGGCCCATTTCACTTCGCCTTCGGATACCAACTAATATTCTCCTTTTGTATCATATCTGCAAAAGCCCTTTTAAGTTATCCCTTTCTTCTTTCAAAGCCATATCCAGAGGGGCTTCCAACTCCAAAGCATCAATCGCGTCAATCCTAGCAATAATTTTCTTCTTTTTTATGCAAATTTGTCCGAAAACTTATCTATTCCAAACTTGAGGTTATTTTTTAAAGCTCTCAAATTTTCCGTAAACCGATAACCTTCCCACCTTCCTTGGACCACTGTTTTCCATCATGACAAAATATTAGCATTAAAGGAGGGATGTTCAAGCCACATATTCTCAAAACAGAAAGGATTGGAACCCTACTTTAATAACCCTAAAGTCAGAAAAATGGGACAGTGATTTGAAGTAACTCTAGAACCTCTTATCTATCTCGGACTTCCAAACTGATCGATCCAAGCCTCGGACTGTAAGAATCCATCGATCTTAGAAGCAGCCCTGCAGTTGGCCCAAGTAAATTTGCCACCAATTAAAGGGGGTCAAACAAACCACTATCATCAACGAATTTATTAAACGTCCTCATGGTCCTAGTGATTCTACCACCCCATGCCTCCTCTTCTAAGATCGAACAACATTAAAATCTCCCCCAACCATGCACCATCTTGGACCACAATAACCACAAAGGTCCCCCAACTCTTCCCAAAAAGCATCCCTACCCATAATCCTTGGGGGGTCATACACCCCAGTGGCCCAAAATTGTTCGCTCTCACTATCTAAGAAAGAGATAGTAATATAGTGATTTCCCCTAACCACCTCCCTGGCCACACACAATCTCGTGCTCCACATGATTAGAATACCCCTGAAGACCCAATAGCACTTGTTCCAAGTTTTTACCCGCCATTCCCAAGGACCTCAGATCCTAGAGTACCATGATGCCACTAGTAACAAGCTTTTAATTCTTTCAAAGAAAAGCAGAAGATCTTAATAGGAATGATGTATTATGTATTTATATCTTCGCATCTTTGTTAATTTATTCTATTGTGAATGAAATATTCTACCACGTTCATACCTAAGTCGTTGTTATGGGAAAGTCAAGGAAAATGTCCAAAAAAGATGCAAAGGGTGGAAGTATCATAAAGGCATCTAGCGAAAGTTATAGAAGGCATGTAAAAGATAACAGAGTTGGAAAAATCAATAGCACAAATGGCAAAGCATATTGAACGCATACTTGCAAAAATGGAAAATCAGCAGCAGACGATGGAAGAGAACCAAATCACTCTAGCAAACCTAGCGCTAGCGATATCCGTATTCACCTAAAAGACAACCAAGGCAGTGGGCACAAAAGGAAGAATCAAGAAGAGCAACTAGCTTTGTTGGACAACCAAGAAAGAGAAGGGAGAGAAAGGCAACATTAGAAATTTAACATAGGACAACCAAGGTGAGCAATTGAACGCGTGGTTGTTTAGGGCATAAAGATATTTTGAAATCCATCAATTCTTGAAGACTAAAAAAGTGACCATGGCAGCGATCACCTTTTCTAGGGTGGCATTGAGCTAGTATCATTGGGAAGAGGGGCAACTTGAAATAGAGAATGTGAACCCAATTCCATTTGTCGCAAAAGCAGACATTAGTAGAATTCATGGATTTAAGGCTCTGTTAGCACCTCTTCGACGTTTGTTAGAAGAAATCTTAGAGAGCACGTTTCTAAATGGCCTTGACGCAGATGTGATAGCAGAAGTGGTATGCCTTGAACAGGTGGGCTTGGGCCAGATTATGAAAGCAACTCAAAAAATGGAAGACAAAAATTTGGTTGTGCCATCAAAATCAAGCCCTCGCCCAATCAAGCCACCAAAAAACAGCCAGGTGACATTTTGGCTTAATTGTTTAGTTAAGGACCAACCCAAGACCATAGAAGTCAATCTCATCCTAACCATCACACTAGCAGGTCATTATCAAAATTTTCTAAAAGAGCATCCCTACAAAGAGCTGACACACGTGCAACTCCAATTAAGGAAAGAGAATGCATTGTATCTCAAATGTGATGAGAAGTCAATTGTGGGCCACAAGTGCAAAAGCAAGAAGTTGAGACTCTTGATGCTGGACGACGAAACCGTTGAAGAAGAAATGAAAGTTGAGACCTTGTAGCCCAGTGTTAGATACCTTGTGGCTCCAAGAAATTGGTAAACAATTTTTGGAAAAATGTTAAATTTAAAAATATTTGAAAAAATTGATCTACCCACTCAAATACTTCAGATGGATACTTAATTGTGCTATATAAAAGTTCCCAAACAGGTAACTATTCTAAAATATTCACTCCATGAACAATTAAAACTTGGCATCATAGAATTTGGAGATGACAAAAGAAATATCATACCTGGAATTTATAAAAATCAGCTTTAACTTTTTGGTAAGCCAACTTGGCCAATGAGGTAGCAAAGTCTTCAGTTTCTTTTGGATCAATATCAATGCAAACAAGTTTTTGACCGCATGAATGACAAACGCCATTATCATCAATTCCAGTTCTCACCAGCTTCCACTTACCACTACCCAGCCAACCTTCTCCATGCCACCCTCCACCTCGTCTAACGATTCCTTCCCTAACCTTGTCCACATCCCAATGTTTCTTCCCAACTTCTGATGCACTTTCAGAATTGAACCAATCTTCAATAACTTGGGCAGTAGGTTCAGAAACCTGCCTCACTGTTCTTCTTAACCGATGCAACAACTCATAGACTTTATCAGCCTTCTTCACATCAGAACTGAGTTTTAGAAGAGCAGAAAGCTCAGGTTCTTCAGGTTCTACCGCAGATGCAACCATGTGGGAATCAACTTCATAAGCTTCTTTGGGCATTAGCTTCCTACAGAAACCAAACAGCGCTGGTCCATATGACCTCAATCTTGGTACAATATGATAATCCTCCATCTGCTTCACCAAAGAAAAGGCCATTTCTGGATCATCCCTTGCAGCTGCAATTCTTGCAACACTAGTAAATGTAGCCTCGTTTGGGTATACTTTTTCAGTCATCATTTGCTGAAATATCTCAAAACCCCTGCTGAGGGCCACACTTAATAAGCCGATAGGCCCACTTGTTTCAAGCAGACTAGGGGAAGAGCACAAATAGAGTAATACATTATAGTGATGTTGGTTAAGCTGAATGCCATTACTTCGTGCCTCGTCATAAAGCTCAAGTGCTTTGACAACTTGTCCATTTCTTGAGCACATATCTAATTTATATTTAAGCACTCTCTCAGGTGATTCCTTGAGGGTTTTCTTCCTTAATCTGTTGGAGACTTTATTGGAAGAAGATGTTGAGGATTCATGAACAGATGAAGTGGCAGCTAAAGCAACAGTACATAAATGTCCAACTGTGTGTATCGAGAAGTAACTGTTGCAACTGCATTTCAGTATATTTTTTGAAAACACAGTAGACAGGCGGCTATATGTTTGGAGGCTAGCTCGAAGGGTATTCTGGCAGGGAAATATCCATGGAATTTTAGTTAAGTATGAAAAGAAGGGAGAAGTTTTAAAAAGTGAAGACATAAGTGAACTTGCTAAGGTTGTCATTCAAATATGGCAGTCCAGAAATTTTTTATGGAACTTTCCATCAAAATTGATAACTAGAATCAACAAGAACGGATGACTAGCCCACGCTTATCTGAAAATCTAACAAAATAGAAATACGGTAAGCATAATCATTAATCTTCCAATACCTTAAATAGAACATTACAAATACAAATGAATTTGTAGCACTACCAGTTGGCTTATACAAACAATTTGAAAAAAAAAAAAAAAAACTTAGAATGTAAGCTAGCAACCTTTTAATAAAATAACAAAACCAAAGTTCATCTTGTAATGCAGGCCGCCAGATAGATATATAGTAAAATCATAAAACAAATCTATTGCAATACAGGTGAAGCATAAGGCATAATCAAAAAACTATAGCAAGCCACAAGCAAATGAAAGAAGAAATCGCAAAACTAATGTTGCAAAACTTATCTTTGTTTACAAGAAACAGCTAAGCTAGACGTACTTAAAGCCCCCTCTAATCACACAGCAGAAAACATAATATAAAAACTTAAAAGAAAAACTAATTGAGGAAACATAGCATTCCCATATTTAGCATTTCATCCAAGGGTATCATATGAAGTTCCAAAAGCAAGAATTTAAATATAAATATGAACAACACTATCATAAAAAATTTAATTAAAATGCAAATACAAATACTTGGTCCATATTTTACAGTCGATTGACCCATTATCAATACTGAATCCACATGGACAAAAAATAGAACACCCAGTTCACAGGAGAAGAGAGAGATATAGAAAATCATTTAAAAATCATGAGGTGAGCAGAGAAACAGGAAACCCAGTTCTGAACTCACATATTCAACTTCAGAAACTTAGACGGAAAAAATAAATCTTCACAATTGGAGAGTCGGAAAAAAAAAGGAAAAAAAAAATCTTTAACTGCCGGTGTTGTGCGGCTGCAGCGAAAAAGGAGCGAGCAGAAGTGCGGAGTGAAACAAAGATATTGCATTTTTTGAAAAATAGCCTTTTTATTTTTATTTTTTTCAAATTTTACACTTTTGTATAGGACATTTTGATAATGTTTTAAAGTTTGTACTTCCTAAAGGCAACCCTACGTCAAATTTATTTGTTTTCATAGTGTAGGTTATGTAGTACTTTTTATTCGTGTTTAAGCTAATCCTTTCTATCTTTCTTAATCTTTTAGGATTTTGAAGCCTTATGTGAAGATGAAGAGATTTATGCATTCAGACAAGCTGATAACTTGTATTCATATAAGTTATTCTATTCTAAAGCTAAGATATTTTGTTGCTTTACGACTATCACACCCTCTCCCAAACTCCCTAACCCTAGCCTAGGAGATGGCGTGAAGCCAGTGAATCTCGTCCTTTCCAAAAATTTACTAAAATACTCTCCGATTATTTTATTAACACTTTTACAACAACTTAAATAAAAAGTCGAGTATTACAACTATCACCCCTTTTTGAAAACTTCGTCCTCGAAATTAAGAAAATAGCTACTCAAGTAAAGACGGATACTTTCTCCTAATCTGCTCTTATGTTCTCCATGTTGCCTCTTCCACTTCGTGATTCCTCCAAAGAACTTTCACGAGCGAAATTGTCTTGTTTCTCAATACATGCTCTTTCCTATCCAATTGAAGTGTTGTAATACCCGACTTTTTACTTAAGTTGTTGTTGTAAAAGTGTTAATAAAATAATCAGAGGATACTTTAGTAATTTCCTTTAAAAGGGCATTTTAGTAAATTTGTTAAAAAAAAGGGTTAATAATAATTATTTTAAGAAAATGAAGTAAAAGAAAAGAAAAAGGAAAAGAAATTTATTTATTTATTTATTTATTATTTAATTGTAATTATCTTTTAGTTAATAATATAAAAAAAAATCATCTTCTTCTTCACAGGTTCATTATTTTTAAACTTCCAGTTTTCCGGCCACTGCATTGACCCAACTTCGTGAGGCAATTCTCTCAATCTACTAACAATTAGAAGCTCTAACCTATGCCAAACGATTTCTACATGAGTCTATTTGCTTACCTCAAAATATTAGCTTCAAACTCCTCGTGGATAGCTCGAATTCGCCTCTGGAAGTTACCTATCAAACTGAACTACGTAGTAGTGGAAAAACCTAGCACTAGCTACGTCTTTGTCGTAGTGGAGTAATCTCACACTAACGACAGCTATATCTACGTTGTGGTTGGATCAGGACAAACGACATCTTCGTCGAGGTGGAGCCAGCTCAACACAACAACGGTATCCTACGTTATAGTGGGGCTAACAACTATAACGCCTTTGCCAAAGTGGGGCAAACCCAGCACTAAGGCAGCGAATCTACGTTGCAGTGGGGCCAACACTTGCAACGTCTTTGCCATAGTGGAGTAATCTCAACACCATGACAGCGTATATCTACGAAGTAGCGGAACCACCGCCCACAACGTCTTTGTCATGGTGGGGCGAACCCTCACGTAAGGCAGCTCATACCCTAGTGTGCACACCTAGTATAGTAGCCTCAGGCTCATATGGATACACATGCTTTAAAACAAATCACGTAAAACATGCAAGTCACATAAAACATATCATCATCTTAAATCATTTCTCAAATCATCATAAAACTCGTAGTACTTGAAATCTTGCTTAAATATCACTTATAACATGGTAGAAATCTCATAGAAGCATTAAATAATCATAACTCGTTTTTTCAAAAAATCTCGTAAAACGTGCAAAACGTGCTTAGGCCCTATAGCAGTCAAAACATGCTCAAACAGTTATGAAAATCATCAAAATCATCTTATTAAACATAAACAGGGCCTAACATATTATAAATCATGTTTATTTCGTAAGTAGGCATTGCCTCGTAAAACGTGTCAAAATAATATTATTATATTCAAACCACCGAAAATTTCTTAAAACAATTAAATCATGCTTCAAACAAATTACCATGTGAAAGTACATCGAAAAATATGAACATGATTTTTCTGAAATTTTTTAAAAATTTTGCAAATTCTTGAAAAACATGCATTCCGGTAATTGTTTTAATATTAAAATATTAAAATAATACTATCACTCACAAACTTGACGGGCTATCCTTGGCTCGTAAATTTTTCCGATCTCCAAATCTCCTGAAAATAAATTCAGAATCGACCCTTAAATCACTTGGCACAAAAATCGAGAAAACTCAAATTTTCTTTTTTAAACTAATTCTTTCTCCAATAATACTATCACTCACATTCTTTAGTTTGAGAGAAGTTGATATGTTCATGAAAGAGTTAACATAATTCGACTTGTAGTACCATCCAGAAGCTTGTGCTACTAGAAAGAAAATAACTACCTGAAAAGGCAAATGTTTATGGAGTTTGGCATCCGAAGTAAGCATGAGGGTTATAGATAATTCTCATGCTTGTGATCAAAGTAACCTAAGCATGCACCATGGAGACATGAATATGTAGCTACTCATCGAGATGTGAAAACCTAAAGGTTATGGTCTTGAACATGGAAACTCCATCTCAGGCATTAAAGGATTGAGACATGCTCATCCCAACTCCATTCTCATCATTCATACCATAAATAGTGCTTTGTAATCATTCATCTTCAATTCCTCTCTTCTCTTGAAGTTCTTTGTTAATAGATAATACCACATTCCTATATTAAATCTTAATACATACCATTATCATAGTTTTATGATATTACCTTACAAACTCGATTTAGAAAGATTCATTGTCACTTCTTTTAACAAAAAATTTCCATTCTTCGACCTCGATCTTTGTCGAGACTACTTAGGATCGATTTATACTTGGGTTGATCCCAAGAAAACTTGTGAGTTTCAACGATAAATTGTGTGTATTTTTTCTTTGACTTGAACTAACACCATTGTCATATATAATTACACCAACAACTTTAATGCATGTTTTATATTAACATTTGACCCCACAACATAAGTCTTCCCCCACCATCCCTCGTGTGCCTACTCTAAAGGAGTTTTTCTGTTACCTTTCTTTTTAACATTGAGGATAATGTTTACTTTTACAGTTAGGGTTGGGGTACATATATTTAGCTTGATACTCTTGCGTGCTTGATTGTTGCTTGTTGTGTTGTTTTATGCTCTATGATGATTGATCAATGGTACACTCTTAGAGTCGAGCATGTATGATGAAAACAAGCATGAGATTTTTTAGTACATTTTAAAAAATATTTCTTCCACCCCTTATGCACACTTGAGTTTTTCGCCTTACTACCCTAGGTCTAGCATGCTTTGAATAGCGTTATCAAATCTAAATTTTTGTTGTCACTCCAAAATGTCCAAGTGATAGTTGTTAAAGAACAAAAGCACAATTTAGAATGTATGCTCATGATTACACGCAAACTTTGGTTTTGTAGGGCAAAGCCCCTTAATAGCAAAAGTAAGGTGAAAGAAAAAAAAAATAAGAGAGTGTAAGAAAAGAGAATAAAGTAAGGAGATTACTCTTCTTTCTCGAAGGGGCGATTAGCTAGGGTCGGTCAAGTAACTCGTGATTTTCCTTGCACTGAAAACATCCCTAAGAAATAAGTAAGCCTAGGCACCTTAGAAGGTTACGTTGCTCGTAGTTGCCCGCCCCCATGCATTCGATAGTTGGCATGTAAAAAAGAAGGTAGCGTGGGCTGGATTTGGGTTCCCCTTTAGCAAAAGTGAAAAAAACTAACAAGAGAGAAGAAATAAAATAAAACTAAGTATGAGATTTCTTTTGTCTTGCATTACCACTTTTAGCCAAAGAAGCTTAACCCTACATCTTTCGATTCAGAGTAGGGGAAAACGAATTGAGGGTTCTTTAAATCTATTTCGGGTGTTGTTTATGCTTAAATAAAAGGGTTTTGAACTCGTTTATGCATGAATAGGTTTGAAGAAAACGAATTCTAATCTTGCTTAATATGATTGCTTGTTCTTTGATTACATTGAAGATCATTTGCTTGATTTTTGTTGGTTTTCAAGGTAAGAGTATGGAACTAGGCAAGCTATTTTGGGTGATTGTATGTCTCTACCTTGCTCGAGACGATCAAGGATAAAGTTGGGAGGGTGGTGATAGCACTTCAAATATGTTATCATTTTCCTCTTAATTCTCTGTCGTTCCCGTGTTTAATGAGCTTAAGTGTCTAATTTACATGTATTGGTGTCTAAGAGGTAAAACGAAACATTTGGAGTAAAACAGTGCTAAAACGGACCAATTCAGGGTAGAAACGCACCAAGAGGTAAAAATGACCAAAATGCCCTTAAGGAAGCGAAGTGACGCTTGATCAATATAAATTCTCGAGAGCTCAATTTGGAGAAATTGTCGTGATGCACCCCTATGGTGCCACAATGCCATGGAGATCATAACTCGTGTGTGCATGTCAAAGCGATGGGGTGTTGTGATTGCATAGCACTGCGCTTCAACAAGAATTGCCAAGCGTCATGGCGTCGCGGTGCCTCGACAACTTTATAAATACCCCATTGTCGAATTAGGTTAGATCATTCGGCGGCTGACCTTCTTCTTCATCATTTTCTTTCCTCTTTTCACATTTTGGGTTGCATTAATGCTTGGGAGGGTTCCTCCTTGGATCATGGAGCTTGTAAGGGGTTAAGGTACTATTCTAGCCAGGTTTAATATAACGTAGTTTTTGTGAGAATTTGGGTTTAATGCTTGTTTATGAGTTTTTAATTCTTAATGTTTGATTATGATTTGCATAAATGATGTGTTGACTGGCTTGAATGAGTTAGCTAGACAGTGGAAGCTAACAAATTCATCTTAGCATCTCATAATGTGATTAATTAAATATGTTGAGTGCGGATTCGACTTAGCATAATTGTTAATTTGATATTTAGGACCATAAACCTCCTTCCTTGATTGGTTCTTCCTAAAAACATACTTAAAAGAAATGATAACCAACAATAAATTATGGGAACAATATTAGAGAACCTTGATTTCGAGGGCGGAGCAATCCAAATTTCATCACCTTGTCTATGTAAAAAAAACCCTAAAACAAAATTGTGCTAGAAGATTCAGGGCCATTCAGGACTAGGGGTGAAGTGGGCTATAATAGTTCACTCCTTGTTTGTGACAAAGTTTAGTTTTAGTTTGAAATTAGAATTAGGAAAAAAAATAACTCACATGCTTTTACTATTCTTCAACCTTAAGGGGTATTTGTTTCGAAGGTTGGAAAATTTGTTGACCAACTTTCAGACACCACCTCCAGTGATCGTCATCGGTCAATCTCCGACCACCACCTCTAGTGACTCCACCGACGAACGTCCGACAACCAACTCCAGCAACCGCCGCCAACCAATCTCCGGTCGCTACTGATCAACTTGAAAATTTTTAATAAATATTTTCAAGATATATAACAAACCAAAGAAACTTGTATGTACAAATACTTTTTTTAAAAAAAGTTTTGAAACTCATTTGTGTTTTTATTTTAAGAATTCTTTATGAAAAGTGTTTAAATAAAAAGGAATATTTGAAAAACATTTTTCTAAGTCATTCCAAATAGGTACTTAGTTTAATCATAATAATATTTTTAAAATATATGTTCTCATCTTTTTTTCTTTTAGAGGTATTTATCTAAATTATTATTATTATTAGGTTATCTTTTTAAAATTATTAATTTTTTCTTTTTTATTTTAAGCTAATGTTTTCTTGATTTTAGGGGATAATTAAGTATATTTATTTAGGCGATATGTGTAAAAATCTCTATTTTAGTTTAATAACATTTTTTATTTTTTTCGTTGGTCAATTTGACTGGCTCGAAGACCTAAAATTATTTTTTTAATTTAAAATTAAAATGCTGAAAAAAAACTTAGCGGCCAAATAAAAATTAAAATTCAAAACTTTATGAATTTTTGATTCTTCAAATATAATTTGATTAAAAAAATTAATTTTTCAATAATTGAATTCAAGATTAAAATACTAGTTTATTTCAATTTGGTTGAAGATATAGTTTAAAATATGATTTTGACACGTATATCTCATGTAGTAATAAACTAGTTTGTACAAATTGGTGGAAAATATAGTTTGAAATATGATTTCCAAAAATGATATTTCATGCACCTCAATATATGTATGACAAAATAATAATTCAGAAAAATAGACATGATCTAAGATAACCAATATTTATTTTACAGACTGCTATAATTTGGACTATAATAATCTGCATCTGAAACAAAGACTATAATAACTCATACTATAATACTCTGCACTCCAAACACAGATTATAATAACTCAGATTATAATATTATTACACCCCAAACATAGATACAATAACATATAGTTTATTATAACCCACAGACTATAATAACTAAAGATTATGATAACCCACTCTCCGCTCCAAACGACCCCTCAGAGACTATTGATTTAGGGGAAAAACAAGTGTAAGAGATATAGAGCAACATATTATCATTCCAAACAAGTGCTCCTTTTACACTTTAATAAAACTACATAAATAAGAAATAAAAGAGAAATAGTTCCTAATTTTAGCTTTTACAACTAGTGGATGAGAAATGATAGAGATCAAGGAAAACAATGACGAAACAAACAATCAGTGGTCGGACGATGAAGATGATGACAGTCGTGGTTAGAAATATCAAAGAAGATGGTGTTGGAGGAGTAGACGACATCTGGAGTGGCAAGGAGCAACACACGTGATAAGTAGTTTATGTGGAAGTCATTTTCGTTTGAGTTGTCGTCGGTCTGTTCGTGTTCAAGTCATCATCGGCATTCGCATGGGTTGTCGTTGGTTGTGTGCTGAGTGGTCGTTCATATGGAGTGGTTTGTGGAAGAACATATGTTTTTTTCATGGAAGGAGATGGAGAGTGATTTTCTTTTTTATTTTTTTATGAGAAATGTAAGAGGAAAGTAAAATTAGGGGGGAATTGGGGGGAATGAATTTGTCCTACTTTTAGCAGCATCTTAGTGTGTTTCTAAAAGAATTTCATATTTAGTGGAACTGGTTGTTGTGTTACAAATTCTTTTAGTGGTACTGATTAAAAATGTGTCAGATAATAATATTTTTTTGAAACATTTTTAATGTGTTACTGTAAATGACATTTTACCGACAAAGTTTACTCGTGCCATTTAACTTTGCAACTAAAAATATATTTTCTTATAGTGTTGTACTAAGCTCATACTTAGTAGACCATTTGGGGTTGGGTTTGATAAGGAAGTTCTATATATTTTCCATGAGTTTGACAATGTACCAAGAGCCCATAACCAATGTATATCATTATCAATCTTAATATTCATCATAACAAACTAATTTATGTACCTTGGAGTGTATTCAAGTGATCTAATATGAGTGTTCCATCTTGATACTTCAACTCCATCATTTATTTAATTAGAAATATTCTTTTAATATTGTACTCAATATTTTGGTGCAAAATTATCTTATTCAATTAAAAGTAGAGTTACATATATATAGGGAACGTACAAACCCTAGACTAGGATGTGTAATTACAATAAAGAACATGTATAAATATAAACATATATTATAACACTCCCCCTCAAGCTAGAGCAAATATGTCAACCATGCCCAACTTGTTGCACAAATAGCTTATTCTAACTCCATTCATAGATTTGGTAAGAATATCTTCTAATTGTTCTTAAGCCTTCACATATCCTGTGGACACCAACCCTTCTTCGATTTTCTCGTGAACAAAGTGACAGTCCACCTCAATATGTTTAATTCGTTCATGAAATACTGGGTTAGATAAAATGTAGATTGCAGTTTGATTATCACACCATAATTTACCTAGTACGGTAACACTGAAGCTCATCTTAGATAATAATTGGTGTATCCACACTATTTTGCACACAGATTGTGCCATAATCCTATATTCTGACTCATCACTCGGATGAAAAACTACATTTTGTTCCATACTCTTCCATGACACCAAGTTTCCTTTAACAAAAGCACAACATCCAAAAGTCTATCTTTTATCTTCTCAAGATCCAGCCCAATCAGCATCATAAAAACATTCAACTCTCATATGTCCATGATCTTATATAAGATCTCACGCTTAGGTGTAGCTTTTCGATAACATAGAATTTATTTAATCGCAACCCAATGATCCACTGTAAAGAAGAAATAAACTGACTTACAACACTTATAGAGTAACTAATGTTTGGTCATGTCACAGTTAAATAGTTCACTTTCAAACTAATCCTCTTGGCATCTTTAAACAACTCTCATTCTCTATCAAGTTGTTGATTTGGTATCGTTGAAGTACTGTTTGGGTTGGCTCCTTGTTTTCTGCCTTAGACAACAAATCAAGTACATATTTTCATTGAGATAAATAAATACCTTTCTTGCTCCTCATCACTTCAATACCCAAAAAATATTTCAATTGTCCCAAATCTTTTGTAAGAAATTGACCTAAAGGAAAGTCTTGGGAGACGATATATCTGATGCATCATTTTTAGTAATAACAATATCATCAACATACACAACAAGCAAAAAATACCATTATTAGATATCCAATAGAAAATAGAATAATCAAACGTATTTTTCTTCATACCAAAACGTACAAATGCTTGGCTAAACTTACCAAACCAAGCATGTGGACTCTTCTCAAATCATACAAAGTTTTTTTAAGTGACATACTTTCTCACTCTTCCCCTGAGCAACAACCAATGGTGGTTGCTCCATATAAACTTCCTTCTGAAGTTCTCCATGCAGAAAAGCGTTCTTGATGTCAAGCTGATGCAAATGCCATTTATGGGTAGCACCTTGGAAAGAAAAAGTCTAATGGAAGTTAATTTGGTAACTGAAGAAAACGTATCTAAATAATCATATCAATACTTCACAAATAAAAGAGAATTTACCAACGTCAATCATAGTAATTAGATCCATTTAACTTTTGTTATGTTATTTTTAGGCTAAGGAAATCACATTAGATACCACAATCATATTGATCAAAGACACAAATCAACCACAAATTGGAACCAAAACAGTCACAAACTGATATAGATAACCACAAAACCTAGAACCGACAAAGTATTCTTCAAATTTCTTCAAATCGAAATAGATTTCGATGGAACCAACTATATAAACTAACCAGAAAATAGGAGCTGAGACTAACCTAGCAGATAGAAGTCAAAATGGAGCTCCCACTCGCTCCCATGCACCGGAGGTGCGTGAACGTTTATGCGTGGTGCTTTTCGATGAACAACGACAACAAACAGAGGCGAAAGATGGTGGCCCTTCTCTTAAGACGGGCGGTGTCGACAAATGACCACTCAAAGATGGCCTAAACTGAAATATTAATGGATAGAGGAGCCATCAAACGGATATTTGAATCCCTAGGGACTCTAATACCATGTACTTAGTATTTTATAGTAAAATTATATTATTCAATTAAGAGTAGAGTTATATATTTATACGGTGGAAAGCTCATAGGAAAAAGAAACTCAAGAGGAAGGTGCAAAGCTTCATGGTGGTTTTTTTTTTTTTTTTTGTCGAATGGGTTGAAGATGGAGAGAAACTCAAGAGGAAAAATAAGACATAGGGTCTTCATCTTGGATCACGTGTGTAGTGGAAGAGAGAGTCTTGAGTTGTGTATTAGAATTGTAATCTATCAATTAGGGTTTATTTGAGTCTTAACAGGTACATTAATCACTTACCTTGGTATGCGTTTTATTATAGTGTATTTGGGTGGGTTTTTAATCGTTGCGAGGCTCTTCAAATTCATTATTTGAATGTTGGGGTTTTAGTTTAAGTTGGGTTATTTTTGTCAATTTATATTATTCGTTTTTAATTAATTTTTGTTATATTTTCATTTGTATAATTATTATTTATGTATTTATTTTTACCATTTATCCAATCTAAAAATTATATTTTGTTATTTATCTGGTTGCCCCTAAAATGAAACCTAGAAGCCCAGCTTTGGGCCTTTGTTGGGCTTTCACTAATAAAGTTTGAAATAAGGGGCAACAAGAAAAAATAGCAAAATAATATTTCAAAATAAATTATTTTTTAAAAAAAAACCTATAAACCACAAACATTTAAAATAACAATTATCCTAGTACGTGTACAGTAAATTTAAAATTGGACAACCAATTTTCAACATGATAACGTTCTATAAATACCTTGTATTTGCGATCACAAATACAGTATCATTTGCGATAATAGCAAATACAGTATCATTTGCGCTAATAGCAAATACAGTATCATTTACGATAATAGCAAATACAGTATCATTTGCACTAATAGCAAATACAGTATTCTAGAAGGTGTAACAAATACATTATCCTAGAAAGTGTAATAAATACAGTATCCTAAAAAATATAACAAATACAGTATCCTAGGAAGTGTAACAAATACAATATCCTAGAAAGTGTAACAAATCAAGTATCCTAGAAAGTGTAACAAATACAGTATCCTAGAAAGTGTATTTGAAAGTTTAACAAATACAATATCCTATAAAGTGTAACAAATATAGTATCTTGTGTGCATATGAACTAAACAAATACCTAAAAAACAATGTGCATATGGACTAAACAAATACCTTGTTCATAGAACACACTGCATTTTACTTTATTCTTAGATCACACATACCTTGTATTTGTTCCCCACAACCTCACCATATCTGTCATTTTACTTTGTTCATATAACACACACAAACAAACTTCATAATTTCATCAATGGCAAAATTAATGGGTCGCCATTTTTCCCATCTTCTTCCTTGCATTCCTTCATCTACTTTATTTCTCTTCACCAAAACAAACTTCATAATTTCATCAATGGTGGAGAATAAATAGGTAAATCGGATTAACACAATGTAGGAAGAACAAACTCCATGGCTTGAAAGAATTCGTAACTTGAACATCAAGAGTTAGAAAGCTGAAGAACCAATAGCCTACCCCGCTTAACGAATTTGATCCAATTCAAAACCTTTTTCTGCCAATTTTTTTCACGACCCCTCCGCCAAATGTCATCCTGTTGCAATTTCACTGAGCAATGTCTACGTTCTACCTTCATCAAATGTGGACTTCGTTCCATCACCACAGATCATAAGGAAGGTTTCATCATACATTGCTGGGTTCACAAACCCAACCTCCTCCTCAACCATGGCTTTAGGACCAATGCATTATGGCAATGGGGAACACCTCAATGTGTAAGTGCCAGACCTCGTATTCTTTAGGGACTCGATCCCAACTCGGCTAGAGCGGTCTGACTCGTTTCAAGCATCACATGTGCAATGGCTGCCAAACTCAGTGCAGAAGCTGAGCCTCATCAGATTGAGCTATGGTGGCGGATAAAGGAGGTGGTGAAGAGGGTGGTGATATGTAGTACGTGTACAGTAAAGTTGTTAATGCCCTCAAGGAAGATCGTTTGAAGGTTTTCCCTGGTGACCGATGACTATAAGAAGAAGAGGAATAAGATCGAAGAAAGGGGAGAAGAAAATATTGTTTCCAATTTTTAAAATATTAATAGAATATTTAAAAATAAAATTAGAGATTTAGTAAATCTTCATTTTTAAAAGAAAGAAAACAAATTTTTAAAACTAAAATATTAGAGATTTAGTAAATTAGTTATATCTAGATTTTCTTAAAAGTATTTTGGGATTATTGAAAGGTTGGGGCAACCGTTTACAGGGTGAATTATCTAAACTATTGACAAAAATGAGGTGAATTTATTATGCATGTTGTACACGACTTCCCTTTGCCCAATCAAACCCCACGTGGGATTACATGGGCATTCACAAGGTGTTGACTGGGATGATTGGAGTCGTGTACCCCTTCCGGTCCACGACTCCCTAAGCATGAAAAAAAATCCGACATTTACAATTATATTAAATGGCCTTCCATTTTCTTCTAAAATAAGTTTATTTCTACAAATAAAAAATTCATTTTACAGCTCTAAATTTCATAAACCCTATTAACTTTATAACCTAAAATGTTAATTTCATCCATTTTGTTTTAAATATGATAAAATATATAAAAAAAAACAAAACAAAACAAAACCTAGGTGATCAAACTATGAAAAAATCATGATAAAATTTCAATTTCATCCATTTTTGTTTTAAATGTAAAAAAATATGAAAAAAAATTCAATTTCCATGTTTATTAAAGCTAGGAGATCAAATTTTACAAACAATTTAACTTTACAATCATTTTTGTCTAAGCTAATTAAAGATATGTAAAATTAATAAATCATGATAACTTTACCTATTTTTATAGGTTAATCCAAATCAAATTACTTTGTTCCTCAAACTATATTTATCCACTAGTAGAAAACTGGGATATAACGACGCGAAAAACGCGTCACGAACAGCATTCGTGACGCAAATCGCTGCGTCCTTGTATCCACTGTCAACATAGGACTTTTAATGACACCATGTAAAATACGTCGTTGTTTATCCTTGTGTGACATTTTTTTCGTGTCATTATTTACTCTTTAGTGTCATTTTAAATGTGTCATTGTAACGTTGTCCTCGACACAA
>JBBPDJ010000008.1:6805430-6836272 GCA_037974625.1 Cucumis cinereus | reverse complement strand
TATATATATATATATATTAAAAAAATTGGAATTGATCGGGGGACCGGGTCAACCCGAGTTTATTTTTCCTCAACCGGAGAACCGACTTAAATTTTATTTTTTCAATTTTTTCAACCCAACCCAATCTAATTTATTTTTAACCCAACCTAACCCAACCCTTATGGTTTGGGTTGGGTAAGCCAGGTTCGTCGGGTTGGCAGGTTTTCTAAACACACCTAGAAACTAGCTGTACAGACTATTTATGAAAATTGTCAAATCATAAAAACTATATATGAGATTTTATTAAACTATAGACTAAACTCTAACTTTCTCCAAACCACATGGACTAAAATTGCAATTTAACTAATTTTTTAAACATAAATTATATTCATAAATTAGTTAATAATAGTTTATTTTCAACTAAATCTTAGTGGATAAGTAAGACTAGTTTTATGATTTATAAATATATAACATGAAACACATTTAAACATTTTTTAAAACTAAAATTACAACTTTGTTTTTATTGAATCCATTGTTTTCAAATTCTCTACAAAACAAATCCTAATTTCTTCTCCAAATTTCTTTTAAAAAAAACGTGAAAATTGTGTGTTTCCGTACCTATTACATTAGTTTATTATCACCCCATTGTAGCATCCAATAATGTCAAGAAACTAAATAGCGAGAAAAAGTTAAATTTCAATTAGCTTTCATATATATTTAAGGACGAAAAAGTTTTGTGGCTCAAATCTTCTTATTCTATTTATACTTAAAAAAACGTTAAAAGAAACTAAATAGAAAAATGAACAAAAGAAATTCAATTGAAATCTTAAACCATATAAACTAAATTATTTATAAAAAATTCAGATGGTAGAAAATAAACTCTATTTAATCTAAATAATCTTATATAAAAAACAATATTTTTAAATATAGCAAAATGAACTAAAATATTTATAAAATATAACAAAATTTTAGATTCTATTAGCAATATATCATTTTCAATTATAACAAAATAAGTCAAAGTATTTACGAAATATAGTAAAATTTCAAATTTATCTTCTATAAGTATCTATGAATTTGTTATTTTCCATAATTTTGCATCTAATATGTTAGTTAGTTTCAGTGGTATAAAAATAAGAGTAGTATCCCCAGTGATTTGAATTGTTTAATTTAGGAATTTGAGTGTGAGAGGAAATGTTGATATGTGACAATTGTGTCTTCTTAGTTCCACCAGTCAATGTGAAACCCTTTTTATTTATTTATTATTAATATTTATCATAATTTTTTTTTTTTTTTTTTTGTTTCTTTTCTACCCTTCAAATTCAAACTTATTCCTTTCCAACCTTTACAACTGGTTCCCACTGTATTGCCAAAAGACAGAAAGAAGAGCATCATCTTTATATCACCCATTCAAATTAATCCCAAAATTATTTTCTTATTATATTCCTTTTCAGAAAAGAATTTATGAAAAAAGTTGAATGAAACAAGATTGAATTTTCAAATCTGAACAAAGGGTTTAGGTATGTAAGAAAAATAATAATAAACAAAGAGAAAAAGAAAAAGGATTCTTCTGTCCATTTTCAACTGATGTAACTTTGGTTGTTTCTCATCAAATTCCTATATTAGAAAACTAAAGGAAATTACATACTGACACTTATGTCCAACAAACAAGACTAAAACACATTCACTAGCATTCTTTTCCCTTTTTCAAAAGCATATCTATGAAGCACGGACATGAGACGAGTGTTAAATACTTATTAAACACGTTAGTTACGAATCAAATCAGACTTGTGTTAGACACTTGTTAGGTACCAAACTTTTCTGCTTTAACACAATAAAATAGATGAATCAAATCAACAGACCCGTGTCACCAAGCCAATAGACAGAAAAATAATTTTGAAAAATTCTACACTTCAAACAAGCAGGTCCACTTGATAATAAAAATGGCAAGAACTATTGCAATAAATTCAAAACTCAAATCAGTGAAGCCTCCCATTACACCCTCTTCGGTTGAATCTGTGTTCACCACTTCTCCCTCCTGTTTCCTACATCACATTTCTTCTATCTATGAACATCTCATATGCTTTTATGTACCACTGAATCCGTTCACAACTCCACATAGAAACCATCACAAACTCAATGAAGTGGCTGTAGTTTAGTGGTAAGAAAGCCACAATCTCAGATACAAGGCTTCATATAAGTACATAATAAGCACAATATAGGACAAAAAAAATACTCCAAAGGGCCAAGTCAAAAACAGGTACGTGGATATGTGGCCAATAGTGATCAATGTCAATGGGTTGTAGGGTAATCATCAACCATGTACCATGTTGATACCAAATGCTGTTCATACACGTATGAACGTATGTACATATGCAAATGAGGCATCTTGGAATAGAAGTATAACAAATAAAGAAAATAAGAGAGAAATGAGAAAAGTGCAACAAGTTAATAGTTATTTAACCTCAAGGCATCACATGGGGTGTTGCATCAAAGAAAGAGGTGAATTAGATTCTTAAAAAACACTCTTCTCAATGCACTTAATATTGATATAACTTCTATATTGTACATCATTGTCTCTTTCCTACATCAACCAACAAATGTGCAGGAAAAAAAAAATACACATTTCCTGTTCTTTTTTCTACTAAAAAACGAAACCAAGAACATCGTCACATTATGAATATTTCATGCTCGGAGTCTCGAAGAAGACACCGACTGAATGAAATAACAGAAGTAGATTAGTTCCACATCTTAAAAGAGTTGCACAGCATGAACTATAAACAAAGTTAAACCACACTCTCCTCCATCCCCTCAACTCATCGCTCACAAAACAAAAGATTTGGATAACCATAAAACAAGGAAGCATATTCCTATTATATTTTTAAATAAATGGAGAAGAGTTGATTGGCCTTCTTATCAAACCTGATTACCAGTGTTCTTTTCTTCTTTTTTTCCTTAAGCAACAAAAGACAGCAAACTTCAAAGGCAATGCGAATAATCTTTTTGAACCTTTAGAGTTTGTGATTAAAACAAGAAAGAAGAGGTATCGGTCAAAGATTCATGAACATAACTTCCTAAATTCATTAAGTTAACAACTTGCTAACAGTAATAAACCAATCATCAAATAACTTTAGAAAGAAAAAGTAACATGGAAACTTGAATTACCAAACAATTTTTACAAGAACAAACACATGTTATTTCATGACAATGTATACATCATCTTACAACATCAAGGTCTCCCATATCATTCATCACCTAAACATACTATATCATCCGAATTTGTACCGCAATTTGCACTCGATTACAACAAACTAAACAAACAGCAGCAGCAGCAGCTCCAATAACAAATGGAATACAGCAAAAAAAAAGAAAAAAATGGTGACCAAACCTCACAATCCTATCTTCAGGAATTGGCTACTTTCATAACTCAAGGATAAATCCTGGAACTAAGAGGGCCTAAGAGAAACATAATGTCATTCAACTATAGACAAAAATAATTAAATTTCAGGAAAGATTTCTTCAAATCAATCCTTTCCAGAACAGAGAAAAAGAGTAACAGAGATGACAATGACCCTAAATCAAAATCTAACCAATAACATCATATATATCCAAAGAAATCTTAGAGAAATATATGTGTATGTGTGTATATATATATATATATATATATATAAGCTAGAGATTGCATCCAAAGCAATTACATGATTTGGGAGTAAATGAGCAAAAACCAAATGGCCTATTAGGGATGTTGCAATTGATTGCATAGCAACAAGGAGAAGGCAAACACAGACCCTTAGCTCCACCACAGCAAGTGCAAGGAGCACAAATTTGGAAGCTCCCCAATCTCCTTCTAGTCTCATTCATCTCCATCATATTCATTTTCCCTTCCTCAATCAGTGGCACCATCTCGGCAACAGACCCATTAGACTGAAAAAAAAAAAATCAAGAAAATCCCATCAAATTAAACTCAGAAAAAAGCAAATGGGATGGATGAATTAAGCAAAATGGTGAAAAGGGAACTCACTTGAGTGAAACTTAGTTCATTCCCAGTAGCCAAAACAGCGAGAAAAAGCAGAAAAAGGAAGGAGAATCCAGCGGCATAGGTAGACATCATCATCATCATCATGCAACTCCCAACAGTGAAATGGGGGGTTTTAAGAAGTGGTGAGAGAGAAGATGGATTCAGAAAATGAAAAGGGTTTTGAGAGAGAGGATTGAAATGGGAACATAGATTTGGAGATGGGGTTGGTGGATTTTGGGAGAAGAATTGATGGAAATGAAGAGTATAGAGGATTTTGATTTTGGTGGAATTTGGGGAATGTCTTTCTTTGAATTTATTGTTAAAAAAAAAATGAAATTAAAAAAGAAAAATGGTAAATCTTTGAAATGGGGTTTGGGCTGAGAATAAATGTTAAGGAAATGTGATTATGTGAGAAATCTGAATTCGGCAGATTTGTTTGCTTTTAAAAAAAGTCATTCCGATTTCCGACATCATTAATCAGCTCCTACTGCTGTCACCCTGTGTGACCTTCTAACAATTACTTAAAATTGCAACTCACTAATTAAATAATAATCTTCAATAAATTAAAAAAAAAAAAAAACAAAATTTTACCACTTCACTGACAAAAGTGTATATATAATTGAATTAGTATAAAGTTTGACTACTCATTTTGAAGTCAAAGTGAAATATTGATGTCGAGGTCAAATGTTCGATTTTTATGGCTCACATATTATCAAACTTATCATATTGTATTAATTTTTACCATAAACTTTTAATTTTATCTAATTAGACCATAGACTTGGCTAAATGTTGCAGTTTCTACCCACTTAATATTCACTACTTCATCTACTATTCTCTGTGAAAAAAACAATGTGAATTTTTTTTTTTTACAAATTTAAATTTGGCTGGTGCACAAATTAACTCCTTAGTAATTTTTTTTAAAACTCACCAATTTTAATAAAAGTTTATGATGTAAGAAAAATAAGGATTAATTGGGTAAATTTTTAGGTTAGTTCCATTTTTACTCCGCTTGTAATAAAATTTTATAAATAAGAGTATTTTCTTCTTGTAGGAAACAATTAGTATTATCTTAATAAAAGATTTATTATCGTGATTCTTGAAAAGTTACTCTTTGAAGTTACTTGGACTACATCAGTCTAGCTAAAGACTTAATAATTTTACGCCATAAATACGTTATGGGGTAAAAGTTTTAATAATTCTATGCCATAAGTATGTTCTACGATGAAATACCCTTTTATTAACAAATTTGTTAACAGAAATTTCACCAAGGGTAAGAGTTACTCTAAGTTTAAAGTTAAAAATTGGGTTTTTTTTTGTTTTTAATTTACTTTTCCATTGATTGTAACCCACTAATTTCGAGAAAGTAGAGATTCGATTTTATTTTTTTTCAAAACCATACAATCAAACTTACAATTTAACCTTAAAAATATGATTCATGTTTTAGTCTCTAAAATTAAATGTAGAAAAATTATAATCAAATTTTCAAAGCGTAGCTCCATAATTAACGTATACTCTTCTCTTTTGTTAAGTACAAATGGAATAGGGAGATTTAAACTACAGACCTTTTGTTTCTTAACAAATATAAATATCAATTTAGCTGAACTCTTCTAACTTAACACGCACTCTTGTTCCAATTCTAAAACTTGATTTGTTGTATCAATTAACTTTTGTGTTGTTATGTTTAAGTTGTTCCACTTTTAGGTCTATAAAGTTAAATGCTTTGGTTCTTTCTTAACAAAATTTCTGATTTTAAGGCAAGTCATTGATGAATATACCTTAAATGTACATCACTTCAATTATGGCAACCATTTTCTCAAAGGACTTGTTTTAACTATTTTTGAAAATTCAAATTTTGTATATTTTAGAATTTGTTTAATTTTGCTCGTTTAAATCTTTATATTTTTAATAAATCTTAAATTTAGTTTTTTTAAAAAAATTATTATAAATGACAAACTGTTGAAAATATTTACAAAATATAGTAACATTTCATATTCTATCACTGATAGATACTATAGACACTGATACCAATGATATTGATAGACACTAATAGACGTTTATCAGTGTCTATCAACGATAGAAATGAAGTTTTTCTATATTTTGTAAATATTATAGTTCATTTTGTTATATTTGAAAATGTCCACTTTCAAAGCTTTTTTTTTTTTTTATCAAATTTGGTTAAATAAATATAAAAATTTTCATGCAAGAAAATAGACTACATAAATATACTTTGAAAATTTTTAGTGGAAAGCCTCATATACAATTAAAAAAATAGAAAAAAAATCAACAACGACTAGTAGTAGAAACTAAATTTAATATTTATTGAAAATAATTGAACTAAAATTTAAAAATTTTGAAAATATATAAACTAAGATTGAAGAGACTAAAAGTGCAAGATGAAAGATATGTAAACATGCTAGCAGAAGCGAATTGAAACAAAGCACTCTAATTGCTCTTAATTTTATGGATTATAACATGCTTAATATTTTGAAAACATAGAGCATTATGAAACTTACCTTTGTAGCTCAAATTCACCACTGGTTAGTTGTTGTTTCTAATCACAAATGTGTTGTAGATCACCACGAGAGTCTTCTCGACTATCCTCTGGCCTTACAACGGAATTGTGGGATCCAAAGAGTGATCGGTTTTAGAGAAAAAATAGTATTTTGAGAGAGTTTGAGCAAGTGAAAATTTTTAGAAAAATCCTCTATTGACCTAGAAGATTTAATCAAATAAACCTTCAGCTATAAATAGCCAAATCTCATTTGCTAATTAACTTGACATCTATCAAGCATAAGTAAACGAGATTTGTGGTGAATTAAGTGAAGAATACCTTGCTAAGAAAAGAGGTTATTCATAAAATCACCAAAAGTGGGATAATTACTAGGGGTGTTTATAGGCCGAGTTGGAGGTATTTTAGAGACCAATGCAAAAATTTGGGTTGGCTGAAAATGAAACGCATTTTTGAAGGGTCAACCGAACCAAACCCCATACTTTTGGGTGAGGTGGGGTTGAGTCACTAGGTTGAGTTTTTCAAAAATCCTTAGGAACAATCTAACTTGAAATTGTCGACCGCAAGTTCTTCAAATGTAAACGACATGACCATTGGCCTCTCCTTCCTTAGAAACCGTTGGATTTTATGTTCTAAAACTCATAGATAGTAAATGTAATTCGTTGATCGTTATTAATAAAGAGTTATTAATCTGATTTCAATAAAAAGTTATTGATTATTTTATTAGTTTTCTCTTATTAATCTAAATCCAATAAACTAATATCCCAAGCTCATTTATGAATCTTGAATTGTATGTGGAGACATTAGAGATCAACGTTCGAGATACAACTTAAATGGTCTATAGTATAGGGATAAGCTCAAGTACCTTATCATGGTAACACTATGGATACGATCCACTTTGTATTTGATACAAATATAATGATCCAACACATCCGTGTAGGTGATACGTGAGTAGGGGTATCCTACATTAGACCACGAAATAGTAACCACTAGATGTAACTCTGTTTACTTGTTAGGTTTCTATTTCAATAGGATGACCTAGATAATTTAGTCTTAATCCTGAGTGTATTATGAGCTCCTGTTGACGAGAGATTGTCCTTTGATTGGTACGAAAGAGAGTGACCAGATTGCTGACTCAATAAGTCTACCATTTTGGGGACAAGACCGAGTGGAGAGTTGAAAACATAATCTCGCAAGATGGAATTCACTTCTTTCTAACTTTAGAGTAAGTAGATGAGTATTATCTTAAATGGTGTCTCCAGAACTTGAATATATAACCCTACCCTCTGTATGGCACTAGAAGGATTTATGTTTATTGGTTGGACCATAAACACGTTGTTTATTAGAGGAGTACTGGTATTTAAGGATTAAGAAGTAACCAAAGAAAAAACAGTAATTTGACCCAACTGATGTTACAGACACTTGTGAAGGACTAACTTGTTGTTATTGGTCTATATCCGTGGACACATAAATATATCAACAGTGAGAAAAGTTCAATTGTGAGCCTTTAGTAAAGTGTACACACAGTTAACAAACATTGATTAATGTGGTTAATGAGTTTAGTCAATTAATTTGATATCATTGTAGCTTCTGATCTGTAGGTCCATTAGGTCTCATTTGTAGCTCGTAAAGGGTAATGAGGTTAATATATCTTGAATATAATTTGAAATGTTCAAATTGACTTACAGAATTAATATAATGTATGATGATACATTATAATATAAAGTTTATATTTTAATAAACTTTATAATATAAATTTTTATTTTGGATATCATTCAAAATTAATTTATGAGAGAATAAAATATTTGAATAAGTTCAAATATTAATTTAATGTGAATCAGATTCATATTTGTGTCCACTTGATATAACCATAATTAGTAAGTTGATCCTTTCAAGGTTGTTCGTAATTACGTTTGGGTAGCAATATGGTTCTACCCCCAAACTTACATTTTGTTTTTTAAGTCTCACTGATCCTCTAATGAAAAATTGGTTTATGGTCCAACAACTAAATCGAATCCCTCTCGGACCAATGAGATGGCGGGGCCCCTTGTTCAAGTACTGGAGTCAACACTTAAAGGAACATGTTTTTACTAATCCTAAGCAGTTAATTTCATCTTGCACCCTATGTCTTCAACTATCTATCCAATCTTACTTCTGAAATGGGAGGTCTATTGATCCATCGCTGTTGAGCTGCTCTCACCTATGTAGATCTAAGGATAATCTCTAATAAACAAAAGTTCATAGTTAGCTCACGATTAAGATCGAGTTACCTAGATCATCAAAATCAAAATAATTAGTTTAAAACAGTAAACGGTGTTATAAAGTAAAAGTGAACATTTCATGGCCCGGTCTTATACAAACTTTTTTTCATAGGACACTCCAACTCATATGTCTCTAGATGAATGATCTAAAATCACGCCGTCTGTGTCAAATACAAAGTGGGTCATATCCATATTGTCTCCAGAATAAGGTGTCCAATCTTATTACTATACTATAAACCATTTAGGTTATAAACTCGAACTTGATCCACTTTTATGTCACTATATAAAGTTCAAATGTTCATATTATAGTTAAGGTACCTTAGTTTTTTGGATCCATGGTATAAAGTGCAAATTATATATTCAATAATTTTTTATTGAACAATACCTCAATAACAACTTTAATGAATAACAAAATATGTTTAACATTTACAACCCCGAGTTTTAAGACATAAAACCCAACATAAGATTCCAAGTATAATAACCAAAATGAGCTTTTAACCTATCAAGAAAAGAAGCTTAGTAATAACTTTAGTTACATACTATCTATCAAGCACATATACTTCATGTGAGGTAAAGAATCTATATCATATACACATAATCAGATGTTGATACTTCCAGATACTTCTCATATACGTATCTAACACGCAATTGGACATATTTGTTTTATGTTGACGTATCTGATATGTGATTTGACGTATTTGTTTTTATGTTGAACTTTTTTTTAAAGAAAAAAGACAAACAACTCATATAATATTTTCCTACTCAAAACTAAACAACCTACTTAAAATGCTAATTTCCTCGTCCAAAACTCAAACAGAAATAAATAAATAAAAGATTACATCTTAGAATCATTTGATTGTCATCATCACATTTGAGTCCCTATAAAGTCAAGTAAAACATAACCCTCTTGAATATCTTCAACAATTTAACGAAAAAGTCTTCGTTTTTCTTCATACTTTTCCTCTAATATTCTTTTTCTTCTCTAATCAATTTGTGTCTCTTTTCTGTTGCATTCTATTGATTATTGTACTTCAATATTTTTTATGTTGCTTTTTTGTATTGTACTTTAGTGTTTGTATTGTATTTCATACCATTGTCATTAATTTGACATTTTATGATTTTTTTTTTTAATTTAGTGAATTACAATTGGTATTTTTATGTTAAAATTACCTATATGATATATTTTTTTTAAAGAAAAAAAAAATGTATGTTCAAACGATTAGTATCCTAATTTTTTAGAAATCAACGTATCACCGTATCACCGTATCCTACAGTATTTGTATATGGTATATGTGTGTTATAGCATACTATTATAGATTTTATACCTTGAGACTTGTTCAAAGAAGCTTACTAATTCCTTAAGTTACGTAGTATTATAGTTTTTATTATGTGCTTTTGTCATGTTACTTGAAAGGAGAACAAAGTCGCTATTCCCTGCTTTGACATCCTCTCAAGACTGCTCTCTGTTCTGAAAAGATGTTTTTCCAAATTGTTTCCTCCCTCCTCTTTGGGGTGAGATGGTGGGTGTGTAGGTTTGTTGGTTGTTATATTTTGGCCTCAAAAAATAAAAATCAGCTACTTTCGAGTCTCCAAATTTAGTTGATGTATTAATGTTTGAAAGGAAGAAATTATCAATTAGCATTCCCCTCTTTAAAGTTTGAAACATTTTTACATTGCAGGATGATTATCGTTATTATTAATTAATCGATTTTGAGTAAATTAAGTTGAAAGAACCAATATTAAGATTCATTTGAAGTATAACGACTAAATTTGGACATCTAAACGTATGTATATTAAAATATAAAGAAACCTAAAATATAGCAACTAAAATGGTATTATAAACAATATCTTAGACCATGTCAAATCACCATTTAAATTTAAAAAACTTAATTTCAAAATTCAAGTCTAAGTGTGAAAGAAAAGAGAGAGAGAAAAAAATAGTTTTTAAAAGTTAATTTTAACTTTTATAATTGCTTTTAAGGAAAATGAAGAATGCGGTAAAGAAATTGAAAGAAAACAGAATAGTTATCAAAACGAGTGGACAATATAATATGATATGATTTGATGTGTATAAAAATAGTAGTAATAATGAGTACACATGAGACTATCCAAAACGTCCAGTTGGAGAATAATACTATTCTAATATAAGTTCAAAGGACAAAAACAATTTGCCTCTCTACATACAACTCTCCCCTTTAATGGAAATTACATCATGAAATTAGATATCCTAATTCAGAGCAATAGTAAAAACTAAAGCTGCAAAACTATGATAACTGAACTACATAGAAATGCCAATTCAAGTTCAAGTTTAGGATGACATAGGAGACGAGCTATGACATCAAGTTGTTGAAGAAAAAACAAAGCATAGTATCATAACAATAGTAAGAAAAACTCAAATGACATAGTACTTATACTATCAACTTTAAAATTAGAGGTTCGATTCTCTCATATCACATATCATCTAAAAAACGAATAGTGTGATAAACTTGAAATAATTGAAAGCATCATGAACACGATTATTCATTGATTGAAGAGCCAAAAAGGCCATCAAAATTTTGGGGAAATAGCAAGCGTTTCTTTACAAGAATATTAAAATCCCAAATATCAGAAAGATTTGGGGACAAATGAGTAGTTCATGAATAGTTGTTTTACCAAAGGTGAAGGAAGAAAAACTGAGACATCATCTGCAGATCTTTTTATACAATGCAGAAAAACATTAAAAAAAAATAAAAATCAGAAGTAAAATTCAGGGGAATTAATCTGCTGCCATCTGAAATGCGTTTTCAGAAAAAACAGGATCAACTTTACATGAACCCTCCTGTACATCTTTTTCCTTCCAGCAAGGCAAAGGCATATAATCAATTTACAAATAGCTCTTCATCTTTTTTTTAATCTTCCAAAAGATTGTAAAAGGGGTAAATTGGAGGAGCTGCATCCTTTCAGCCCTCGGCGTCATTTTCATCATCAGATGGCATTTCTCGAGTCTCCGAGATTGATAGCCGCCTTGGCTTTGCAGATCCTGCTTCGACTAGCCCCTCAGATGATAGGTTCAGTGCAGTTGTTCCTGAAGACGTCCCAAACAAATGCTGAACTGGGGCGTTAGCTGATGATGCTGCTGAGAGATTGTAAGTGAAGATTCCCATAGGGTGATCAAACTTGCAGCTTGGACCAAACTTACAGATCCCATAACGAGAATAAAAGATGCACAAAGGTTCTCCCTGTTCATGGAAAACAAAATTGGTAACTCTACAGCTTTCCACATATTAAGAAATCATAAGGTCCTTTTTTTTTTGGTTAATAAATCCCAGATAATAGCAACTAAAAACTGTGACATATGTACAAAAACCATAGCAAGTTTACACTATGTAATGTTTATCTGCCGTTTGTTTAGAATCAATGCATCTCTTAAACAACCATCATAAACTCCACTACCGAATCCACAAGGCTCGAGCAATTTGATATCCTTAGTGGCGATATGTTGTTACTATCAAAACATATCAAAACTGGAAAAGGGTCTCTAATCTTGGAGATTCACATATCACCTGGGAAATTAGAACATCAATATTAGGCATTTCATCACAACTAACCGGACGTAATGGCAGGCCTATTGGACTCAAGACGCAATCTGGAGCAGGAAGTACTCTTTCTCTGGGATGATGAAATCGACAAACGGCACCAAACTTGCAATCTCCAGTCTTCATGTAAAACTGACATTCAGGCTGGCCAGGCCTCTCAGGAAATACATTCTCCCTCTGCAATGGCAAGAACCCAAAAGGACAGTTAGAAAATATTAGAGAAGAGACTGCTACAGATGCTGCATCAACTCATTCACTCTGGTATTAAGCTTCATAAATCTGACAATGTCCCACCGTTTGTTGTGGACTTTCTGAAGACGAAACCGATCCTAGCTGATCCTGTAAAAATCACCATCTTATGTGTAACTTGGCTGTGAAAGGCTCAAGAATTTCAAGAAAGAAAAAAACTTAAGAGTAAAAAGAACCAAATAAGGATGCCATACAGCCAAACGATGAATATAGTATATAATACAGATAAGTATACAGACTGAACATTTATCCTACTTCTACGGCAACCGACATATGTGAATAATTAATCAGAAATTAAATTTTGATAGAACATCAATACAAGGGAGAATGACTACAAGAGCTCAGAGGTATTCGAATATATACTACTGCCATAAAGGTAAACCACCATTTCTGCCTCCAAAATCAGAAGGAAAGGCTAGCCCTGTGGAATGACTATTCAAAACTAATTTTACAGAAAATTTCTCATCATAATTTTAAATAAAATCAACCAAAACCCCGTGCTCCTAATTGCAAAAGCTGCACCACACAATGAAAGCTGAAAATTCACAAACTCCAAGTCTTAATCCCCAAACTCCAATAAGACAAAAGATTTTAGCTTTCTTGTAACAAGACAAGACATCAAGTAAAATCAACCCACAAGTGAAACCTCACAGCCAAGAAGAATCTGCGAAAGAGGCTGCCACAACTCTACAAAACTGCTGAACAATGTCGCACTTGAGAGAGTAGCAGCCAACTTTGAACCCTTTGAAACAAATTTAGCAGAAGACAAAGGAAAAGGCCCCACCAAAAACGATTGAAGATCTATAGTTTTTTTTTTTTTAGTTGAACAGTTGCTGAATGAAAGATTGCATCGACCTTTGGAATTGTAATTGGTACCTTTATCTCCTGAACTAGGTTATACTGGGCTGAACATTAATAAATTTAAATAACTAGTGATGATAAATCTCAAAACATGATCAGCTGACTATAATATTTTCGTCATATTGATTTGCAGACCAAACAATTTCTATTCTGAGATAGATTTATAGATACTTTCTTGACTTATTAGCATATAGAATACACAAAATTTCCGCCTCCCATTCAACCCCAGCCCACAGAACATTTTCCGTCTGATCTCTTTCCCCTTTGGATAGTCTTCTTGGTAAGCCTTAACCTTTCTTCACTTACTAGATCACATAATATAGGATTGTTTAAACTGATAGTTACGTTTTCTGAAGTACATAGAAATGCAATTTCATAAACGTAACTAGAAACACAACATTTTGTAAGAATTAGCTGCAAAAATATAACATTTTTAGAAATTTTAATTAATCATAATTTGATTTGGAAGACGGTAGTTAAGAGATCTAAGTGTCAACGGTCCACAACACAACAAATTATACAAATCAAGAACACTCAAAGATTATCTGCTAATAGTAACATTCTTCACTGGCATTTTCCAAGACAACTGAGATATTATCATGGAGAATATTTGGAAAGTCTTAAGTGAATTTTATGAGAGGAGTTCTCGATGATGCAGTAAACAAAACCTTTGTTGCTTAATCCCAAAGGAAAAGGTCAAGAGGGTTAAGACTTTAGACCCACACCTATGTGTATAGGATTATCTCTAAGCCTGATGAACATGCTCAAGAAGGTCCTCCAATAGATGCTCTCCAATTCTTAAGGGAATTTTCTAGTGGGCAGACAAATCTTAGACTATGACCAAGCCCTAATCGCAATTGAAGCCATTGAGGAATACAAAACTCGAAACAATGTGGTCATCTTCACGATTGACTTTGAGAAAGCCTATGGTCACGTGGATTGAGATTTTTTAGAGAAGGTGACTGCAAAGAAGGGCTTTGGACCTAAATGGAAATGTTGGACGTTGACTTGTTTCAAGAATATGAACTATTCCAGTTTGCTCAATGGAAGTTGAAGGGCAAGATTTGTGCCTCTACAAGTATTCGGCAAGTCGACCCTCTCTCCTTTTCTTTTCCTCTTCGTGAAAACATTATGAGTAAATGTTCTTGAGGATTTTCAAACTGGAAAGGACAAGGTACAACTCGCTCACCTTCAATTTGCCAACAACACTATCATCTTTGCTCCCACAATTCTCAATCTAAATTTTATGTTAGCCTATTATGAGATGATCGCCAAATTTTGGTCATTAATTGCTACTGTTTCAAAAAAAATTTAGAATCATGAGAGCATTCTTTATTTTTTTTGAGAAACATTTACTTAGATCTTCAAAATTAGTAAAACATTGTAGTAGCCTAATGTTCAACAATCAACACAAGCTTCAAGGTTCTGTCTTATATATATGAAAATCCTGCTACCTAATCCATCCATTACAATTTACACCTCCAATGGAAGAGACTAAATTTTGGCTATTTAGCAGTACTTGATGAATCCAATTTCCTTGCTATTGCTGCGGAACCACTGTCTGCAGTACATGAGTCCGTACTTTCTAATCAACCCATGAGGATTTCTGCAACCCAGCAAGTGCGAGAGCCGGGAACGTAGTTCTTAGGGTGCAAGTTCCAGACGTTCAAGAAGAGGGCATTCTTTATAAATTAAGTAAACTGTGAACTTTTCCACCCTTCTACAAGGCTATGCATCATACAGAAGCTGATCAACACAAGAAAAAACCCCCACTAGAAGAATACAAACATTACAACCCAGAACGCAAACAATTAAACATGTATATATCGGCTCAGATATCACACTTAAGGCGGAAGTATACGGAATTTTCATATGCTCATAACCAGAAAGAGCCAAATGTAGATGGTCTTTGTAGTCTTCAAATTGATTCATGAATAACAGAAGCCTCCAAGTTCAATTAATCAGTTCAATTAACCGCATAACACTTATGTAATCTCCCCTTCATTTTCTGTCAGAACTGTATAATTACTCAACTTCTTCATCGTCCAAGCAAAATCCTTGAATAACTTTTTCTCATCCACAGCATTGGCCTCTATGAACAGCCTCGTTCTCCAATGATACAACCCACAATCCGACTTGAAGATCCGCAATCCCTTCGGCAGATTATTATACAATCCTTAAACAACCCATGATCAGACTTCAAGATTCCCAATCCCTTCGGCAGATTCGGGAAGTAAGAGTTATCAAATTTGTTAGGAGTCATAATGTGATACAGTTCCAGCCCCTATTCTTCAGGTTTACAGCAGGCGTAACAAACAGAGAGGGGAGTAAGAAAATAGTTAGGTATCTATGTTTAGAATGTTGGTATTCTTTTGTTAGGGTAGTAGCTAAATTTGTTATTTTTCTTTCTTTTAAATAGGCTAGGCCTAGGAGAGGGAGGGGCATCTTATTGTGTAAGAACAATTGGGAATTCTCTTTGAGAATTAGGGGAGATTGGGAAGCTCTCTAAGCCTTCCCCACCGTTGATTAATAAAGTTAGTGGTTTAGATCGTACCATAATGTCATTGAAAACCGATAATGTAGGGCTCTTTTCAAAACCATAACAACTTAACAATCCATCTGCAACCCTTGCAGAAATCTAGTTGTACTGTGTATCATACAACGACGACTTGCTATAATTGTAGATTTGAGAGCCAAATTCCTTACAATGTGAGAATCCAATCATATGAGCAACACTTAATCCTACCATTTCTTGCACAGTAAATCCCCGAGCTTTAAAAATATCAATAATCTAAGCAATCTGCAATGTAGCTTTCGGTAAAGCGCCAAGAATCGTGGAAGCTTCGGACACTCGGCCATCTCTGCTACTCTTTCAAGGCCGGGAGGTACCCTAACTTTCTAGGTTGTAGCTGTGAGGTAAGGGTCTTCCCTTCATCCTACTTGGGCGTCCCATGAGCCAATCCCCCTCAACAATTGGGACCCTGTTGGGAAGAACCATGGGTCTTCCCTTCATCCTACTTGGGTGGCCCTGAGCCAATCCTCCTCAACATCATTTCTTTTGGGACCCTATTGGGAAGAACCACGGGTCTGCCCTTCATCCTACTTGGTTGTCCCCTGAGCCAATCTCCCTCAGCATCATTTCTTTTGGGACCCTGTTGGAAAGAACCACCAAGGGCTCGCCTTGTGGAAGTTGTGTTTCTTTTCCAAAGGGAGAAGACTGACTCTTTATTAAATTGGTCCTGAGTGGTATTCCTATTTACTTAGTGTCTCTTTTATAGTTACGAGCTCGATTTCTTTTTTTTTTTTTTAATTTTTGGAAGTCTGACAGACCACCATGCAACCATCATGGCCGGACGTGCCTGCCAAGAACGTAACGAGCTCGATTGGAAAGGAGATGGAGAAACTTATAGGATATTTCTTACGAGATGGGGTAGAAGAGGGGAAAGGGTTTGGACCTGAAGTATTGGAAGGTGGTCTTTAGGCCCTTGGACTGGAGAGGTTGGTATTGATAATATTAGGACAAGAAACACTAGGATTTAGTGATTCTATTATGAAGTTGAAACCTTACAACATGAGGTTATTGGTTGCAAGTATGTGCCACGTCCCTTTGAGTGGACCAGTGAAGACTTGAAAGAAACTTATAGAAACTCGTGTAAAGCAATTGTGTCAAATCTTCCTCTGCTTTCTCAGCTTATTCACAATGACGTTGAGGATGTGCGGGACATCTATTTTGGGAGAACAAGTGGTTGGGGGGATAGACCCCTTGACTATTTATACCATTGTTTATATTGACTATCCTCCTTCAAAAACCATTTGAGAGCATTAATCCTCGGTCAGCAAATTTGCCACTGTCTCCTTCCTAGGTTTCCAATGTTCATGTGGCAGATGTTGCATGGAAGAATTAACACCTTCATAACTAGGATGCAACAGTCTATTTTTGCATACAAAAGGAGTCAAACTGCAACTTCCTAGGTTCCCAATGTTCAATAGAAAATTAATTTGCAAGGGGAACACTAATCTTTCTGCCTCTATCTATTTACTTTTCTCTCTTTCCACCTTTTCCGCCATTTTTTGGGTTTCCAAAAGAAATACTTGATCACTTATTCTACCCATCCTACATCAAAACGTCTTACAAGTTGCCCATAAAATAATGCAACTTCAAAACAGAAGAAGATGCCTCGGAAGAAACTAATCATTTAAACAATTCAAAACATGAATGTTAACTTACTTGCAACACAACCATCCCAAATTGAGTGGGAAAATGTTAAAAGAATAATTTTCTTTAAGGAAACAAACATTTGCATTTCACTCGTATTCCACAGCACTCACACCTTTGAATAAAAAAAAAAGTAAACAAAAATGAATAGCATATACCATATTTATGTCAAACATGTGTAAGGAATAGGACTTACATTGAATGCATTCCAACCTGGAACAGAAAGAACTCCCTGAGGTAATATTAAAGATGCATAACTGGAAGGACCTTGCCACCGTGGACTGGGAATAAATGACGCCCTAGACCAATTTGTACTTCCTCCTGGATACGATTGCTGACCAGGAGTTGGTGATTGTACGGTGGGATAAATAGGAGAACCACGCAATGAGACCATCATATTAGTTGGTTGAGGATGGTGGAATTTACACGTATTTCCAAACTTGCATTGTCCAGTTCTTAAATAATAAGCACATTCAGTTTCACTCTACACAATTGAAAATGTGGGCATGAGAATGGATTAATAAATACTTTTAGCATAAAAGAATACGTAAATTGACAAAGTAAGATCTGAACTTAGCAAGTTAGCATGTCGAATGCCTTTGTTTTTGTCCAAATTTCCTACATTCCTTTGTAGTTAAAGCTTATAGGCATATCAATTATCACCAAAGAGTTCTCTGACTTTCCCTCTTTATCACAGTTAAGGGTCATGATTGATTGCGGTAGTTTTTTTTAGTTCTCTTAAGCAGCACAATAGGAATGTCTCCAGTCTTCTCTCTCAATAGTTATTTTCTATTAGCTCTTCAATCAACTGTGTATAGGTACCAGTTTCCTATATTCATTTGTGGTGAAGGCATATAAATTATTACCAAAGAGTTACTTTAATTTTCCCATTTTTTATCACTAGTTATGACCGATAGGGGTCAGTTTTCAATTCTCTTAAGCTTAGAACAACGGGGGTGGTCTTCTAGTCTTCTCCTTCCTTTTAACTTTTCATCAACATAGTGCTTCTCATTTTGACATATATATACAGGAGAAATCAATAATAAACAGAAATTTATGAATTGCAAAAAGTGGGCAATGAATAAAAGGGAGAAGTAATATCCTAACCGGGCGAAGTGGATAGCCTAAAATATTTAAGGCAACTCTTCCAGCAATCCCGGCCTTGTCTCTAGGATGATGAAACTTGCACGTGGCCCCAAACTTGCAAGTTCCTGTCTTCAGGTAGTACTGGATTATGCAAATGAAAATGTCATTATCATAGTAAAAGATAAAGGAAACATCCTATGCTTTAAGATCTGAAAGTTAAGTTGTCGAAACTCAAAAGTTAATCAAAACCCGGCATAACAATATAAACCTGAGCCAATAAAATTTTAACAAAGACCTTGTTATTCTAAACTGAAACTAGACCATGAAAAATAATATTCCTGATACATATAGGATGGATTTAGTATAAACTAAACCAGATTTCATCAATGAATCTGATTAAGAAAATAAGCTCATCCCATAATTCACTTATTCTAATCTAGAGAACTGATTATATTCTCCAACCAAGTAATCAATGAATGGAAGTACTTTCAGCTGTCTCTAGGAGGAAGTTCTAAAGGTGATTTAACAGGGATATAGCTTTCCATGTTGTACCCCTCTTAGCTAAGAATTTTGGTAATTAACCTCCTTTGCTAAAAATAAATAAGGGTGGTCTTTTTGTAGTTTTCTTTAAATTTAATGGTGCAAGGATGCATTATCCTTAATTCCCTCACTTCCTGAATAAAAAATATTTTCCCCCTCTCGTTAAAATAGAATTGTTCTTCAAAGAAACCTTAATTTTGTTCCCACATAAAACATTAAAAAAAATTAAAAATAATAAAGAAGAAGAAGAAGAAGAAGAAGAAGAAGAAGAAAGAAAATCAAAGTGAAACAAATTTAGTGCCTAGGAGCTTTCTAGTTCTTATAAACTTTACACACCTGACACCATAAAATTACAAGAATCCATCTATAGCAGGAAACAAGAGCCCAACTTCTCCTTTCTTCCCTCCTCTCAAAGTATGCACATTAACTTGTACATGATACAGCTTTATTATGGGTGTAGCTAGGAGCTTAATGATAATGTGAACGTTTTAATTTCCATTTTTCTTTTTAACAAAACTTTTCACTGATACATGGCTGCATAAGAAGTTCCCAAAACTTGGAAAAAAAAAACAGAAACAAACAACCTGAATCCAAATTGAAACCAGTCAAAAATCCCAAGTACAATCAGAATATAATGTCACGGAAGACATTAGTAATGAATACAATCAGAATTGACATATAGATTGGTAATGAATATAATGTCAAGGGAAAATCTATGATGCATGATGTAATATGTTAATTTTACATAAGTAAAGATAATGAAATAAGAACATGCCTGACATTCTGGTTGTCCAATTCTTTCCGGGAACTCCCCCTTCATTCTTGCAGTGGCAATAGCCTGGAAAGTAAAATATACTAAATCACGGAAGACACTTACAAAACTTCCAAGTATGAGACTCTAAACTACTATAGATATATCAATTGGAATTAACATGCAAAAGTAATCCGTTCTTTTCGAGATTAAATGAAGCAAGCACATTATTTCAAGGAGAAATTCTGGATGTCCTTAGTTCAGCACATGATCAAGTAAAAAAGAAAAGATGGTGGGTGCAAACAAGCCTGTTCTTCAAATAAAATGATTCCCATCTTTAGCTTTAGGTTTGTAAAGTGTGAGGTGAGTGAACGAAGGGAGAGACAATTAGGTTTATCAAATTAAGGTTACAATGAAATTTTACCAATTTTAATTTCCTTCTCATAGCTCTATCGGCTAAGTATAAGCTACTTCAGGGGAAGCTCTGAAGCAATTCAGTTAGCATGCTTAGAACAGCAAAAGAAAATACAGTTCTATAAGAACCTGAACATAGCATCTCCACTATGTACCCCACAAGCTTGCCTCCACAATCACATACACAAAATTTTTGTGCAGAGACTAATAGATTGTGCAAGCATAATATTACCTAGTGCCTAACCTGCTGCTCATTAACAACTAGAAGAGAGAATAGTTATCCCACGGTACATGACCTAAATCAAATAGAAGGAATTGTTCCAAGGAGCAAAAGGAATTGAATAATATTTAATCCGATTGTATATTTGAATTTTGAATATAAGTTAACCAAGTGATCTTTAGAATCTACTGTACCTTGAAACAAACCAATAAAATAAAAAACTGAAAGAACCACATTTCTGCTTATTACCAGCTCTCTATTAGGTGGATGATTAAATCTACATGTAGCTCCAAATCTACATAGGCCAGTTCTGATGTAATAAGAACAGTCTGGCTCTCCAGGTCGCACGGGATAAGATCCAGATCCCATTATTTCACCTGATCCCAAGTTCATTTGCCAAAGTGCATCTGGTATGATATTAGATAAGTAAATCTCCCATTATAAAAAAAAAAATAGATAAGAAAACCGAAGAGAGATGAAATTTGAAGAACCTACAATAGAAAAGAAAAATCAACCTTCAAAACTTGAGAGCTACACTGTTCTAGTATTTTAAATACACAATGCTCACTTTTCCCTACCCTAGTGTACTCAAAAAAGAGGGGGAAAACATGAAGCTCACTTACATACAAGAACTAAAATATAAATTATGGTTCAGGGAAGGAATGGGGAAAATTCACAATTCCAAATGGAATTGAAAATGATAAATCGGTAGAATCCACCTGGACAGAAAAGTGCAAGAGACATCAAATTCCCAAAACAAAATAATAAGATGAGTACCACTGCATCCTTGTGACTTATGAGGGAATAATACAGAGTAAAACAGACCAATATACCAAAACGTTTTCTTTTAATGCCTAAAAATTTTGAATTTAAAACCCTCTTTTGCCCACTTCCCCAGCCGATTGACTTCTTCGTCAGACCACATTCCATTTACATCATGATTAGAGAGAATAACACACAAAAGAATGTTAATGCAAGTTTGAACATAGTGTTAGGTACTCAAACTCAGATAATATAAGAAAGGAATAAAGATTACTATATTGAGTTATCAATGAAGAAATTTACAGTATCAATAGTCTTTCAAGAGGACCGGCTTACCACAATGATCTCCCTCTAAGGTGTCCAACTCCCTTATTTATAATCAAGACACCACGAACAAATTGTTACTATGCCCTTGCTACCATCCTACTAATATTCCCAAAATGTAAGTCTTTACTCTCACTGGCACCTGCCAGTTTTCGCCATTCGTAGTGTCTATGGTGGGCAAGGAGAAAAAAAGGCCTAGAGTGACCCTAATCATCTTTTTTGGAAGTAGAAAAACCTTAAGTGTCAGTTTATTAGGACTTCAACATGTACAATGAAGCATGAACACAAGTTTGTAGACACTATCTGTATTCTCAAGAACTAGGCATTAATGCTTCGAAATGTTTCCAAAACAAGTGTAGCTTAGCAGTTACAGATTGATATAGCCTGATGGGCCGCTATGTCACATCAGAACTCAACTATGTAGAAGTTGAAAGGCAAAGCATTTTTTCAGGCTCATGGGGTGCGACGATCAGTATTGACGTAGTTCGGTAACGAACCCAAGTGGCATCACTACAAGTAATGGCTTGTCCATGAGCGTAGGTAAGATGATCCAACAAACCTTTAAGGTGGTTCAATTATGATACAATTTCAAAAATAACAGAGGAAATATATTTGGAGTCATTAAGAGCGAGTTCACACAAGGGAGGCGAAACATGATAAATTCTCAAGTTTCATAGTAGTAGATATTGCCATCACTTGTTCTTACTCATCTTATTCTTACAGGAAAAAAAATCATCTAATCTATTCTTGAATTCCATCTAGTGGTCCTACTTCTTCACATAAGTTAGTGTATGCAATATGCTATCATTTGGTGACTGAACTAAGGAGTTATAAGTTTGAGAGGTCTATGTGGAACCACTTCTTCTAGGAGTTTAGTTTAATGCTGGCTCACCAAAAGGGATGTTGGCAGCATGATCGGGGAGTTTCTCCTCCATTTCCCCTTTCGAGAGAAAGGTATTTTCTTATCATTAGTGGGGTGTGTGCTCTACTATGGGACCTTTGGGGTGAGAGAAATAACATAGAGAGGTGTGGAAAGGGAGACACTTGGTCCTTGGTGAATTTTCCATGTTTTCCTTGGGACTTAAATTTTGAAGACCTTTCGTAATTATTCCTTTAGTAATTATCTTACTTCGTTGGTCCCCCTATATGTAGAGAGGTTTTTGCAGGCTTGGTGTTTTGCATGCATTTGTAGCTTTTATTTTATTCTCAATGAAATTAGTTGTTAGAAATAAAGATAAAAATAAATAACATAAAATCTTGGAAGCAATAGCTTGAAATAAACCATTATAAGAAGAGAGCATAGATGTTTATGCATAGTAGAGATTGTAAGTTCATAGCTTCCAAATGGTTTTTATTTGATTAAGCATCATTATCTCATATTTTTTTTCTTTTTTACATTTCTCTCCGTAACCAGACATGCATGCATCTTTTATTCAAAGTGAAAGTATAAGGAGGCTGCAATGGCTTAGCATCAAATGGGAAACCTCAAGCCCCCTCTCCTTTAAGTGTATTGAACTCCACATCCCTATTGGAGTAAGCATTTATTCTCAAAATTCTTCAATTAGGCACCGACCCCTGCCACAGAAGCCTCACTCTCCACAGTCAGGGACTAGAGCCATGTCAGATAAGTGAAAAAAATCTACATTGAACGAAATAAACCAAAGGGCATGATGAAGAAATAAATGATTTCAACCTCTGCCATCTCATCACATATTATGTACAATGGGGTGCAGATATATGTACCAACTATCACTCTTAAGAATTATGGTCTAGAAAGATATACTACTTTCTTGTGTTGTTCATTTTTTCTCTCTTCAATAAAACGTTTCTCATTTCCACACCCATGCAAAAATGTAGGAGGGCAAATCGGTGTCAACGGCTTCGTGCCATACTTAAGTAATCCAATACGTAGTTCTGCATGTTCCAGGATTTCTCCATTGTTTTCCAATACTGAACGTTAAATGCCACGAGCAGAAACCACAAAACCAGAAACGGAAAACAACTGGGTATAAGATGGATCCGCCACATTCAATTCCACATGAATTTTTCAAGCATCGCAAAAAGTGAATGGCTATAACCTCAGGAAAGAACATTTTATATGGAATTAAGCCATCATGAGAGCAAACATTGAGCCTTCAGTTATTTACATGAAAAAAACAATCAGAGAGAGCATCTGGACATCGAAATGGAAGAGGGGGGCGACGGAATTTTTTTTCAGAAATCTAATTCAATATATTCCTCAGAATAATTAGAAACTAAGATCAACAACCAACCTGAACAAAAAACTAGCAAAACAGAACCAAACAACACAGATCGAAATAGAAATTCGAGAGAAGACATGAGCAAGTTTAGAATTTACATAAAAAACAATCAGAGAGAGCATTTGGACATCGAAATGGATCGCTCGAACACACACCACAAAAACCCACATAAAAAAAACAACATAAAAATTAAAAAGAAATTGCAATCTACGAAAGGGAAAAAGGGAAGAAGAAACAAATAAACGATACCGAAATTAGCAAGAGAACCTTCGCGCAAGGATGGTGCAAGGGCAGAGGAGTGTCCCTCCGTCACAGACATCGGAATTCCAGAATCGTACTCCATCGCAGAGGAACATGGTCCTGAAATCACCGCCCCATCGCCGGCGAAGAACTCATCCCATCTAAACCCACTACCCAAATCCCCATTTCCAACACAACCCAGCAGTTGGAGAGCAGCAATTTAGATCAAATCAAAAACCCACCATCCAATTTCCTTCAGAAAAACACAAAAACAAAAAGGGGGAAAAACAGAGAAAGGAAACGAAAAGTTTATGTATATGGGATTGATGGAGGATTGTGTAAGTGGGTTTTTTTAGAGAGAGAGAGAGAGAGAAAGAGAGAAAAGGGCGTTGTCTTCTCCTCTCCACACAAAAAAACTAAAAAGAGAGAGAAAAGAGTAACGAAACCAACCAAAACATCCGTCCCTCCATTGTTGCTGACGATTTTTGGAGAGGTAAAACGAACGACGAAGATTTGAAGACTCTCGCGATTAGAGGATTGAGTAATAACTCTCCCTATGGTTCCGCCACGTTCAACATATTCCTGCTAACATTTTAGCCTTTTTCTTTTTCAGTGGTTGTAGTGCAAAGAGAAGTGAATCTGTAAGAACAAAGTGGGTGGATGACCCAGGCGAGTGTCCCTCACGCGTTTCCTTGCGCGTCTTCAATCCCTTTACCCTCACCTTCGGACCGCTTCTTCCAACAGTTATACCATTTTCAGCCTCTTTTTTATTATAATTCTCCAATTATTTCTTTACTTTTCCACTTTTCTTTTTCTTTCTCTTTCTTTATATTTAATAGTCTTTTTTCGTATTTTAGATACACATATTTGAACCACAAATTTCTTTCTCAGTGATGCGACATCTTAAGTATAAACTCTCATAGATTTGTTTTTATATTTCACCCCGAAATGTCCTATACTAAATGGAGATACTTGTTTTCACTTATATACCCTCAATTGTTTTCTTATCGAACTAATGTGAAACTTTTTCCAACAAAGAATCATCAAGTCTCCACTCAAATAGACATTTATCTACCTGACTCTTGTCTAGGGCTAAACCTTCATCAGACATATCACATCATGACTACTTTCAAGGTTCTACTACATCTTTGCTCAACACATGTAGATTCTACTAGCATGACTTAGTTAGAGGCATCGACAAATTTAGTACAGGTCGGAACCCGTCTTTAATTTTATGCTCTTTATATAATATATATATATAAAAACTGAATTTTACCAATAAGAGAAGATAGAATAGTGGTAAAATTGCATTTTGGCCTCCCTTAGACCTAGGTTCAAATCTTATTTTATACATTTTTTTTCCATATTATTTTTAGCTCCCCGTCAACAAAATTTCAAAAGATCCATCACTGGTTAGAGGGACATGATTATATGTATATTAGAATATGATTCATAAAAACATTAAATTAATTAAATATAAGATATATAATAAATGAATCAATTAAATAGATATAATTAATATTTAATTTATTAAATTAAAATAACTCCCCTAGAGTTGTAGGGTATGGGTGAGTGAGTGAGAGCAGTTAAATCCCCTCACGTATTTCTTCAACGGTTAAATTTACAATGTTAGATTAGAGTTGATGGAAAACTCTTTAGGTAATCTCTACTGTACTCAAAGAAGCAATGTAGAAAGAATCTTTGTATGTACCTTTTACTCTTACTAGTTTAATGACACGTGGCTAGTAAAGTTTAAAATAGTAGCATGTGAGAAATATAAAACAAATTTGCAAGTTAACATAAGAAATTTATTGATTTTGTATCCATTGAACTATTTACAATTAGTCTAATTTTTAAATAATTTTTTTTATTTATTTATAAAATACGAATAACATCATTATTATTACGGTATAAAATACATGTAACATGGTATAAAATGAAGGTGCAAATTACATGTAAAATTTTTTGTGCTTTCTTAAGAAAAAGTTTTAAATTATTTGTAGGATTATTTGCCATATAATTTTGATGTTTATTACTTCAAATATGTAGGTTCATTCATGCATATATAGATTTATATATAATTATATTGTATTTTAGATCGACCTTTATTGTAAGGACTCGAATTTTCCAACTTAAGCTAAGACATTACTTAATAAACTCATAAGTTTAAACTAAAAAGTTGCTTATCAATCAGCCGTAACATACCACATTCATCATAACATTAAGAAAAAAAAATACAGCGAAAGCATTTGTCATAATAGTCCCCAATGACATGGCCACAGGTCCTTCTTGTCCTTTGTCAGCTTCCTCCTACTTTTGCCTGAAAAATAAACAAAAATAAACATGGAAAGGTTGAGTTATAAAAATATGGGACTCACTACTAGGCTAACTAGGTGAACTATAAAAATATGGGACTCACTACTAGGCTAACTAGGTGAACTGTTAACTTCCTATCAGGCCTATACCCTATGCCAGTGAACCTGTAGGAACACACATAACTGTCTATGAACCCGAAGAAACACATGTCTGGAATACATATCTATATAGTGAAATTGAAAGAACACATATTTGTCCAGTAAACCCGAAGGAATACATATCTATCCAGTGAACCCTAAGGAACACATAATCTGTCTAGTGTCTAGTGAACCCGAAAGAATACATTTCTGCCTAGTGAACCCGAAAGAACACATACATACAGGGTACGCTAACCTTATAGATAAAGTTATACCATAGTCCGAATCATTCATAAGTATATATATGAAAGTTTAATTCAACATTATTTATTATGCTTTACAATTTTCTCATAACAAACCATAAAAACATAACTACACATAAACTCATCGATTTTTCCATAACAAATCATCATAATCATCCGGTCAACTTATCACATAATCACTTTCATTACATAATCAATCGAGAATTCGATAGTAAATCCCTTGACTCGAAAGTAACTCCTCAAATCGATCCCTAAACATATTAAATTTTAATTAATAATTCTCTACTAAAATTATTAATTAAAATCAACTTTAACTTTTTTAATGTTAAAGATTTCGTGGTCAATTAATTTCCAGGAAAAATCCACAATCCAAATTAACAAAGAAAATGTCTGATTTAATTCCAAACTACAGACAAGGGAACGCAGCAGAAACAGGCGTGAGTCTCGTTGGCGACTGGAAGCCAGAGATGAACGACAGAGGGAGCTCGAGTCTTCGGCGGGCGTCAAAGCTGAGTGGCACACATCGGACTAAGATTGCCGCGGCTCACAATGTGCGGCGTGGAGGTGGCTGGTGGAAGAAGTCACCGGTGTCAATGATAGAGAGACACTAACCGACGGCGTGAAGGAATCGAAAGGGGTCTGGTTTGCGACGCTCAGTACGTGAAGGTGAAGATGAAAATTTTCCCTTTTATGATACGCTAAACAAAAAATCCTAACTAAATATTTATAAAATAATAACGACTTGTTGTTGTTGTTATAATTATTATTATTTATTTATTTTTCTTTTCCAAAATCAAATAAATATATATAACTATATATATTATTAAACTCCAAAATTTTCTTATCCTTTCCAAAAATTAAAATCTCCTGTCTCTCTTCATTAAATATAACTTTTCACCATTAGTTATATAAAATAAATATATAATTATAATTGAATGCTCTCCATCAACATCACATTTTCAAAATATATATATATATATCCATATTTAATTTCTTAATCCAAATTTTCACTAAATTAACAATTCTCCAAACTTCCAAATTAAATAAATAACATTCCTAACCAAATTGAATATCAACTAACTCAATTTATACCTAATTTATTTAAGATAACTAAAAATAAAATTAACTTAAAATTGAGACGTTACACTTATAACTAATTTAAATGATAAATTTTAAAACAACTCATGGTAAATTGATAAAACATACATTCTTAACATTTTTAGTAGATATTTAACCTAATTAATGTCCATTTAAAAAAAGTGGTTGACTTTTGGTAGAAAACAATCTAAGAGATGCAAATAGAATAGGAACTAAATATAACAATTTTTCTAGATTTTTTCTCCTTTTTTAAGGATTAAAAACCAAATGGTTATCCTTCAAACAATTTCATACTACCTAAAAATTCAAAATTTTAGTTGCAACATTTATGGAAAGTTAGTTTTTATATTTAAATACAATACAATGCCATAAAATAAATTTAAAAGAACAAAATTGGAGAAAAACAAATGGTGAAGATTATGTATTATATAAAATCAAATTAATTTTATTGAAAGGACTTTTTATATTTAAATGCAATGCAATAAGATAAAATAAATTTAAAAAGATGAAAGTTGAGTACAAATATGTTGGACATCATACATTCTATGAAATCAAATTAATTTTATAAATTTTATTGATGTGGGTCTTCCTATCTAAATAAATTGCAATTAAATTAATTAAAAAACATTTTTATCATTCTTTTTGTTTAATATCATTTTTTTGGAGAAGATTTGGTGACAAGAGTTCATCAAAGGTAATATCATTCTTTTTTGTGTTACTTAGAAAACATGCTTAATCTTTAAACATTTATCTATTATGCGATATTAATTCCTAAAACAAAAATTGAGGCTAAGAGATCACATGCTTCTGCACATGATTTGATCCCTTCATTCGTAACATTCTAAAAAGAGATGGAGAGAAAGAGGATTACCTTGACGAAGACCTCTAGTAGGATGGGCCATACGTTTTGCTTAACTCTTGATGAGAAGAGAAAAAGAAATAGATGTTATAAAGTTCACTGTTAAACTTACACACGAAGGGTGTTAATTCCATCATAACCAGAATATCTTTCGTGAAGTCCATTCTACTCTGTCAAAGACTTTACTCATATCTAATTTAAGAGCAATCAAGTCTTTTTTACCCTATTTTTTTAGACGAGTATTAATATATTATTCATGAGAGATAATAGTAATGTCTGAAATAGTGCGAGAAGATAAAAAAGTTTATTGTGGAGAAGAGATTAGGACTTTAGAGATAATTTTGCAAGAAACTATCGCAGAGGCTTATAGAGCGACGATCCAAAACATTAGATTGATTTTTTGTTTTAGGGATAAGATCAATAATGCTAACGTGGTTCTAACTTTTAATAGGCTTAATTATTATTAAGAACATTAACACAACATTGAGATGTAAGATTACCTACTATATTCCAATATTTTTTTTAAAGAAAAGAGCAGGGAAACCATACGGGCAGGGGCCTTAGTAGGATATCGTTCTTTGAATATACCACTTCTTCCTCCTTTTTGAATGGAGAGATCAAGGAATAATCATCTCGTTTGTGATTATCATTGGAACTTTGTCTATAATAATTTGGATGTCTATCAAAGAAGGGTTGTTAGTTTGATAAATATTGAAAAAATAGAAGATGAAAATAGGTTCAATAGTTTGGGGATCTTCCTACCATTTTTTTTGACTCATCAAGGATACCTTTGGATTTCATTGTTTTCTTATGTTTTATAAAACCATTTGGTGTTTGAGTCGTCTCCCCATTTGAGTCATGATTCTCTAGACCTTTGTTTCCAAAACATTTCTTCCACCAAAAGAAGGTTATCACATTCAAGCTCCAAGGTATGAATAAGGTTAAAAGGGAGAGGGTGAGGGCTATAAGCTCTTTTAATGAGGATTTTGTAGGCTTCAATTCTAGATTTGAAGTTATTGGTAATTGTGGTTTCCCATTTTCTGAGATTGTATTAAAGGTATTTAGGATTAGTGGATAGAGAATCCAAAGAGGCAGTTTTTTTGGGATAATGTGTCCTACCATTTTTCGTGAGAGACCAATGTTCTTCAAATTTAAATAGGTTATATATCATGTATAAGGTTGATGAGTGGTTCTTTTGGAAGCAAGGGTGAAGTTAAGTTCAATAACTCTATGATCTGATATGCACCAATCAAGATGAATATTATTTATAAAAGGAAATAAGAGTTTGAAGCTTGGCATTACCTAAGAATCTATCAAGTCTTTCAAATATTTGAGGTTTGTCTATCCAACGATTGCACTATGTAAAATAATCACCCTAGAAGAAAGGCCACAATTAAAAATGACCTTTCTGAAATTGCTCATAAGATTGTCATCTTTTAGAAGAGCTAGGATGACCATAAAAACCACTAAACCTCCAATTTACATTATATTATGAGAGATAATAGAGTCAATGTGAGAGTAGAAGAAGATTTGATTTGAATTACATGGACTTCTTGTGTCTCAAAAAAAGAGAAATGTCTCTACCATCTCTACTTTGACCAAGTCTAGCATAACTCACTCGACATATAAGTGTCTTAATAACCACGAGATCTGTGATCTAAATCTTGTTATTATTAATTGGCTGAATAATATTTCTTTTCCAAATTACACTAGTAGAAAACTGGGATATAACGACGCGAAAAACGCGTCACGAACAGCATTCGTGATGCAAATCGCTGCGTCTTTGTATCCACTGTCAACATAGGACTTTTAATGACACCATGTAAAACACGTCGTTGTTTATCCTTGTGTGACATTTTTTTCGTGTCATTATTTACTCTTTAGTGTCATTTTAAATGTGTCATTG
>JBBPDJ010000008.1:6779488-6805330 GCA_037974625.1 Cucumis cinereus | reverse complement strand
AAAAACTGTCAAGTAAAGCTTTATTCTTGACAGTGTTTCACTGTCAAGTAAACTCTTATTCTTGACAGTTTTGCACTATCAAGAAAAAAAAGCTTATTCTTGACACTGATTTATTTGACGAATTGAAAACCGTCAAGTAACCTTTACTTGACAGTTTTCACTGTCAACTAAACCTGTTTTTGTAGTAGTGTTAGTTCCAAGTTACCATTTAGGTACCAATAGTTTGCATAACTAGACACTATTACAGAAACGGGTTTACTTGACATTGAAAAACTGTCAAGTAAGGGATTACTTGACGGTTTTAAATCTGTCAAGTGATCCAATGTCAAGAATAAGCTTTTTTTTCTTTACAGTGTAAAACTGTCAAGAATAAGAGTTTACTTGATAGTGAAAAACTGTCAAGAATAAAGCTTTACTTGACAGTTTTTCACTATCAAGTAATCCAATGTCAAGAATAAGAAAAGTTTAATTTTGTCGGTTTTGTACTGTCAAGCATTTGTTACTCTTGATGGTTTATCACTGTCAAGTATGATGTAATTGTTGACGCTTTCCAACTCTTGAATCAAATTGAGAAAGTACTAAACCACATAACTAAACTTTAAATTTCAGATAGGTTCAAATGCAATCTACTAATTAACATCTAATGTATACTCGATCTATATTAACTTCAAAACTTCAAACTTCAAACAAACCCTCTCCCACCACACCAACCCAAGACATAATTTAAAGCAACCATTATAACATCATTCTTAATCTAGGAAAAAAATTACAAAGAAACTTAAGATTAACTAACCATCTCCTCCCCCTCCCCCCCCCCCCCCCTTCCACCACCACCACCACCACCACCACCAAGCCAAACATCCACCTAAATCAAGCATTATTATACCATCATTCTTAGTCAACTAATAAGTACACAACTCAACAATTATAAGAAATGTTACATGTCAAAACCTTTAAAAAAATTAACAAGCAACTTAAACCTTAACCAACCCCCTCCCCCCACACCCCACCCCCATTTCACCACCACCAAGCCAAACATGCATCCACCTAAATCAAACATTATACCATCATTCGAGTATCACCAATAAGTACACAAATCAATCATTATAACAAATTTACATGTCAAAACCTTCCAACAAATTCACAAAGCAACTTAAACCTTAACTTACCCTCCCCCACCCCCCTTCCACCACCACCACTAAGCCAAACATGCATCCACCTAAATAAAACATTATACCATCATTCGAGTATCCACCTACATCATTACTAAGATCGAAACTACAAAAAACTATGGCCAAGAAGATGAAGACTACATAGGTTAAATTAATCCTTTACCAAAATTAATCAAACATTATACTATCATTCGAGTATCCATCTACATCACTTACAATGTTGTGCTAATCCTTTAGCAATATAATTATCTACAAAAATCTATCCTAGCAATGAACATATATCTACAAATCATATCCAATATATAAATAAACAAAAGAAGTGCCTAGCCCAAAAAACAAATCATATCAACAACCTATCTCATAAGAGTTTAATTCAGTATTGGAAACTAGAAATCAAACCTTAAATGTACAACATCTATAGCACCGTATCACATGTAGCCATCCAAAAAATTAGCTAGTTCTATACGCATTTCATCATACTGGAATTAATTGTAAGACGTCCTTGTATAAATCTAATAAATATAAAGCCCAAAATATTGAAGTTACTGCTTGGTTACGCAAATTCTATTATTGAAGTCAATAATTTGTCAAAGTAATTAATATACCGAGTCTGTGACTACTATGCTCCCGCTATTGACTATATCTCTCAAATATCTCAATATAGTACTCGCATTCAGTTGTTCCAGTTTGTAAAGAACACTATAATGCAAAAATTACCAAATTGTAAGTAATGTTTCATATGCACTATCAACAACCAATAGATGTATATTGTTTACACTTGCCTTCACTATTTTTCATCCTGATTTTTTTTTTACCTTTTTGAATATTCTTCTTCTAACGTCCCAAATTTTCAACCTTAACCCGAGGTCGTTGAATACAATAATTTTGTATTTGGAAAATTTATTGACAAATGCTTCAGCTGCAGTTTCTATGTTGTTATTGTTGACAAACGCTTCCGCTATATTTTTAAAGATTATGAGTTTTTGTTTAAGTAACGACCTCGGGTTAAGGTTGAAAATCTGGGGCGTTACAGTTGGTATCAGAGCCTAAGTTTTTAGGTTTTGTAGACTGACTTACGATGTAAGTCTATGGTTTACGTCCCCATGGCCACTTTGGTTCCTTCGTCCTCGCCAGGTATGTTTGTTGATAAGATGTTTATGGTTATATGTTTATGTCATTGTCGGTATAAACTGGAATTAAAATGGACTGTTTGTGTGACTGAGAAACTTATGGAAAAGGTTATGGTTAGAAAATGTCGCCACGTAGCAATTCTCAAAGGGAACAAAGTACATGTGTTAGTTCAAGTGATTTTTGTTGGAATACCCTTGAGTTGGACACTCAAATTTGGGAAGGTGACTGAACATGTTTAATATTGTGGTAGCATAAAGGTATGCATGCTATGGTCTGATGGATTTGATTCGTGGATCGAGTCTTTAATGGTTTTGAGTCACATTGGTTGATTGAGAACTTGGGCTATGAGAAACAACCTATTGAGATTTCTAGCAAGAAAAGTGAGGGTGCTACACAATAGAGGAAATTGTGTTAGTAAAAGTTTTATGGCGGAATCACTTAGTCGAAGTGGCGACATGGGAACAAGAGGATAGCATAGGAGCACGTTTTTCCAGAGTTGTTCGAGGATTAAAACTTTCGAGGACGAAAGTTTCTTAAGGAGGGAAGATTGTAACATCCCAAAAATTTGAGATAATTTTAGTTTGATTATCTTAAAATAATGAGTTGGATTTATTTTGAGATCTAATTTGTTTGGGATGTTAATTATTTTGGTTAAGAAATTAAATATATATATATATATATGGGTATATATACTTAATTATTTTTGGTTAAAAGATAATTAAGAGAGGAGAGAGGAAGATTTGATTGATTTGGAATAGGAAAAGAAAAAGATTTATTTGATTTGGAAAAAAAATATTTGATTTGGTTGAATTTGGAGAAGATAACAATAATAATAATAAAAGATTATTATTGTTTATTAATAAATAATAATATATTATTTATAAATTAATATTATTATTTATTAATTTAGGGTATCTTGGAATGCATGAAAGTTATTAAAAACTTTAAAACTTTATTCTTTTTCTCCGTGAAACCGCTGCCGCTTTGAGGTAAGGAACTTATTACTGGTTCCTCGACAAGTGATAAACATGCTTACAAAACTATTTAGTGACATCTGAGTTGCTTGATGTGGTGTTATGTTGTATTGACTGATTAGGTAGTGAGTTTAAATTATTTTAATTAATAATTTTATGGAAAATTATTCATTAAAATTAGATGTGTAAGGGATGGTTTCTACTGAATCTACACCTTAGGTGCATAAGGTGTGGAAGATAGATTGGATTGCTTGTTTTGTGAAATCTCTTTGCTATTGTTGAACTGTATGTGGTTATGTTTTAGGGATGTTATGGGACACCTTAATCATAACACTGTGCATCATGGTTGTGTTGTTGGTTATATGATGATTGGATATTTGTATGATTAATTGTGTGGTGTGTATGCATGCCCTTTCATACTATTGAAATTTGCAAAGCTTGTTAACTGTACCATGTGGAATAGGTTTTACATTTTAATTGTGGAGATCGTTGGTTATGGTTTTTGTTAACTTTACCTAATGACTTTTGTACTTGGTGGTAGAATGATGAGTCAGATAGTAAGCCTCTGTGGCGATTTGCTCTGACAAGGCCAGTTAACAAGCCTGTGTGGCGAATTTGTTCTGAAGGTCGGTTAACAAGCCTCTGTGGCGAATTGTTCCAACATATCCGTTCTGATAGCAAGCCTGTGTGGCGATTTACTCTGACAGGGTCGGTTAACAAGCCTGTGTGGCGATTTGTTCCAACATGTCTGTCCTTACTCAACCACCTGACTGTGTGTCTTAAATTACAAGTCATTAGAGGGAGTCAATGGTCACCGAGTGGACCCAACGGTATACTTATGATAAACTGGATGTTTAAGATACTTTATGTGATAAGCGGGTTATTAAGTATCAATGCATAATTCGTATGTCAAGCTTAACGGTGTGGAACGCTTACATGACATGTTGGTTAGGTGATGAAGTGCTTGATACTGAATTATATGGTGAGTTAACTAAACGGTTTAGTTAACTGGTGGTGATGGTTATGGGTTGAGTTAACTGAATGGACTAACTTCCGAGTTAACTGTTGGTGATGGGTTATCTATGTTGAGATGAACTGAATGGCTATGTGATAATCTATTAGGACAGATTGCTATGGACAAACCAATGGGGTTGTGTGGTGATTTGTCTTTGTGGTTTGCTATGGATTAACAGTAAAACATGATAAAGGTGTGAGGTGTTTGTGATTCTCTTTTCTGAACTAAACTTCATATGTGTGCTTATGAATGTTTTGGACTAAGATAGCATGTTTTGGGACTATAATAGTTGTTAACTTTATCTATTAGCCATGTTGTACTCGGTAGGTGGAATGTTAGCTGGTTTTGGGACTACGATTGTAGAGTGCAGTTTAATAGAAAGTTAACAGTTAACCTAGTGGGCCCAATAGTGGATTCCTTACTGAGTATTTTTATACTCACCATTTTCATGTTTATTTTTCAGGTAAGTATGAGAAACCCGACGACGAACATGAAGGACCAGTGACCATGTGTTTGGAAAATTTATTGACAAAGACTTCCACTGCCGTCTCTATGTTGTTATTGTTGACAAACGCTTTCGTTGTATTTTTAAAGACTATGAGTTTTTGTTTAAGTAACGACCTCGGGTTAAGGTTTAAAATTCGGGGCATTACACTTATAGGATCGAAAGATTGCAATAGACATATTATCAAGAAACAACTACGTACACTTTAAAATAAAGTATGCTTTAAGATAGTTAAAACAAGATATGAAAAAAGTTAACTTACGTGTCTGTTACATATCTAATATCTACTCTAGATGTTGTTCGGAGTGAGTCTACATAATATACTGTCTCATCGTACGCGTTGATAGCCAGAAGTGCCCAATGAGCACTACATAGAAGACAAGAAGTGAGAAGTTCACTATTATGTATTTAATAAATTAAATACATATTCATAACTAAGGTCATTACTTACCCTAGATTAAATAGAGCAAGAACTAGTTGGTTTTTATTTTAAGTCATTAATCTGCTACACAGGTTCCGAGACCTAACTTCCCAAGTGTTGTGTCCAACGGATATCAGAAACAAATCAACGAAGATGTAATTTGAAACATCTTTTGATTATAAGTACCTAAAAGAGTTTAAAGGTCAATAAACCAGAAACCTACGTAAAAGCTAAGACTTAAGAAAAAACGAAAGTAGAACATTATATTACTTATGCCATGTACGCCACCAATGTGAAAGTCGTGACTTCTCTCATGTTATAAAAGTCAATAACATCTTCTCGCAGGACACATCACTTTCTACCTATGCCAAAAAACTCAACTGGAAGTTGGTAACGAATCCCAGAATCTTTCTCCATTACCTTTTCAGCATACCGAAGTAATGTCTTCAAAGGTAGTGGCATCTTTATTGAAGACTCACAAACAACCTCTACTCCCTTAGCAACCTTAGAAGTTCACATATGAAAGATAACCAAGAAGGTCATCAGTGTAAAGCAAGTAGTACTTATAAAACATTGACCAAAGCTTAACTAATTACCTGATAGTCGTTGGTCAATTGTGATCGATTTCGTCTCATCCTCATGATTATCATTTAATAAGATCACATCTACATTATTCTTTTCTTTAACCACCTTATTCTCCAGCTTCTTATTTTCCTTCTTTCTCAATTTATTGTCGCATTAAATCTCGTACTCCAATCTTGATCTCCATGTGTAGATGTCAATGAAATTGTACTCTATGAATGCCTTCTAGTTCTTGAACTCTCAAACGCAGTTTCTCATTCTATTGACGAAGCTCCACAAATTGTTCAATCCTTACTTTGGAGCATTTCACTATGTGGAACTAAGTGGTTGGGTGACAAATCCGCCAACTCCATGTACACGTCCATCGTGCTCTTCTGTACCGAATGCCTGTGTCAAAGCATCGTTTGGAGACGATACTTTGATGGAACTTGGATCAGACGTTCTTGAGATTTCATCCTAATAAATGCCAAATCAGATTCATTAGTCATAATTAAGCATATCAATTTGTATAAAACTTTAGTCGATTTACAATAGTAATTGTATTTCTTACTATGCGATCAACAACTTCTTGGACGTCTTCATTCTTATATTCTCCATTTTTCTCAACCTGAGCATTCTTCCTCATGCAGAATCAAAGAAATACTACTACTTTTCTACTAGTACATAATCAATACAGACTCAATAAATTTTCAGAAATACAGAATCCATAACCAATTTCACGAACTTGTAGCTAAAGTAACTATACAATATATTTGACCATATAGAAAAAGGAGAAACTGAAATCCAGAAGAAAGAATACAATATATTTGACCAAATAGAAAAAGAAAAAAACTAGAAACTAAATGGTTGCGATTTTACCTTTAGGTTTGCAGACGAAATTTTGAACAAAGATTGATTAACTGAAGTGAGGGAGATTTCACCTTTAGATTGCGATTTCACCTAAGAAGAAAGGAACTGAGATGACGAAATTCTAGATCACAAAATTGGAAGAAAAGGAGAAAGGGTTTTGGGCGAGCGAGCTGATGAACTGAGATGAGAGAGATTTCACCTTTAGGTTGTAGGAAGAAAGGAACTGAGATAGAAATTGGAAGAAAGGGAGAAAGAGATTTGGGTAGGGTTGGGTAGGGCGCTTTCGCGGCGAGAAATTGATGAACTGAGGAAGAAAGGAACTGATGAACTGTGAGGAAGAAAGGGTTTGGTTAAGGTAATTTCGCGACAAAAATTGAGGAAGAAAGGGTCTGGGTAGGGCAATTTCGCAACCAAAATTGAGGAAGAAAGGGTTTGGGTTGGGAAGTTTTAGGGAAAAGTTTTGAAGAACATTTTGGCCACGCGGACGAAAATTGAGAAAAAAAAAAGCATTTTTTAGCGTTAATGAAGCTATTTTTTTACGGATAAAATCCGTCAAGAAAAGAAAACTACACTTGACAGTTAAAACCGTCAAGTATTGTAAGAATTTCCCAAAATATTCTTCCTTATTCCATTTTTTTTTTATTCTTAACGGTTTTTAACATTACTTGGCAGTTTTGTATAAAATCGTCAAGAAATGTAAAATAAAAAGTGTCAAGTAAAGTTCTTTTTGTAGTAGTATATGTTAAATGAGAGATCTATATTTGAATAAGGTTCTCGTATTAAACTAATATGAATAAGGTTCATATAGAAACAATAGGTTAAAATTAATATGAATGAGATTCATATTAAAACCATGAATTATGTAGGAGAGTGTTATTTCAGTTTGATTCAAATTAAACTAGATATAGAGAAATTATTGTAAATGACAAAATATAGAAAATTTTTAGATTCTATCAACGATAGACACTGATAGACTTCTATCAGTGTCATCGCTGATAGAATCTGAAACTTTGCTATATTTGTAAAATATTTTGGTTTATTTTGCTATATTTTAAAATGATGTTATTTTTAAATATAGTAAAATGAACCAAAATATTTACAAAATATCATAGTCTATCTAAGATTGACTGCGATAGACACAGATAGTAGTCTATTTTAGTCAATCGTGATCTATCACAGATAGATTGTGATATTTTACTATATTTGTAAATATTTTTCGAAAGTTTTGTGATTTAAAATAATTTTTCTTGAAAATGCCCCTTAGCTTAGGTATATGATATTTAATTATTAATTAATTGATTAATTGATTAATTATTATTATTTAATTACATATTAAATTAGATTGAATATATTCTTTAAATTAGAAGAAGTCCCTTGAGAGAATTGTTTGTTGGCATGATGTAGGGGAGTTATAGTTCCCTATCCATTCATCACCGCTCAATTTGACAATTTTATGTTGGTTGTGTAAAACGCTACAGAAAACCCTAAGAAAAAACTGTGTCAGCACCAAAAAGAAAAGCTCTAAATCTCTCTATACTCTTCCCTTTAATCTCCAAAAACAAGAAGGATCCCACATCCTATTCCTTGTCTTGAGAAGGTTGGGTGGTGGTGTCCCGACGGTTGATCGTGATCATGAAAGGGGATTAAAGTTTGAGAAAGATTTGAACAGTTGGTGGGATTGCAGAGTGTAGGAAGCATTGAAGAATGTCTTCAAAGGTGTGTTCCACTTCTTCTGTAAAACCATGCTCTGCAGCTTTATGTTTATCCTATATTATTTACTTTTCTCTTTTTTCACGTTTTCCAAATGCCCTTCCACTAAGGAATTTGGTTCCTTCAATAGTTCACAAAAGCAACAACATACTCGCACCATATATTATTGAATACTTATTTATGCTTAGCCAAGTTGATTAGGACTCTAATCAACCATCCTAAATATTGATTAACTAATCAACTAGAACCCCCACCCAATTAATTATATGGTGCTTTAAGAATAAGCTAAGATGAATTCGTTAACTTCCACCGTCTAGCTAGCTCGTTCAATTTTGTTTTCAAACAGATTGATTAAAGCACTACTTTGCATGTGAAGTTCATGTTTAAGCAAGTTAATCTAATCCAGGGTCCCTAAATGTTCATAGCCTTAACCAAGATTAAACATGAGCAATGAATCACATAAACAATGCACTAAGGGTTAGCCGACACAAAAATTATGAAAGTCATAATCATTCATTGTTGATTGGAAACTCATAAACAAATGTTTTAGCATAAATTATCACAAATAACCAACAAGGAAGGCAAAAATCTACACTAATCCTAGCTAGAAAAGTACCTTAGTCCATGATGAGCTCCATAATCCAAGGGAGAACCCTCCCAAGCATCATTACAATCCAAGATGTGAAAATAGAAAGGAAATTAGTGTGGAAGATGAATAGCCACAGGATGAGTTAACTTTCATTCGACAATCTCATACTTATAAAAAAAAAATGATAGAGCACCACACACCTGCAAAGAGCGTCGCAACGCTTAGTGATTTTTGTCGAAGCACAATGTTGTGCAATGCACAATTCGACACACACATGGGGTACTTGGACTTCGGAGCATCGCGACGCCTCTCTTCAAGTTGAGCTCTCAACTTTTCGCGTCAACCAAGCACTCGTACACCTTTCTGTCGCACTTCCTTAGAGGCCTTATGGTCATTTTTCACCTCTTGATGCAATTCAACCTCCAAACTGATCTGATTAGCACTGTTTTGCTCTGGCTCCAATCTACCTCTTAGCCACCAAATATTTGTAAATAAGACACTTAAACCCATTAACACGAAACGTCCGAAAATTTAAGAGGAGAAAGATAGCAAGTTTCGACACTATCACTAAACAACTCAAAACCTTGTTGGTTGGTGCTTTAATAAACTTAATCCTACAAACTTGGAGCGGTTAAGTGATGGGTAACTCAAAATTTATGATCGAAATAGAATGGGTAAGTGTCGAACCTTGCCAAATTTTAAAAATTAGAAGAAGTAGTTTTTAAAAGCTTGTTTTTTGTTTTTGAAATTTGACTGATAATTTAACTCTTCTACCTAAGAAATATGCAAACCATTTTATGAGTATGAAAGAAAATAGGCTTTAATTTTTTAAAACTAAAAACTAAAAATGAAATGGTTACCAAATAAGACCCTTGATTTTGGTTTGTTTCTAAAAACCATAAAACCAAAATTTCCAAAAAATAAATTATTAAAGCCCTATTAAGATGGCTATTTGGCATTTGAAACTTAACTATATTTATTGTCAATTTCTTACAACAATTTTCATATTTATTAAGTAAAAGAGTTGAATTCTTAGCCAAGTTAAAAAAAATAAAAATATTTTTTTAAAATATATATATAAAGAAAACAACTTTTTGTAGTTCAAAAAATTTTGCAAGGTTTTTTAGAACATTTTACAAAGAAGGTAGGAAAGCAAGAAATATAGAGGTGATGAAATGATATTTATAGGTTTAATTATTTAAATAAAAGCTAAAAACCAAAAACAAAATATTTATCAAACTTTTCTTAGTTTTTTAGTTTTAGATTTTGAAATTTGTGTCAATTTTGATACAATTTTTCTCATAATGTTTTCATCTTTCCTAAAGAAACATGTGAATTCCTAGACAAATTTTAAAAACTAAAACGGGTGCTAAAAACCCTTTTGAGTTTCAAATCTTGGTTTAACTTTTTAAATATTTATAAAAAGTAGATTACGTACAAGAAAACTCATCGACACAAGTAGTGTTTAAAACTTATTTTTCAAAAACTAAAAGAATAATTAAATGGTTATCAATCAAGGCTTAAACACTACTTTTTAAAAAAAATTATATTGTGTTTTTAGAATTTGGCTCGGACTTCGAAGAGATGTACGATAGGTAGGTAATCTAAAAGGTTTAATGAAAATGGAGTTATTTTCCATGTTTCTAGATATGCGGTTGATATCAAATTCAAACATTTTTATTTTTATATTTTTTAAATATAATTTTTCATTTTAAGATTTCAAATTCGAAACCTTGACAAATTGATAATGTTATCTTCAAAAATAGAATTTGTTAGATCACAAATTTCAAAAATAGTTTTTTAAAAAATAAAATTTAGATGGTCCGTTAAACATTTTTTTTTAAATTTAGTTAATCTATAAACTTGCATTGAGATTGTCAATGAAACAAGCCATTTTTCTGTCGAATTTTTTTTTTTTTAAAAAAAAGAAAATTTCCAAAACATCTTAAACATTAGTTAATTAATTAGAAAAAGCTATTGTGAATTATATTGTTTAAAAATTTTGAATAAGAGAATCCCAAAAATACGATCCATTTAAGAAGATTTAATTGCTTGATTTGCAACTAAAGTTGTGAAGTTAGGAAGTGGAGGTTTAATTAGATAATTAATTAAGAGTTAATAAGGTTGCTTAGCAAAGAAATAATAATGTTATACCAAAGTGATGTTAAAACAAAGTTTTACCAAATAATAAATATGACCTAATTTAAAAACTACATAAAGACAAAGATATATAGTAAATTAGGGTGATGTTTAGCATCATTTTTGAGAAGGATTTTGCAACCTCTTAAATTTTGGTCAAACCAAATTAGTTTTGATAAAAAATCTGAATCATGTTCTTGGTTCTTTAATGTTAAAGATATTAAAAAACTCATTCTCCAAATAGGGTTTAGATACTTTGAACAACACATTATTGCTTGGGATGCACTACTTACCAAAGTTAGAGTCCAAATTAAGTAAAGAGAGATGAAGGGGAGAATGGGCAAAGAGAAACCTTAAAAGAAGAAAAAGGGAAAACCTAAAGCCTACAAGATTATGAAATGAGTTTCTTAAAGAATTGGTGACTTGTTTCATAAGAAAGGTAAGTGAGAGAACTCACATGCTTATAAGGGAGACTATGCATAAGGACCTAAACAAAATACAACAACATACCCTTGTTAGAGATTTAAAGTAAACACCAAGATTACTAATTTATAACTAAATATCACATTTTAATAATCAAATTCTCCAAATAACCATCTATATACCCTTGTAATTTAAATATGATTTTTTTTTTTTAATTCTTGTGAGTGTCCGGACTAAGTTTGTAACAACCAAACTTTTTAAATTAAACTAAGGTTCGTTACTCAAATAAAGATAATATTTTTAAAACCAAAACCATGCAAATTTTAATTCATTTTATTAAAAAAAATATAAATAAAACAACCTCACGTAGAAATGCAAATGTTTAGAAATACAAACTAAAAAAAACATGCTAAACAAAATAATTTATTCGGGCCCTAAACAAAACATAAAAGAGACATGTGTTTTTTTTGTTAAAAAAAAACTAACTATCACAGTTCAAATCGTTCTAAAGTCATAACATAGGTAGCGGAAGCATAGTCATAACTAGTTCCAATGACATGGTCACGGGTCCTTCTTGTCACTTGTCAGCTTTTTTTTACATGTGCCTGAAAAATAAACATGAAAAATTGAGTATATAAAATACCTAGTAAAGGACCCACTAGGTGAACCGTTAACTTCCTGTAGGAGCACACATCAGTCATAAAGTGGACCCGAGGGTAAACCTATTAGTCAATACAGTCAACAGTGGTGATCCCATAGCTAGGTACATCGGACACCCATGGTATACTAACCTAATAGCCAAAGTGAACAGTTACCTACCATCAGTCCAAAACATTCTAATTCAATTAATCTCAATCCAATTCAGTCATAAACATATCGTGTAAAAACTAACTCAACATTCTCATTACATTTACATAATCATCATGCTTCAAGAATTTTCATGATAAACTATAGTTCAAAACAGTCATACTAATAATGCATATTAATCCAACTCAATACATTATCAACCTAATTCATGTGGAGTATCCGGTAGTAAACCTCTTACCTCAAAATTACGCTCTAATCTTTGACTTATAACTTAATTATCAAATCAAAGTTCTAAAAATAACGAATTTAATTAATAATTTTATCAACAAAGTCATCAATTAAAATCCAACCTTAAACCTCTAATTTGCTTACTAGATTGTCGTCGAAACCCAATCTGACTTTGTTGTAAACATTCACAAGGTAATCCAAAAAGAGCTCCAATTAATCCTTAAGTAACCAAGAAAATCTTTCAATTTATTCCAAAATAAATCCTTAAATTAACTTTTAATGGGTATCCAAAACCTATAACAAAAACTGACCCCACTTTAAACTTCAGGTGAGCGGTGACGGCACGAGGCAGAAAATGGAGTAGACTGGCGGCTCAGTAGGTGGCGGTGCGATTGGAAGAAGGCCGACTCACGGCTCGGCTCGGACACACAAAAGTAGGGAGACAGATGGAGCTTGGCGCGACTTGAAGTGATGAAGTGGCACAGACGAACTCCTTCGTCGACGGTGGCCGGTTCGTGCTCTTTTAACTTTTTCAAATTCATGTTCATTATTTACCACTAGACTATTCCATGATGTTTGAATTATCATTCGAAATTGAACTTATAGCATGTTTTTAATGCCTTAATCAATTGTGTTAACTAGCTGTGTTTCTGTCTAAAGTTGAATAACGTAACTAATATTATATTAGTGTAGATATATGGGTAACAATAGTGGCCTACTACTTTTCATAATCCTTTTGTTGATTCATCATTATATGTATATATGTGTGTGTGAAGGATGTGTGGTTTGCATAACAAAATATTGAATAATCTACGCCAAGGGCGTTTGAATCTAGCTGATTAGTAAGATTTACAAACACATTATTATCAAATATAAATTTAGTTCTATTAAATTTAAGTCACTTAAAGTTTTAACTTAGGAGTCAATTCCTTAATTAGACTAAATTAAACTCATACAATAAATTCTAAAAGGGACTATTCTTAACATCATACCAATCTTGAGTCAATAGTCAATTAGATGTTTGTTCCTAACACTTACGATTAACTTCAAAATCTATCTAAAACAAGTAATAAAATTCAATTTCATATGCACTATAGACTCGTAAAGTTTCAATTTTATGTTTAATATATAATAAGTACAAGACATATTGAAACTTTGTAACAGTTAACAAATCTAATTAATATAAAAATTGAGTTATATATCTAATTAAGAATGCTAAACATTTGATTTGATCTTGTATCATGTAACTTTTAAAATTTATTCTTTTAAAAATGTTGAATGAGTAAAAAGGGTATGCATATTAACGTACCTATTAAACCTTAGGCATCCAACTAACCCAATAGGGAAGAATGAAATTATTAGAGATATTGAGTTTGTTATTTAATTAGGTATGAAATAGAAACCTTAGTAATGCTAGATTTTGTAATAAATTTTAACGTCCAAACATACCCATCAAGTAGAATTAACAAACCCTTGAGTGAAATTAATAATAATAATTGTTTATTTATGTAGTTTATTTATATTTATTTATTGGGTACCAAACCCCACTTCAGTTGTAGCTAAAAAGGCATTGAAATTGTATACGTAAAAATGATTGTAGCTTTATATCAAAGCTACTGCCCACATCCAAACATTATTATTCCATTATTATAACAAACCAATTCCACTTCCCCAAAATGGCTTTTCATTTCTTTTTTGTTCCCTCTAAAAAAATTAAACCCTTTTTTTTCTTTCGAAGAGGAAGAAGGAAAAATGAGACGTAAAATGGAGAGATTGGTTCTTCTTCCTTTCTCTGTGGGATGTATCTCTGAAACAAGTGTTGCTGTGGGAATTCAACACAATTCAACAACTTCAAAACCACATCCTATCTCTTCTCCTACATCAAGTTTTTCTCCTATCTATTTCTCTTTCTTTCTTTGTTATCTATGCATGTCGTTTCCGATCACGGTCGGAGTTAAAGGATTTTTCTTAGAAGTAAAATGATTTTAGAGTTGATTCAGTTTGAGTTTCTTATCTACGATGAATTGATTTGGCCACCTTTTTTCTTTTTGTTAGATTGAAAATTTTGAACTCGAGTACGTTAAATATTAAAAAGAAATAGAAAAGGAGAAACGTGGAGTAGGACATTATTATGTTCAAATTTTTGTTTTTAGATTACTCACTAAGTTTCCTCCAATATTGTAAGGTGCTAGATTTATAGTTTGATTCTAAGAGAGTTAGGGGCAAAATTGAAAGAAAAAGAATAAAAATTTTTAAGTATTGTTATATATAGATACGCATTTTTTTTCGAATTAATTTAGATAAATGGAGGATGAATTTTTGTTTGAACTTAGATTGATTTTGTTTTGTTTTGTTATTGGAAGAAGGTGATAAAGATGAAGAAAGGAAAGAAGAAGTTGATGGTGAAAGGTTATTAGAGGAAAGGTTGAAGAATTCTCAAAGGTTCACAGCACTTGCAAAGCCTAATATTGGAGTTGGCTTTCATAGGCTTTACAAAGGTTTCAAGAACATCTCTCAATTATTTGGTGAGTTTTATTTTTCTTTCTTGTTATTTTATAATTTTAATTTTGGGTCTTCTTTTCTTTTCTTTTTCTTTTTTTCTCTTTTTTTCTTAATTTACCTTTCCATCAATGGTTTAAAGAAAAACCCACCCAAAGTTTTATATATATATTTTTTTTAATATAAAACTTGTGCTTTGTTTTTTAATTTTGATTAAGAATTCAAATTTTTTATTTAAAAAATAAAAGATAAGAAACTAAGGAAATATAGTTTAGGGGAAACAAACACTACATTTCATGCATTTTACTGGTAAAATAAAATTCCAAAGAAGAAACAATAAAAATGGCAGAATCCATTTCATAACATTTTGGTTTGAGATCTTCCGTTTTTTAAAAAATTATTTCTTATTTACACCATCATGTCTTTAAAACTCCGAAACATAATAAAGAAACCATTGAGAACGAAATTATTATTTTAAAAGATGGTTTGTTTATATATATATATATATATATATATATAGTTATTTTTAAATATATCAAAAGGAGTCTATTTATTCATAATAGCAAAATTTTACTGTATATCAAAAATAGACATCGATAAACATTGAGATAGACAATATCCATGTTTATACAATGATATTCTGCTCTATTTGGTTTTATTTTCAACAAATGTTTCCATTAAAAATACTTATATATATACAATTAACGTATTTGGTAAATAATTAAGAATTTACCAAAAAAATAACATGTCTAGGTGTGTGTTTGGAAATGGTTTTGAGATTATCAAAATCATTTTTTCTCTCATCAAAACCACTTTTACTTAAAATGTTGGTTGTTGACATGAAATAAAATCTATTTTAAAAAATTGAAAATAATTTCTAATTGATTTTAGAGGAATTAGTCAATGAGTGATTTGTGTTAAATAATTCACCATGAATGAATGCCAAAATTATTATATAATTTAGTTTTTTTAAAAATTAAAAAAAAATTGTTGGTCAGCTATTTGTTAATTCATTTTTTTACTTCTAAATAATGGAAGTTAAGAAATAGAAATAATATATGTTTTAAAGTGTGTTAAGTGATCTAAATAATATATGATTTTGTGTGAATAATATATTAGTGTTAAGTAATTGACAAGCACTATCTCTTATTCAATTGTTAATAAAACAACAATTACATGTGTTTTGAATATATAAGAATTTAATAATAAAAAATAGAAATATATATTTACCATGATTATTTCTCAAATAGAAAATACAATTTTGAGTTATTATTGAATAATTCTAAATTAACTTTTGGTATCAAACATAATATTTGAAAATCATTTCTAAATATATAAAAATCATTTTTAAAAGTTTAATACCAAACATAAATTTGATTGTTTAAAAATAAATTATACCTTTTTATTTCAAATAAATTGTACCTTTTTATTTCTAAAAAAGTGTTGTAACTATCCGTCTCAAAGACATCATGAATTATCCACTAACTTCCTTTTGAAAGAGAAAAAAAAAGAATTGGTTAGGAGTTTAAAAACAAATAAACATGCAAATTAAATAAACAAGAAGGTAGATATCTAAAAATAAAATTGTGATTGAAGGATCATTTACTTTATAATACTTTTTATAACCATTACATTTTCAATGTTTGAGAAAAGTTATTATATAGAAATTAAAAAACATGAATTAACAAAACCAAAAGATGACAAACTAAATACAAAATTTTACCAGAATAAAGCTCTTATTTTTACCCTACTAAACCCTAAACCTTAATGAACATTATTATAAATCAAAAACCCTAATTGATTCTTTCATTTTTTGGGTAATGATATTATTTTTGAAAAAAAAAAGTGTACAAAGATGAGATGGAAGAAATGGAGATGGAAATGGAAATAGGATCTCCAACAGATGTGAAGCATGTGACCCACATAGGATGTGATGCCACAACCAGAGAAGATGCTGCCAATTCTTTCATTGCTTGGGAAACTCTTCTAGCTTCTTCTTCTTGGAGACAATTTGATGATCAACTTTCAAACCCTAACCATTTACCTAATATTCTTGCTCATTCCATTTGAATAATACTAATACTAATAATAATAATCTCTCCACATATAATATTTCTTCACTACTTATGCGCAAACAAATGTATGGTGTTCTTCTTTTCATTTTTTCCTTTTTTCTTTTTTTTTAATGCATGTTTCATGATCATGTGGTATTCACATGGACATATATGTATATTTAATGTATCTACAACATGATTGTTTTTCCCTAATTTATGTATAAATGGTATTTCAAGATTTGCATCATATATATAACTTCTATACGTATGTTTAATTTATTTATTTGAACAACATAAGATAGACACTCTTGGCGGTAAAAAGTTAGAGATTCAAAACTCCTCTCCAAATCATTTTAATCAAGATTTTCATGTTTTATGAGATATAGATACATTCACGGCAAAATTTGCACGCAGGGCTTCTTTCAAATGGGTCAAATGAAATTTGGCCTCATTTTTTAAGGTGAATGGTTTTTGGCCCTGGATTTTCAACCTTAATCCGAGATCGTTTCTTACATAAAAAGAATCTAATAATCTTAACAAACAATACAGCGAAAGCATAAAGGTCTACTGGTCCCTCTTGATATGGTCACTGGATTCACTTGTTCCTCGCCGGTCCATTCTTACCTTTGCCTGAAAATAAAACATAGAAAGGAATGAGTATAAAAATACCCAGTAAGGAACCCACTACTAATTCCATTAGGTAACCGTTAACTCTCTCTAATAACCCGTACATACGACACACAGTCAAATGGTTTAGTAGGAACGATCATGTCAGAGCAATACGCCACACAGGCTTGCTAGCCGACCCTGCCAGGACAAAACGCCACACAGGCTTGTCCGATCAGAACAATACGCCACACAGGCTTGCTAACTGACCCTGTCGGAACAAAACGCCACACAGGCTTGTTAACCGACCCTCGTGACAATACGCCACACAGGCTTGGTGCACCGTTCCCACCACCAAGTACAAGTCATTAGATAAAGTTAACAGACACCATATCCAACAATCAATACAGGTACACAAAGTGATCATAACATTTTAATCCTCATACATCAGATAACACTTAATCAACTCACAACAGGTCATGCATAATCCAAACAACAAATATATAAGAACCCGAAGTTAAATACCACCGTACGGACAAAAATAACCATCTTCCACCCTTATTCGCCAAAGGCATGTATCCAGTAGAAGTATTCCTTACCTCAAGTTTCGGAGTTTTCCTTACCCGAACTAGCCTCCAAAACGACCCTAAACACACAAGAATTCAAATTAATACTTTTTCTTTCCAACAGAAAACATTAAGTAATTCCAACCGTCACTACTCACTTCCGAACTCACCAACGAACCAACAACGAGCAAAAACGCTCGGCTTGACGGCTTGGCTTGGCAGCTCGGCTCGAGGGAAGCAGCGGCGCACGAAGGTTACAGATCTGGATGCGCGGAGCTTCCTTGAATGGAGATGGCGTGCGGCGCGGTTAGGGAAACGGATTCAGGCTGAGCGGCAGGGAAGGGAGAGCGGCTCAGCAGATCTAAAGGGCGCACGTGGCTGGCGGCTTCCATAGTTGGGGGCAGATCCGAGCGGCGTGCAGGCTAGGCGGATGGAGATCGACTCGGCGCGATCAGCTCTGGCGATTGAAGATCGGCGCGGCGCGACTGAGCGAAGGGAGAAGTGTGAGGGATTCAGCTCAGATGGAGAGCGACTGCAAACATGAGAGCGGATCTGAAGATGGAGCGGTTGGGAGTGTGCGGCGCGGGGGCTCCTTGGCTGGCTCGGGTGCAGCGTGAACGGAGAGGACGACGCGGCTGCGAGCGACGTGAGGATGGCGTTGGCAGGGCGTGAGCGGCTGGGTAAGACGAAGGATGGCGTGCGACTGACGACTGGCTGCGCGCGGAGGGCTGGGCGGCGGCGTGTGGCTTGACAGCGACGGCGGCGGCGCGAGCTAGGGTTTGCTAATCTAGGGTTTGATAACTAGGATTTTTCCATGAAGAGATTTGGGAGAGAGGAGGAAGATGAAGTGCACGTGCCACGATGCACATTAAATAAATAATAATAATATTATTATTAATATTATTACCATTATTAATAAAATCTCTTTCCCTCTTTTTTTTCCTTTTACAACTCCCAAAAAAATTCTCTCTCTTCCATAAATCTCTTCATATAATTAATTCCTTAATCCAAAACAAAAATAAATAACTATATTTTTTATTCCATGTCAAGCAAAACTTTCTCTCTCCTATCTCAAATCCTTTTAACCAAAAATAATTAACATCCCAAAACAAAATTAGATCCCAAAATAAATCCTCGAACAATTCTGGATAATATCCATATATATATTTAATTTCTTAACCAAAAATATTACCATCCCAAAACAAAATTAGATCCCAAAATAAATCCAACTTATTATTTTAAGATAATTAACCTAAAATTATCTCAAATTTTTGGGATGTTACAATCTTCCCTCCTTAAGAAACTTTCGTCCTCGAAAGTTATAGAAAGTTCTAATCCTCGAACAATTCTGGATAACGCACCCTCATGCCATCCTCTTGTTCCTACATAGCCTCTTCGACTAAGTGATTCCACCGTAAACTTTTACTAACGCAGTTTTCTCTATTGCGTAACACCCTCACTTTTCTTGCCAAAAACTCAAAAGGTCGCTTCTCATAGCTCAAGTTCTCAATCAACCAAAGTGACTCAAAATCATTAACAGTACAAAACTGAAGAAACTTAATTTTAAAGTGAGGAATCAAGCAGCATGAGGAGCATGTAGCATGTAGCGCAAGGAGCGTGTAGGGTGAAGAGCGTGTAGGATGAGGAGTGTGTAGCATGTTTTGCGACTATGTGTTATGATGTTCGTTTCTTCACAATCTTCTCTTTACACAATATTTTTTTATTATCCTTACACATGAGGTTATTATCTTTATGCAGGGAGGTGGAGGTTGAGAAAGAGTTAAGAATTAAAGAGAAGGGATGTTGAGAAATTAAAGGAGGAAGTTAAAAGGAAAGTAGGAAGTTAGGGATGAGGATATTTTAGTCATTTTACCCTATAATGATGTCAGCAGAAGGCGAAACCCAAATTACATTTTACCCTAATCTATTAGGTAATCCTACAAAAAAAAAAACCCATGAAAGTTGGGCAAAGAACCGCATAAACTTACCGCAATACATTTGAATGGAAAGGACATGAAATTATGCTCTTTTATTGAAATGGCACTTATACAAGGCCTCTTACCCAATCACGAACTAGAGTCATGCAAATGTAATGACAAATAAAGCTAACCATGACCAATCAAGAAGTTAATATAACTCAAGTTACATGGTAAATAGGTAACAAATGAAACTAAAAAATGGGTTGATGATCATATGGAGCTGCTTCCATAAAACACGTTTTTTGACAGTTTGACTCATAACAACAGCCAACACCTAGGCTAAGTATATCAAAGAGGTACTCAAATTTGTCGGAGGAAATACTCCTTTATCATCATGTGTGCAAGGTTGTGCCAATAATCTACTTTCAACAAATTGAACTTTGTCATCTTATACTGAATGTTCAACATATAGTGAAAAATTATCAACATTTTTTCATTTGATCACGGAAAGTAGAACTTTTGGAGGGTGTCATAGCACTTAGATTGTCACGATAGATATCAACTTTACACTAATCTTAACACATTCCTGATAACAAACTACTAATTTATTAATATAACAATGACTATAGAAGTTTGTTATAATCTATAGTTATTATAATAAGAATTACTTTGTAGATTCTTTCACGAAAATATGCAAATGAAATGTATTAAGCTTAAGTGGAGGACAAAACCACAAATGATTCAAGTGTCAATCTTCAGCCATAATATTTTTGAAGAGCTTTGAACACCTCGGAAATCAAATTCTCGGTCCAGATTTGCTACATAGTCATAATCTACAAACGATTAGAAAGTGGGTTGTATCCATTGGTTTTGAAAACTTTGGTCTAAGTCAACTACCAACTTACTGATTTGATGGCTACCAATTGCACTTATCGTCTTGTATTTTCGTTGCTTGGGGTATTCATCATATGATCGTTGCTTCACTGCCTGAATTGCTTAACACGTGCAAGTTAGGGTCACCTTCTTGAAAAACTCGTACTATACAAGCTATTGGATTTTGTAAACACGTGATATTTGTGATTTTCTTATACAATATTTCCAAGTTAAAACCTTTTGTGCCTACTTTTCTCTAATTATTCTAAGTCAAAAACTACAATAATTTATATTTCTACAAGTTATGATTAGTTAAGAGGAGGAGGTTAGACTATAAGAAGCAAGTTGGCGCATACAAGTCCATGAAAAGTCTGCAACAACAACAAATGTGTGTGAGTTTCTAGCATCAACAAACTTTAATAGTGATTAAAATTTATAAAAAAAAATATAATTAAATTATAATTAGTTTACTTCTTTTTAATTAATTAATAGATATTAACAAAAGACAAAGTTAAAGTAAATATTTAGTGAAAAATAAAAATTAAAAAAAGTATAAATCTTAAATGTTTAAGATACCATATGGAACAAAACTCAAAAGTCAATAGTAAAAATGTAACATTATTTAATAATTCAATATAAATCAAATTTAAAATTTAAAGATAAAAACGTAAGATTTTAGTGTAAAAAATGTTAAATATAACATTAAATTTGTTATTTATGTATAAGCTTAAGCTTTTATTATTATTATTATTATTATTATTATTATTATTATTATTATTATTATTATTAAATTGATTATTTAAGAAGGAAAGCATGACAATTAGATTGGAGAGCTATGATAAAAAGATAGTTTTGATAGATAATAAGTAGAAGAGTAAACATGCAGGTGGGTAAATACGTGCGCCGCCCATGACCACTTGACCGAACAACGACCATAAAATAATGACCTTTATGTGTTGTTGTAAGCTCACTTATTTTGACCCATCTTTACCACTTTTCTTGCTTTTGGACTCCTATAATTTTACTACATAATGTTTAATATAATGAGAATCGGTCCAATCACATCATCACAACCCTTTTTCGATGCAATTTATATATATTAATTAAGATATATTTATATTTGCTCAAAAAAGTTAGATCAAATTTTAAATCTCACATGCTTGAACTAAAAAAAAAAAAAAAAAAAAACAAATCGTGTAAAGTTATCGCCTAGTAGGATCTTAACCTTTTTATTTATTTAAGTTTGATCTCAGCAGATGTGTCGTCAAACTGTCACTATACTGAAAAATATAATGATTATTTGTCTATATTGTTTCTTATATAGTTAGTGGCAGAGCCAAGATTTTATATAAAAGGACACAAGTTCATATGAATATAATTTTAGATGCATCAAAGTAATATTCAAATCATCTAATAGTGATCACCATAGCTTACCAGTTGCAAATTCATCTAGGACACAATTTCATATAAAGTTCTAATATCACCAAAAGTTGTGACAAACAGGTCCTAAACGAGCCTAGATTTTTTTAAATATATGTATATGATAAAAAAAAAAATGTAATTACGTTTTTTTTAACCTGTACTAGTGGATATATAAATAAGTACAGAGATTTTTAAGAAATAAAAATAGATATAAAGAAAGAAAAAAAAAATATATTAAAACAAAGCATCCAAGTGTAGGTTCAAACTTCGAAGGTCAAGGTCTCAGTTCAACTACCCAACCACTGAAGCACACTCTAGATACGCATCATGGGGGCACGTAACACATATATTCAAAATATTGATGCATACTTTTATATAAATAATAAAAAACCAAATATATATACCTAAAACCACACTATGTGAAGGAGATGTGTGCTCCTTGTCGATTCAACCCTACATACAGTCAGTGCAGGTTTAGGATTCAAAACTTTTGTTCAACAGTTCTATTATACGCATTTCAAAAAAAATATTAAAATGAGTATAAAAAATAAATTGCAAATATTAATTCATGAACTTCTTAGTTTGTATCTTGATCCTTGATTATTATAAATGTCGAATGGACCTTTAAATTTTCAATTTCTCTATTTTATTATTAATACATTCAACATTTTTTTAATTGATTTTATATCTAATGAAATTTAAACTTTCTGTCTAATAAATCTTTGAATTTATGACTCTAAAGTGAATTTTTTTAAATAATGTTTTTTTAGTAAATTATATAAAAAAAAATAGTGTGGGTGTGAAAAAAATATCAAAAATAGGGTAGTGAAGTCGTGTACCCAAATAGACTAGCACATTACTGATTCTGTTTGTGAACAAAGGTCTACATTAGAAGCTATGAACATACCTGTACACAATTCTTGTTCAATTCAAAAAGGAATGTTATTTAAGAAGATCTTCAATAGGCAAATTAAATGGGAAAGAAAAAGAAATGGTAGATTAAATGGAGGAAGAATAGGGATTAATTAGGGTTTAGGCATTAATTGTTTTTTATATTTAATTCTGAGGGAGTCGACTCCACTCAGTCAGTCAACCAGTCCACGCTCCACGCGGGACGTGACTAGATAAAGAAAAGTCGTGTACCCGGTACACGACTTCCATGAACAGTAAATTTGCCTTATTTTTTACAATAATTTCCCCAACTACCTTACTTTTTTTTTTCAACCCTACTCCATTTTTGACATTATTTTCAAAAAACTCATATTCTTGAAATTAACCCCTCTAAGCACCAAATTAAAAAATAAAAAGTTTATTTGACATAAATTTGAAAGTTTAAGACGTAATAATTAACCACAAATTATAAGTTTAAATTAGTTTATCACGGTGGTCAATATAATAGTACAACAAAAGAAATATCTGTCACGAATTTTGTTCATGACGCATTTTTTGCGTCGTTATATCCCAGTTTTCTTGTAATGAAAGAATTAAACGTAGGAATATAATAAGGAGAGGTGTAGAGTATCCTACAACTATTTTGATAGGTTAAATGACTTCAATTTGTACTAACAAAAAAGGAAAAGAAAATCAACAAGAGTTTAACTCAACTGACATCTGTAGGTACTGAGGATCAAAAGGTTTAGTGTTCTAATAATTTTGATGTGAAATTATTAATTAAAATTGGATGAGTAAGGGATATTTTACCAAATCAATGCTTTAGGTGTATAAGGTGTGGAAGATGGATTGGATCGCATGTATGCCTTGTGCAATGTCTACTGTCATTGATCTGTTTATTGTGGTTATGTTTTAAGGATTTTATGGGATACCTTATATATAACACTTTATGTCATGGTTGGGATGTTGGTTACGTGACGGCTGGATTCTTTGGTTCTATTGTGGTATGATGATTGGGTCTTTGTATAATTAATTGTGTGATGTTTATGTCTGCCCTTTCATACTATGTGGAATCCGTAAAGCAGGATAACTGTGTCATGTGGAATGGAGTTGTGTTTGTGACTGCTTTACTTTTTTATTGTGGTTTTGTAGGATATGGTATCTGTTAACTCCACCTATTAACTTTGTGGTGGGACGGGTTGACAAGCCTGTGTGGCGTATGTCACAAGGGTGGTTAACAAGCTTGTGTGACGTATTGTTCCGACAAGGTCGGTTAACAAGCTTGTGTGTCGTATTGTTCTGACATGATTGCTTTTGCATGGGATCGGTTAACAAGCATGTGTGGCGTATTGTTTCGACAGGGTGGAGTTTGTTGGGTTTTATGTCCTAAAAGTCGTAGATAGTAAATGTAAATCGTTGACCGTTATTAATAAACAGTTATTATTTCATTTTTAATGAATAGTAATTGATTATTTTTGTTTAATTAACTCAAATCCAATAAACTAGCATCCTAAGTTGTTTTATGAGTCTTGAATAGTATGTGGAGACATACATGGATCAATGTTCGAGATACAGCTTAAAGGATCTATAGTATAAGGATAAGGTTGGGTACCTTATCCTGGAAACACTATGGATACGGCCACTTTGTATTTGATACAAACACAATGATCTAATGTGTTCATGTAGGTGACACGCACGTGGGGGTATTCTATGCAATGAGTTTGCATAAGACTGGACCACGAAATAGTTACCACTAGATGTAACCTCGTTGACTAGTAAGGTTTCTATTTCAAATAGGATGACTTAGGCAACTTAGTCTTAATCCTAAGTGTATTATGAACTTCTGTTCACAAGGTATTGTCTTTTGATTTGTATGGGTGAGAGTGACCTGTTTGCCGACTCAATAAACCTACCATTTTGGGGATAAGACCGAGTGGGGAGCTGAGAACATAATCACACAAGATGGAATTCACTCCTTCCCGAGTTTAGGGTAAGTAGATGAGTGTTTTCTTAATTGGTGTCTCCAGAACTTGAACAAAGGGTCTTACCCTCTCTATGGCACGAGAGGAATTTCTACTTATTGGTTGGACCATAAACATGTTGTTCATTAGAGAAGCATTGGTATTTAAGGATCAAGAAGTAACCCACGGGTAAAACGGTAATTTGACCCAGCTGGAGTTACGAACACTTGTGAAGGACTAATTTGCTGTTATTGGTCTACATTCGTGGACACATAAATATATCTACAGTGAGAAGAGTTCAGTTGTTAGTCTTTAATGGAATGTACACACAGTTAACGAATATAGATTAATGTGGTTAATGAGTTTAGCCAATTAAATTCATATCGTTGTAGCTTCTGATCTTTAGGTCCATGAGGTCCCCTTCCTAGCTCGTAAAGGATAATGAGGTTAATATATCTTGGATATAATTTGAAATGTTCAAATTGACTAAGGGAATTAATATAATG
>JBBPDJ010000008.1:6750065-6776879 GCA_037974625.1 Cucumis cinereus | reverse complement strand
TATTATTATTATCTTTTCCAAATCAAATAAATCTTTTCTTTTTCCTATTCCAAATCAATCAAATCTTCCTCTCTCCTCTCTCAATTATCTTTTAACAAAAAATAATTAAATATATATACTCATATATATATTTAATTTCTTAACCAAAATAATTAACATAAATCTTTTCCTTTTCCTATTCCAAATCAATCAAATCTTCCTCTCTCCTCTCTCAATTATCTTTTAACCAAAAATAATTAAATATATATACTCATATATATATTTAATTTCTTAACAAAAATAATTAACATCCCAAAAAAATTAGATCTCAAAATAAATTCAACTTTTTCTTTTAAGATAATTAACCTAAAATTATCTTTAATTTTTGGGATGTTACAGTATTCAAAATAATGTAATGGTGTAACCATGTTGGCTTTGTAATTAAAGTCAGACATAAATTTCTATTTGATTGTAATAGTTTTGGTTTTTTTTTTCTCATAGTTTAGCTTTTTTTTTTTTTTTTTTTTTGCATGTTTTCAGTTTTATTGTTTTCTTTCCATTTTTTTTTATATTTTTAGGGATCGTTTGAATCGAGGGAATTGGGGGGAACGGACAAGGGATAAATATGTCTTTATTTTGTATAAGGTTTTGTAGTTTAGACATGTGAATTGCATCATTTATGTCCATAAACTATACCTATCTAAAATGATGAGTTTTATCTTCATATCCACCCTCTTTTTTCTTTTAATACATTTATTTATTCTTTTATTTTATATATTATTGAAATTAATTAATTTAATTAATTACACAAAAATTAAATTTTTAGTTTAGAAAGTTACATTAAAATTTAAATTATAGTGTATGAATTTAACTACTCTAATTTAATAAATTAATATATATATATATATATATTTACATTTTATTTTAATTTAATAAATCAATTTATATGTACATATATATATATAGTCATACTTATTTTTAAATAAACCGTAAAGAATTTATGCAATAAAATTATTGTTTAATTAATTAACTATATTTGTAGTTACTTAATGATCATTATGATCAATATAATATGAATTTATTTCATAATAATTATAATTAATTTATCATGGATTAATTAGAATTTAGTAATTATTTTTATTGATTAACACATCAAAATTATATAAATTCATCAAATTTATCTCATCAAATTACTCATTTTACAAATACTTATAATTAATAAATTAATTAATATTATTATTTGCTTGTTAAATAATTAATTTTTCTTAAATTTAGAATTGAGTTTATTATTTATCAATTAATATATTAAAATTTTATAGAGTTTACATGATTAATTTTACAAATGAAAAGCAAAAGGAATTTATTTTCATACATTCTTAATAATATTATCAATTTTTAATAATATTATCATGCACAACAAACAGAAACATTTTTAATTTCCAGCAATTTTAATTCATCTAAATTCTCTCAATTCAAACGCCCTTATTATCCGAATGGGAGTTTTTTCTAAGAAAAAAGTGGTCCTTTGAAAATTCGTCTCCATTGAAGGAATTATTTTCCTTATTGTTTTCTTAACCAACTTGTTAATGGGTTGACAGTAAATGTATAGATATATGAAGGGCATAATCGACTTTAAAAATTTTTACACCTATCCCCTAAAAATACACTTCTTAAAATTCCAAAAATTCAAAGTTTTGTATCATTTTTTATTGCTCAACTCTTTTTTCCCTTTTCTAGCCAATGGCCACTATTTTGTAATGTGTTTTTAATACATTGACGCAATTTCAAACTAAAGCCATATGAGGATGAGAGAAGTAAGTAGCAAATTGTGAACTTCACTCATTGTTTAGTCTAAGAAATTTGTAGGTTTCATCACTAGAAAAACATTAATTTATATTTTATTAATTTTCTACACTGTGGGCTCAGGAGTTCATAACTTCTTAGATTTCTTAACTTCTTACATCTCACTATTCCATACTTTAACTCAAACAATCTCTTAATTGAGAAAAATGTAGTGTTATCTTATTCAAATGTTTTGTCATACATTCTTATGTCAAATAACCATGTTTGTGGTTATAGGTTTGGGCCCTAAGGACACCCAAATTTTCGAAGGGGTGAGGAGATAGATAAATGTGGTTTGTTGATACCTCCACACGAGCGTTGCCGCCATCCGTCTGGACGGAGCATGGTGAAGAATAAAATTTTCATTTCTATTTTTTATTTTTTTTATTTTTTTTACTTTTTCAACTTTATTTTTTAATCTGTAAGGTATGAGTCGTTCACCCCTTCATCTCGTAGCGTTCGTCGATTTGACCAAACGTGGTAACACCACGTTCCTCCGGAGTTATGGTTGAGCATGGATGGAATATGGTTGAATTTTTACACCTTCACACCTATATAAACCTCCATTCCCCCTTCAATTCTTCATTCAAAAACTTCACAAGTTCTCTGACACATTTCCTCTGTTCTTTGTTCTTCGAAAAAGAAAAAAAGTTACTTCATAAGCTTTTTCGAGCAAGTTTTTCTGTAGTGTACGTTTTTTGATCGGTTCTGGTGCAGCTCTGATCAAGGTACTGATTGTTTTATTCTTGGAACGACGTGGTAATTTTCAGACAGTTTGCACACCGAGCAGAGCCGCAAAACGTCTTAAAGAGAACGTGATCCGCGACTCAGCCATTTTACTAACTTGTTTCTATTTTGCAGTTGATCATCTATTTTAGCCATTTTGTCTAGCAACTCAATTCCACCAACTCGTGCATTTATTAAAATTCCAAAAGAAATATATTTGTCATACTTAAATATTCAAACGGTGGTTTTAAAGTATTCAACCCCAAAAGAATACTTTAATATTCCAAAAGAAACATGTTTAGGGTTTAGGCTAGACAACCCCAAGCTCCACTAGCCATTTACTAACAAATTATTCAAACGGTGTGTTACGTTCTTAACAGAATTCCAAAAGCTAAGAATACAACTTCACCTTACGAAGTCTTTAAAAATAAGAAACCAAACTTGTCATACTTCAGAACTTGGGGTTATCTAGCCTTTGTTAGAATTTTAGATTCTAAAAGAAAAAAGTTTGCTAGTAGAGCCTATGAGTGTGTCTTTATTGGATATGCAATCATTAGTAAAGCCTGTAGGTTCTAGGACTTAGTAAACCAAGTGATTATAGAATCAAATGATATTGATTTCTTTGAGGATAGATTTCCTTTCAAATCAAGAAATAGTGGGAGCTTGAGCTCTAATAACCTAACTAGTAGGGGCTCGAGTTTCAGTAGTCTGTCTTTAGTTAAAACTAAAAATTCAAATGAGGGAGTAGATCCTGAGCCTAGAAGAAGCAAGAAAATTCCAACCTTTAAAGACTTTGAAGATGATATCAAAATCTATATCATAGAAGAAGATCCTAAAGATCTAACAGAAGCCCTATCCTCATTAGATGTCAACTTATGACAAGAAGCTATTGATGATGAAATGGACTCTGTTGAGTCAAAAAAGACTTGACAATTAATATACCTACCCCTTGGCTGCAAGGCCATAGAATGCAAGTGGGTTCTAAGGAAAAAACTCAAACATGATGGAACAATATACAAATACAAGGTTCGTAGCTAAAGGTTTTATACAAAGAGAATACATATTTTCTTTGATACCTTATCCCCAGTGACTAGAATCACCTCAATTAGAGTGTTGATTTCTATAGCGGCTCTTAATAATCTCTTAATACATCAAATGGATGTCAAAACCGCTTTTCTAAATGGTGAATTAGAAGAAGAGATTTATATGGCATGAGAAATTTGATAGTCTTACCATTTCTAAAGGATTCAAAGTTAATGAAATTGACAAATGCATCTACTATAAGTATGAAAATAGCATGTGCACTATTATATGCCTATACGTAGATGATATGCTAATCATTGGATCAAACTTGCATGTCATAAACAATGTAAAATCAATGTTGAGTGCAAATTTTGACATTAAAGATTTAGGAGAAGCTAATGTAATCTTAGGTATAAAAATCACTAGGTCTAAAAATGGAATTTCTTTGGATCAATCTCACTACATATAAAAGATTCTAAAGAAGTAATTATTTTGATAGTAAACCTGCATGAACTCCTTATGATTCTAATGTAAACTTGTTCAAGAACACTGGTAATAGTGTTAACCAATCTTAGTATGCGAGCATCATCGGTAGTCTTAGGTATGCTACTGATTGCACTAGACCAGGCATAGTTTATGCTTTAGGATTATTATGTAGGTTTACAAGTAGACCTAGTATAGAGCATTGGAATGCTATAGAGAGAGTCATGAGATACTTAAAGAAAACCCAAAACCTAGGATTATATAACCAAAAGTTTTCCACTGTTCTAGAAGGTTACAACGATGCTGATTGAAACTTCCTCTCATATGATTCTAAGGCTACTAGTGGATATATATTCAATATAGTAGGTGGAGCTGTTGTTGAGAAATTCATGAAACGGACTATTCTAGCCCAATCAATGATGGAGTCTGACATGATAGCACTAGCAACAGCTAGTGAAGAAGCAAGTTGGTTTCGAAGCTTGCTATTTGAGATTCCTGTATGGGATAAACCGATACCTATCCATACTGATCCATTGTGATAGTATTGCTACAATCACAAAAGTTTAGAGCGGTTATTACAATGGCAAGAGACGACAAATGCGTCGTAAGCACAATACCATTAGAGAGGTTTTCACTATTGGTACAATTATAGTGGATCATGTATGGACTGATGAAAACTTGACAGATCCTTTGACGAAAGGACTGACCAGAGAGAAGGTTTTTAAAACCTTAAAAAGAATGAGACTCAAGCCTATAGAAAAATGAATCACTAGTGAGGTAAACCCAACTTGTAGACTGGAGATCCCAAGAAACAAGCTAAAAGTGATATTGAGAGAATCATGTTAGAATATTTAGGAGTTCCATTCTTATGATCGACATGATATCCTGAAGTGAATGAAAAGGTTGAACATCATTCTTAATGAGATTTATACTTGATGTCAAGTGGAGTACCTAGCTACAGGAGTACTCTTGACTCACCTTTGTGGATCTGGAAGTGAGGGTCGCTTCCTATGGAATTCTAGGGAAATTCTCTAGAGCATCCATTAAACTGGGATAGACGTGCTAGGACTTAAAACACGAGCTTTTTAGAACTACACTTGTATAATGTTGTGTGTAAGATGTTGTTAGAGATAGAGTTCAAAACTAAGATTTACTCTGTCATAGTCTAAATCATCTTCACTACGTAAATGTTCAAGTCGACAAACACCTTTGCTTATGCACAATATTATATAGATTGACACTGCTCGATGAAAATGTTTCAAAAAATTTCAAGTGGGGGACTGTTAGTAAAAAAATTTCAAGTGGGAGATTGTTGGTGAAAAATGTTTACAAAGAAAATGTTTACAAGGAAAATATATTGTTATTTTATTCAAATGTTTTGTCCCACATTGCTAAAATTTGCAAGTGGTATTACCTTCAAATAACCATGTATTTGGTTATGGATTTGGGCTCTAAAGGCACCCAAGTTTTGGAAACGGTGAGGAGATAAATAAATGTGACTTGTTGATATCTCCACACGCTGTGTTGTCGGTTTTATTTTTTAATCCGTAACGTACGACTCGTTCACCCCTTCATCCCGTAACGTTCGCGGGTTTGACCAAATGTGGTAACGCCACATTCCTTCGGAGTTATGGTTGAGCGTTCGTGGATTATGGCTGAACTGTTACAGCTCCACACCTATATAAACCCCTCATTCCCCCTTCAATTCTTGATTAAAAAACTTCACAAGTTCTCCCACACATTTCCTTTGTTCTCTATTCTTTGAAAAAGAAAAAAAATACTTTCCAAGCTTTTACGAGTAAGTCTTTTCACAGTGTACGTTATTCAATCGGTTCCGGTGCAGTTCCGATCGAGATACTAGTTGTTTTATCTTGGGGACAACATAACAATTTTCAGGCTGTTTGCACACTAAGCAGAGTCTCGAAACGTCTTAAAGAGGGCGTGATTCGCAACTCAATCATTTTACTAACCTGTTTCTATTTTACAGTTGATTATTTATTTTAGCCATTCTGTCTAGCAGCTCAATTCCACCAACTCGTGCATCAACACATACTTTATGTCACTTAAGTTATGCTTCTTGTTTACTTGAGATCACAACACTTATGTTAGGAGCTATCAATTCTTTTTATTAGTTGTTAAATTAATTCCAATAAAATTGTATATTTTTCGAGAATATTATAATTAAGTGCACTTAAACGTGTGTGTCATATATAGACTTATTTAGTGTCATTCTTTGTGAAGAATTGATCTAAAACTCGATAATAAAATTGTATAAGTTTGGAATAAATATGAATGGATAGATGTAAATTTAAGGGTTATTCTCAAATATACCAAAATGAACCAAAATATTTATAAAATATAACAAAATTTTAGAATCTATCAATGATAGACACAGACAAACTTTTATCGTTGTATATAAGTGACATTGATAGATACTGATAGAAGTCTATCAGTATCTATTAGTATCTATCCTTCATAGATTTTAAAATTATATTATATTTGTAATAATTTCAGATGTTGAGTGATTTTTCTAAATTTAATCCCTATTTCAAATTTTATAAAGAATTGGAAATAAGTGGTTGATTATATTGTACTAGCAGTTTGTATATGTACTTGAAAGAATAAATTGTGTGTTTGCATGTGGATAATTTTAGTTTTAAATTTGAATTTTCAACACATTGGGATTCTAAAATCCTGCGTGTCGTGGAATTTTGCTATTAATATAATACCTATAATTAACTATAACCAATGGTATGGTTATAAGTATTTATATATATAACCTTCAATTATTGACATGGTTCATTTTATAAGGTTACATTTCAATCACTTTGAAAATATAAACTTATAAACTTATCCGAAGTTTAAATATTTTGTGTGTGTGGGTGCGTGCGTGGGTACGTGGGTGCGTGCGTCTGTGCGAGCGTGCGTGTGCGTGTGTGGATGTGTGCATGTGTGTGTTTATAATGTGGCACTAGAGAACAAAGAATTAATTATCTCGCTATGCCGCATCAACTAAAGATAAATTTAAAAGACTTGTTTTAGTATTGTTTAGAATGACTTTTAGAACGATGAAAAAGTATGTATTTACATTATATTATCGTAAAATAAACGAAAGTGATTCAAACAAATTCTAAAAATGATTAATTAAAAGCATTTTAAAGTAGATCGAATAGTTAAATAGTAGTATTGAAAAGGCATCACGTGATTAGATTAGTTGGTGTTTGAAATCGAGAATATAGAATAAATGAATTTTTAAAATGATGGAAGTCTTATAAGGGCGAAACAATATTTTATCACATATTCATAATTTTGTTTCATAATCAAGGTATTTAAAATAAAGGTATAAATCTTATTTTGTTCCAAACTTTTGTGTTTATTTTTTAAATTTTTATTTTTTTTTTCTTTAAATTTTAAAACGTTGAAACATTGCACAAAAGTTTATTTTAGACATTTTTTAAAAAAAAATTATAAATATATTTGACTATATAAATATGAAACAGTGATTTAAAACGATAGTAACATGTTTTTCAAAAAAAACCACTACAGTCTTTGTCTTGTGTAACAACTATTTCAAATCAAAGTGGTTTACATGACAATGTGATATATACCTATTGTATATAAATATGATCAGACCATAGATATAAAACATTACGATCTAACAATAGAGATATGTTTGACGATCATTCACATCATTTTTTTCTTTAAAATTTCACAAATTTTTTTATTTAGATGATGTAAACGACTATTTTATTGTATGATTTTTTAAAACATTATTTTCAATGCTTTAAAACAAAACTTTAAATATTTTGTGCATCACGTGTTATTGGCTAGTACCTTTAAATGACACATGTTTATCATTTCTTAAATAACTTTATTCAATAGGGACATAGTATCAAAATTTCTTATAACTTAAAAGATGACGTTGAAATGTTGAGCCGCATTATTTGATTATACAGTTATATCTATTGAAAAATCGTCAAAGATACTATCAATATTATTTTTTCTTACAAACAAATTATGGTAATTGTATTTTTTTTAATAGAAAAAGTTGGTCGCTCTATATCGCAAATAGATGAAACTTTCCACGTCGAGGATGACAAATCAATAGATTTATTATTCACTAAGAACGTTGCATAACACAATTGGCAAAATGGATAGGACCATGGCCACTTGAATAATAAATGTCCTTTCCATGAAAATATGTACAAGTTTGGAGATTTAACTTTATTGTAGAAAAGCAGATATTTGGTTATTTGTTTTTTCATTTAGACCAAGTGCATTGTACTATATGTGTGGTGAAAGAAAAATCAATGGCCACCCTAAGAAATGTCAACTTTCAATTTCCTTTTTTCAAAACTTCAAAACCAAACCTTTTCATAATTTTTGTTCCACTTAGACTTTATTAGTTTATTATCATGGTCAATAATGTATAAATATACAAAATATCTCTAAGTTTTGTACTTTATCACAAAAATATCTTTTACCTTTCAAAAAATTTTAAAATATCTTAAATTCAAAAATTAATATAAAAAAAATACATTTACGGTGATTTTGAATGGAAATTATTAGTGTTTTGTTTTAAAAATTCTACAAACTTAAAAAATACTTATAGTGTTAGTATATAAACACAAACCATTAATACTCGTCTTTCAACTTTCAAAAGTTGAATTAATACTCTTGGTTTTATAAGAAAAAAGGGTTTAAGATGTTTCTAACTTTATTATGGTGATCGAGTTGTTTGATATTTCTTTAGCTTAAAAAAAACTAATTTTGAAACAAAATATATAAATTTTTTCATTTTCCATATAGGCTTTCTCATTTCTTTGGTTTGTCCAATTCTTATACCAATTTTGTCACAATGAAATGGAAACAAAAATTCAAAAAAGTTTAAAATCATAACTAATTTCCAAAATAAAATCTACTCTTAATACTCTTCGAAACGATGAAAAGCAAAATACAAAAATAATATATTTGGTTATTCAAACACATTGAACTACTAACGTATAATCTTATTAAGACACTTAAAAGTCGTAAGGTCTCTTTGTTGCTTCCATTTTCTTTTTCTTTTGGTTATAGTCGAAGGGAGAATTTTTTTTAATGAGATAAGTTGGCAATATGGAGAGTAAAAGAGGGAAAAATAAATAAAAAAAGTAAATAGACAGGTGATAGAGGAGAGAAAGGAAATGGAAGAGGGGAGGTGATGGGGTGTAGATATGGTGTGGAATTAAATGTTAGTGTGGAATCTAGTACTCATTTGTTCTTCGAGTGTTCATTTAGTAAGACGATATAGGAAAGCATGTTATGGGATCTGTGTTCGCATATGTTAGAAGATTTTTATTTTCTTTAAGACAGTGGTTCTGCAGTTGTTTCAAACAAATTCTTAACATTCAGTTTTATCATTAATATATTTTTCTGCAAATATTTTTGTTATTTGAAAAATTGAAGTTGTTCTTTTTTTTTCTTCTCCTAGTAAATTTATTTCTTATTTTATTTTTACTTATAGATTATGGTTTATTTTACATTTTTATCTTTGTATATATGCTTATTAATTTAAATGTTTGTGTTTGCTATGTGGTTCATTGCTTTGTGGTCTATTTAATATATTCTTACTAATAGTTATTTAAAATTGTTATTATTTTCAATTAATTTTTCTTTGAAAAAAGCATATGATGATGGATTCAAGAATCATTTGAAAGTCCAATTGTATAGAACCTTGAGGTGAGGAGTTGATTCTTTGAGAGTTTGAGATCGATTCCATTATGTTTTGTTAAAATTTTAACATCCTTGTATGTAATGTTGTTTGCTAATTTATTTCTTTAAATGCATTATTAAATTGTATATCTATATTTTGGGCATGTAAATTTACATCTTAAATTAATGTCAACTTTTTAGTAATGTTTTTCTTATTAGTTTCAACACTTTTTAGGTTTTTCCTCAAGTCTTTTAAATTTAAATAAGCTTTAATTTTCATTCTTAATAAAATTGTTTTCAAAAGGGTTTTGTAACGCCCGAGTTTTGGAAGGAAATATGAATGAACCGATATCACATGAAAGAGATCCTTAGGACATGAAAGTAAGGTTAAAAAGGCTTAAAAGAAATGAAAGTTACTACCTATACCAGCAAGGTATACTTTCCTTTTCGGTGGCTCAATCATAAGAACTTCAAAATTAAGCGTGCTAACAAAGCATTGGATTCGTGTTGGTTTGTGGGGACAACTGTTGGTTTCACACAAGTAAGTGTTGGTTTGTGGGGACAACTGTTGGTTTAACACAAGTAAGGATGATATGGATGATGCTGCCAGGTCGCAAGGGATGTACGAGAATGTCGGGACCTTTAGGTTCTGTTTTTTTCTTCAACTAGACGACGAAATTTAGCAAATTTAGGAGTCTAATTTGCTAGAATTCTTGAGGTGAGGGGTAAAATAAGATATTGTTTTTTAAAAAAATTAAATATATTTTCATTTCAAGATTTGAAATTTGGCCATAGTTTTCTAAATGGGTGTTATGATGTTCTAACACCTCCTCCATACACAAATGACTCTCGAACTCAACTCTAGCTTTTTAGACCATTTTTAGATTGGCGACTACTTCTTTTATTTTCTTTTAAAATTAATGTCGGCCGCTCCATGTTGTTTGGGATACATGGCAACAACTACCATTGACCAACTTTTCTTGATCATTTCGGTTGTCGCCACCATCTCCAACGACCGCCGATAGTCAAATTCCAAGAGCAGTTTGTTTCATTCGACCATCAACGACCAACTTCCAATAATCCTTTTTTGGTGACCGTCGTTGGCCACCTCCGACTACTATCCCCGATGACTGTTAGCTAACTCCAACCATCACCTCCAAAGACAAATTTTTTTATTGTAATTTAAAATTAATAAAAATATTTTTAGTATATAACAAATCTTACAAATTTTTACTTAAAAACGCTTTTGAAAAAAGTTACCAAACACATTTGTATTTCTATTTTAAGGAAATTTTAGAAAATAATGTTTTTAAAAAATGCATTTTTGAAAGACATTCTTTTTATGATGGGATGACTTATCATATGAACTTTTATTTGTTTTTATTATAAATTTTTTTATTAAAATTGAAATAAGATTTGGTTAGGTTGGATATTATTTTTTATAATAATTATTTATCCTAATATTTAATTAAACAAAAGAAATAGTAATTAAAAGTATTTAAAGTGTGTTTTAAAATAATAATATGGCTACTGTAGTTATCACAGTTATTAGATATATTTAGTGAAGTTGTTCATTAGTTAAGAAGTCTGTTTAGATATATTCCGTTATAGTAAATAACTGGTATTGATTTACCAAATACTAAAACTTTTATTTTATGAAAAAAATGTAATTTTGAAAATACTTTATTAAAAATATATTAATGTCCATATTTATTAAAACAATATTATAGTTTGTAAATTTCTTAAACAAAAAAACCATTCTCCAACCAAAGAATCGCAAATAATTAATCCATTCAAAATTTCAAATCAATATTTGTTTTTAATAGATCAATGTTGTAGACTTTATTATTTGATAACTATTTAGGGTTGGTTTGATTTAGTAATTATTTTATTTTTTGTTTTTTGTTTTTTTGGAATTAACTCTAAAAATAAGTATTTTTTTAAAAAAATTACATCACTTTTTTTTTAGTTTTTAAATTTTTGTTTGGTTTTTGAAAACATTGGTAGAAAGTAAATAACAAGATGAGAAATTTGGAGTTGAAGGAGTGTTTACACATTCTTAATATTTTTTTAAAAAAAGAAGGTTAAACCCAAATAGTGACAACGAGGCCTTAATTTTTTATTTTAATTTTCTGAAAATTATACTTATTTTCATTACAATGTCATATTTTTTTTAAGTGACATTTAAATTATCTTAAATAAATTCCAAAAACTAAAAAAGGTTTTCTAAAAGACGCTTCTTATATATATACTAGTCAAGAAACACGTGTATTATCTTGTAGTTTCAATTAGTTTCTTTTTAATAGTATTTTCTAAATATATAATAAACATGTGTATTATACGCACGTCTTCACTCTTACTGTGCAAGTTTTCCTCCGTCGGATTCCAACGCACCCCTTTTGGCTAGCTGCGAAATCTTCGCGCGTCGGTTGGCTGTCGCGTCTCAACCCCTATCTGTCGCCGTCGTTGTCGTCGGTTGTTTGTGGGTAAACTTTATTGGTTTCATTTTGGATTTTTGTATACCCAATAAAGTTAAATTGAGAATTAATTTGGAAATTATTCTTGGATAATTGAAGGTTGGAGCTATTGTTAGAATTAATTTGTAGAGTTTCTCCTACGAATTAATTGGAGCGTCAACAACGAATCTTAAGATTAAGTGTTATGGTGTTAAGGTTAATTTTAATTATTGATTTTTATGAAAAAATTATTAATTAAATATTTTATGTATAGGATCAATTTGAGGGAGAAACTCAAGCCAAGGTATTAACGACACTTGAGGTAAGGGACTTACTACTGGTTCCTCGACAAGGATATTTATGTGACAGTAAGATTATTTATGCGACATATAGGTTGCTTGATTATGTGATAAATGTATTGACTGATTAGGTAACAAATTTAAGTTTTTTTAATTAATAATTTTTATGGGAAATTATTAATTAAAATTGGATGAGTAAGAGATACTCTACCAAATCCATGCCTTAGGTGTATAAGGTGTGGAATATGGATTGGATCGCATGTATGTCTTGTGCAATGTCTACTGTTATTGATCTTTTTATTGTGGTTATGTTTTAAGGATGTTATGGGACACCTTATAAATAACATTTTATGTCATGGTTGGGATGTTGGTTATGTGACGATTGGATTCTTTGGTTTATATTGTGGTATGATGATTAGGTCTTTGTATAATTAATTGTGTGATGTTTATGCATGCCCTTTCATACTATGTGGAATCTGTAAAACAGGATAGCTGTACCATGTGAAATGGAGTTATGTTTGATACTGCTTTACTTTTTTTTTTATTGTGGTCTCTGTTGGATTATGGTGTCTGTTAACTCTACCTATTAACTTTGTGGTGGGATGGGTTGACAAGCCTGTGTGGCGTATGTCACAAGGGTCGGGTTAACAAGTTTGTGTGGCGTATTGTTCCGACAGGGTCGGGTTCACAAGCCTGTGTAGCATATTGTTTCGACATGATTGTTTTTTGCATGTGCTCCCACCGATTTGCTAGGACGACCCTAGCATTGGGCTGTACGGGCGTTCCTACCAAACCATTTGACTATGTGTTGCATAGTACAAGTTAATAGAGAGAATTAATGGTTACCTAGTGGACTCGATGATATGCTTATGTTGAACTGTCTGTTAGTGATAGGTTATGTGAGTAGTTAACTGAATGGATTAGTTAACTGTTAGTAGTGATTATGTTGTGAGTTAACTAAACTGTTTAGTTAACTGCTGGTGATGGATATGGGTTGAGTTAACCAAATGGACTAACTTCTGAGTTAGTTGTTGGTGATGGGTTAACTATGTTGAGATGAACTGAAATGTTATGATCTGTTAGGACTGATTGTTACGAAAATACCAATGAGGTTGTGTGACAATATGTCTTTATGGTTTGCTATGGAAAAACCATAAAACAGGGTAAAGATGTGAGGTGTTTGTGGTTCTCATTTTTTAATTAAACTTCATATGTCTGCTTATAAATGTTTTGGACTAAGATTGCATGTTTTGAGACCTTGGTAGTTGTTAACTTTATCTATGTGGGACGATAGTTGCTTTGCATGTGGTCCCACAGATTTGCTAGAACGACCCTAGCATTGGACTGTATGGGCGTTCCTACCAAACCATTTGACTGTGTCGTAGAGTATAGTTTAATAGGAAGTTAACAGTTAACCTAGTGGACCCAGTAGTGGGTTCCTTACTAGGTATTTTATATACTCACCATTTTCATGTTTATTTTTCAGGTAAGTATGAGAAAATCGGCGACGGACAGAATGGACCAGTGACCATGTGTTTTGGGACTAGTGACAAATGCTTCCGCTATATTTTGTAAAGATTATAAGTTTTTGTTTAAGTAGCGACTTCAGATTAAGATTGAAATTTCGGGACATTACACTTAAACTCTCGAAAATATTTCTATTTTAACCCATCACTCTATAAATCTAAGCTTAAACTATTATGCATAATTGAGGGACTATTTCCATCAACTACATAGATTTTCCACCTACTACATATATTTTCCTCTTTCTATATAGAAAAAAAAAATTAAAGAAGAAGTTAATTAAAGCAATATCGTAAACCAAAGCATACAAATCCAAGCAAACTCATTCACCATCTCAATTAAGAAGCCATACATAAGTTGCTTTGGACCTAAAAGCAAATTAACAAAGCATGCTATAATTCAAGCAAACTCATCCATCATAGCATACAATTACAAGAAAACACTTTGAACAAACCCTAAAAGCAAACTTATCTCAAAATCATTTTCAACTTATATACATAAGATTTTTATTTTTCTTTTACAAAACTAAAATAAAAGAAAATTCAAGTTAGCAAATCATTGTAGAGCAAAGATTAGGATTAGACTAAAGGTTTTTTACCAATCAAAATTGAAATAGTTTGAAGATTGAAAATGGAGAGGAAGGGAGACGGAGGGAAGGCGGTAGCAACGACAGAGGAACAACGACGACGTTTGGAGGCGGATAGAGGAGCGACGGTGGTAAACGAGAACGACGAAGCGTTGGTTGACGAAATTGAGTGTGACAAAGAGATTTTTGGAAGCGAGAAGAAGAATAATGAATTAGGGGTAGAAGGTTTATTTTTACAGAGGATCTTCTGAAGCACTTGTGATAGGCATTAGAAGATCATGCCAAACTCCCTACAACTTAAGTAAGCGTAAGACGTTTTAGGTTAAAACTCCCAATGGCTACTTAAGTTGTCGGGAGTTGGGCATGAACTACCTTGTCAATTGTAAGTGCATGAAGAGTTTGTTGTGTACAAACTTTTTTGTCGAAGAATTATTGACTCCTCTCTATGTTGTTGGTTAAAAATAATTAAAAAAAAGATAGTAAAAGAAGTAAGATATTTAAAAATGAAAAGTAAAAATATAGTTATGTAGAGAGCAGTTTAGTTGAATTGATGGGATTGAGTGGAAATTAGATAATGTATAAAGAATGTTAGAAGAGAAAAGTTAAAGTAAACCGACCCCCATATATTTGTTAAAACATAAATATTAAATCCACCACAGAAACCACAAATAACGTAACCTACGTACACCAAGAAAAGTAAATACAAATAAATGGTCCACTTAAAAACACAGCTTCAAATTTTTAAGGTTTATTTTTGGGAAAACAAAATTTAAGGTTGGTTTGTTGAATAAGCCAAATTTTAACTAAAATTAAAAAAAAAATAGAAGGAATATTCTAAAATGATGGCTAAATATATATATATATATATATATATATATATATATATATAATATGGTTAGGTAAATGGTTGATGGAAGCTTGTTATCACAAATTACAAAACAAAAAGACACAGTCAACATCATAACACATCACATCACATTATCACCTTTCATTTTAACCCTAAACCCTAACTATTTTGCTCTTACTTTTTTTCTTTTATTATTTCTTTACTTATCCATATTTCACTCTCAACCACTTCAAACTCTTCCATTTTTCAATAACTATTTTCTTTTTTCTAAACTAAACTTCAATTTCATTTTCTTTTCTATTTTTAATCTTTTGTTTATATGTAAATAAGTGTATTTTTTTTTTATGTCAATTAGTTTTGAAAAATGAAGAAAAATTCTTATGGATAAAAAAAAATAAAAATAAAAATAAAAAGTATTTGATCAAATATTTAAATGAACTATAAGGAATCTGATTTTACTAGTTTTAATTTTATGTTATATTTGAAATGCCCTTGGCATAAACGTAATTTTATAAAAATAGAAAATTTAGAAACATTTCTTATTATTTTGAGTCTAATTCAACTACAATAATAAATCTATCTTCAACTAAAAATTAAAATTAAGATTGAAATCTTCCATCATACATATTATTGAACTTTTAAAAAAATTAAAGATAAATTTTAACATTATTATTATTATTTTTCTAGAATTCAATCGATTAAAAATCAATAATTTAATAAGAAAAAGGCACTATTTACCACTGTTTATGGTTTGAATTTTCATCACACACGAGGGTATTGAACTACAACATGAAAAAGTTGTTCTAATTAAATATAAAGGAAGATAATAATAATAATAAAAGATATGAATTTGATTGAAATCAAATGCTTAGAAAAGTCCACAACATGGTCCAATGAAAATCCCTATTTTTAATTTTTAATAATAAATATAAAAAGGGGAAAACGACATAAATTCCATACATCTTTTACTTTTTTGAATCTTTGTTGACACGTTATCCATTTTTTTCCCTCCTTAATTTTATTATTGAATTTTAAAACTCCATTACCTCTTCTTTTAAAATAAATATATATAAAAAATAATAATAAAAAATGAATCTCTCAGCTAAAAAAAAAAAAAAAAAAACCCTCTTTATAGTGATTTAATTATTTAATTGAAATAAAATAAAATGGTCGAAGTTATATTCCTTTTCCTATCAACTCATTTTTAAAATACATATGTCAATAAGATAAATTCATTTTTAAATAAACAATGAATTAAGATAATTCAATTTTAAAAGATGAACTACCAAAAGATATTATTTTGATTAAAAAATAGAAATTAAAATTAAAGAAAAAAAAGGTTTAATTAGCAGCTAATATTTACATATCCCCTCCTAAGTATATATGATTTCGGATGCTTTGCGATTTACAAACCTAATATCTATTGGTTAGATAGATAAATAAAAACACGTGCATTGATTAATTAGGTTTCCATCAAATAATTTATTAACAATTAATCACAATAAGTTAATTTTATGCAAATATATTTAAACCTAAACTTTAATCAAACTATTTTAAATTTAAAATCACTTCAAATCATCACAATATCAATCAATATAGAAAGAAAATTGATATGTTTAAATTTGGGTGTAATTTAAATTAATATTTGCATTTAAGGAAATATTAAAAAGTATGCGTAAACCAAAAATTGTAATAAAGGATTTAAATTTGATTTTTGTGTTTTGTAAAATGATGAAGCGAAATAGCAGAATTAGAATAAATAAAAAAAAAATCTCAATTATATCTAAAATTTTGAAGTTGAAGCTCCGTGAAATTTTTATTTAAAAATATTGCATAAAATGGATAATATAATTAAACTTCTAAAATTTGATAAGTAAATGAATTTAGAAATTAAAATGATTCAGTTATACATATAAATGAAATAGATAAAAATAATTGTGAAAGTTAGGTTAGGTGTACGGTAATTAGCCTTTCATCTCATGGTCACAATTATCGTCAAAATTGTTGTACTTGAAAAACAGAAAAAATGATTAATTTAGGGGTTTGATTGAAGAAAAGGGGGCTAAATTTGGGGGGGGGGGGGAAGAGAAATTAATATATTTCCAAAAAGATTAAAAAAAAAAAAAAAAAAAAAAGAGTAAAACGACACCGTACATTACATTTTGTTTTTGTATGTTCTGTAAAAAGTAAAAACCGGGGATGGCCTCCGTTTTGGGTTAGGAGTTCTTCAACAACAAAGGGAGTCCCAAGCCTTCGAGATTTTGCTATATATACATTAGATTTTTGATTCATTGCTAAGTTTTCGCTGATTTCTCTCTTCCCTCTTCCCCGATTCTCTCCATTTTATTCTGCTTTTCAATCCTTCACCCAAAAAAACAATGAAGCTCCAAGTTGCCGACGACGATCTTAACGCCCCTCTTCTTCCTCCCCCTAACTTCTCCATGGTCGAAGACGGCATTTTTCGATCCGGTTTCCCTCAGCCTGCCAATTTCCCCTTTCTCCGCAGCCTCAACCTTCGCTCCATCATGTATGCTTCTTCTTTTCTTGATTTCTCATTCTTCATCTCTTTTTTTTTTTTTTTTTAGGGGGAATGTTGGATTTGTTCTTAACTCATTCTATTTTCTTCTTTAAAGATTGGGGATGGATTTTTGGGGATGTGGGAATTGTTTATTAATAACCAATTTGTATTGGGTTTTCTTGGTTTCTCTCATCAAGATTGGGGGGTTGTGATTGTGTTTATAAGAAATTTTTATTCCGATTCTTATTTGCGTTTTCTTTTGATTGTTTAATCAGATATTTGTGTCCTGAGCCCTACCCTGAGGAGAATTTGGAGTTTCTTAAAGCCAATAATATCAAGCTTTTTCAATTCAAAATTGAAGGAAAAAAGGTATATATATTGCGATATCAATTTGCAAAGTTGTTCTATTAATGACTCGTTTGTGTAAATTACATATGGATTTGCTGGTTATAATCAAGTGATTACTTGGATTCTTGTAGGAGCCTTTCGTTTCAATTCCGAAGGATGCTATTCTTGAGGCACTAAAAATCCTAATTGGTACTGACAATTTCATCGAATTGTATCTGGATTTCTGTTTTTGTTTTTGTGTTCTTTGTTCTTGTTTATTATTATCTTGATTTCTAATTGTTTGTTATTTTATATCTGGTTTTCAGATGTTAGGAATCATCCCATTTTGATCCACTGCAAGCGTGGAAAGGTATTAATTGATCCTAATCTAAATATATTTGCAAAAATTGTGAATGAATCCTCTTAGAACCCATTTGATAACGACATCTGAGTTGTGTTTCTGAGGATTAAATTATTTAGAAACCATTCATAACTATCAAAATTTGAAAATGATCTTCCTTAGCTCTGATTCGAATGAGGGTTTTGCATATACTTTTGGAAGAAAAGAGAACTCCCGTAGAATTAGAAGAGGATTAGGAAAAGGTTGCATTGAGATTGCGATATAGAAAGAAGAAGTTGTTTGGTTCCTTGTTATATGTTATGTAAAGCTGCTAATAAAGCATTAATTTGTACAGCATCGAACAGGGTCGCTGGTTGGTTGCCTGAGGAAGTTTCAGAACTGGTGCTTGACATCGGTGTTCGAGGAGTACCAGCGATTTGCAGGGATAAAATCGAGGGTGACGGATCTACAATTCATAGAGACATTCGACGTTGGGTCTCTGAGGCAATGTGTTTACAGCATCATATATCAGTACCAAGGTTATAGCTCAAACAAGAGGAGGCTGTTGTATAGAGAAGAAAACATGCAAAAGCCTCAAACAACAAAAGTTTAGAACCAAAATTTCAATCCACACAAGAACTCAACCTTCCTTTATTGCACATAATTTGAAGTTCTTGTCAAACAATCAAGTCTATGGTTCCCCATTTTTAGGGTCCCATTGATTGCTTCTTTTTTTTTTTTTTTTTTTTTTACCAATTTTTTATCATAAGAAAAAAAAAAAAGAAAAACAAAGTTTATGGAAACTATTATTTCCTAGAGTCGTAGAAGTTCAAGAATAGCTTCATCTGATTGATTGTTTTTTTTTTTTTTTTTTAATGTATAGTTTCATTGGATACTTCTTATTTGATGATAACTATATATTTAGGAATTTTTTTTTCTTCCAATTTTATAAACATGGACATGGGTGGTTTTACATTGACTTATTATTGTAATTAATTCTTATTATATTTTTTATTTTATAAGAAATATCAAACTAAATTTAAGTTGCAAGTTTGTTGAGAATTAAATATTGTGAGTCTGTTGTCCAATCAGATTGTGTATGGGGGAGAAAAATAAATATATTATTTTCTTTTTGAGATATGGAAGACAAACTAGAATCAAGAAAGGAGGATTAAATTAAATTAAATTAATGAGTTGTACTTTGTAAACTTTGGGGTTGAATCACTAAAGAGAGTCCAAACTAATAGTCATTTTCAATTTTGTTTTTCTTTGACTAACTAATAATTCAACCACATCAAACTTGGAAGGCACCCCAAATGCCAACTCAATTCCACCTGAAGTCAAAGTTTGAGTAGGCCAACCCAGTTTGGTTCATTCATTCATTGCATCCTATATAGATCACAATTTTGAGGATAGGGAAATTTGTTTTTGTCAAAATGGTTGAACCAATTAAAGATCTAATAAATTCAAAATTGCAAATATCCAAATTACCCTCAAACATGCAAAAGATGTCACAACCTGTCAATCAACTTGGAATTTGAAACAACACTAGTACTTTTGGTTACTTTGGTTTGAGTTTAGTGTTTTATTTAGTTCCTAAAGTTTTAAATGAGACAACATTAGAGATCAATTTACGTTTAGTTGATCTCAGGGAAAAATGATATGACCCTTAACTTTGTTAATTGGACTATGGTCACAAAGGAAATTTTCAAATAAGTTGGCAAAAACATATTGTTTTTATATTATTATTTTAGAAATTAACTTTGAAACTGGGTTTTGTAGTGATAATATATGATAATGCTTTCAGTATGTTCAAAGGTTTTGGATTTTTAAAAGTCTCTGTTTTTTAAATCTTCTTATTAAGTCATTTGGATGAAATTTTTTTGACAAAATTTATGGGAAATTTTCAATTTTGATCCAATTTTCTAGGGATTTGTCTTTGGTTTTCCAGATTGCAAGGGCTAAGAGGAAAGAATATGATACATTCCATTTTTTTTTTCCAACAGTTGTATCAAAGCCAAGTTTGTAGTTTGTTGAATTTTTAGTGCAGCCCAAGTATGATTCCAACAGAGGTTCAAAGAGGATAGTCTTTGAGCTGAAAATAGGTTGTTGGGGATGTGGATAATCTAAGCACATAAAAGACAGAGTAAGTTTGTCAAAGAGCTCTAGATCGGATGTTGACGGTGTCTTTGTCGTTAGGGAAGACAGTGACTTCCTCTGAAGAAGATGAAATTCATCCTCGTGGTATGTCTGCTTTACCATGATAGAGGATGTGATGTTAATGGTTTTACAAGTTTGTCCACGAGGCATTGACTTGAGGGTTATGTAAGGTGTGTGGTGGAAGTTATGTCGATGGTTGAAGAGCTTCCAGCTGAGTCAAGTAGGTGGAAGTTGCACGATAAATATCAGCAAGATTTATCAACATGTGACAAAAAAGAAAATTCTTGGAAGGTGGTATTCCAAGTGGTCTACTATTTATGGAGGAGTGATTTATAATTCTATGAGTTAAAAATTATGATTGTCGGTGAAGACAATGGATGTTGCAGAAGCCATGGACTCTTCAACTATCATGCCAAGGTGAAAATTGTTGGATTTTTTGGCAAAATATTAAAAGTGTAGTTGTCTAACATTAAAAAGGTTTAGAAAAATCATGTACTTGTCCTACGTTGAAAAGGTTTAAGAAATTCATGAGCATGTCCTACACTAAAAAGATTTAGGAAAGTCACAGACTATAAAAGGAGCTTATGCCTTTGGTTTTCAATTGTCTCAGTTAGAAGTACTTTAGGCTTTAGTGTGCTAACTCTAATTAAATTCCCTTTGTATTCTGTAGTTGGAGAGTGAGAAAAAGGTCTGAGAGACCAAAAACTTTGAGAGAGTATTTTTGTAATTGGGGTCAAGAGAAAGAAAATTATTCTTTGTGGTTGTATCAATTTTTCATAGTAATCCACTAAGGGGCTTGGCTATCTAAGAAAATCCCTTTATGAATCTTTTGTAAAAACTTGCGTGCCCTAGAAAGTTCCTCACTGCCTTGACATCTTTTGGTGTGAGCAATCACATCAACCTTTGTCGAATAAACTTCTAAACTTGTTTTTGAAATTTTATGTCTCAACACGATACCTTATGTTATCATGAAGTGACATTTTTTCCAATTTAGTACAAGGTTGGTTTCTTCACACAGCCTCAACACAGTTTTCAAATTCTTTGGGCAAGATGCATAAGAATTCCTAAAAACTGAAAAAGTCATCCATAAAAATCTCCATCGAGTTCTCGAGAAAGTTTGAGAAGATGGCCATTATGCACCATTGAAACGTACCCAACGCAACATAATCGAAAGAGCATGCGTCGAAACGCAACAGTACCATATACGTGTAAAGGTTGTCTTTCGTGATCTTCTGGTGCTATCATGATCTGATTATATCCAGAATAGCCATCTAGAAAGCAATAAAACTCGTTGCCTGCTAATCTGTCCAACATCTGATCAATAAAAGTTAGTGGGAAGTGATCCTTCTTGGTGGCTGCATTGAGTTTTCTGTAATCTATGCATATTCTCCACCCATTTACTGTTTTAGTTGGTATCAACTCATTATTGCTATTTGATACCACCATAACGCCTTCCTTTTTGGGAACGCACTGGACAAGACTTACCATGTCGCTATCTGAGATAAGATAGATCACCCTACATCCAGCCACTTGATAATTTCCTTCTTTACCACTTCTTTCATGACTACATTCAATCTTAACTGATAAGCACAACTCCTGGACAACATTCTTCCAATTGAATTTTGTGCATACAATAGAGGGAACTGATACCTTTGATGTCGGCTAACGTTCATCTCAACGCCTTGCTATGTTTTTTCAATACATTAATCAGGGCGTTTTCCTCAGATGCATTCAATTTGGCTGCAATTATTAGCAATAGGGTATATTGGGCTTCCAAGTATGCATACTTGAGGCATTTGGGTAATGTTTTGAGTTCTAACTTCGATGGCGCCTCTAGTGCAGGTTTTGCTTTTTCTCCACTTCTCTCTTGGATTTTAGGCTTTCAATTCTATCCTGACTTTCAGTTATTGTGTTGATACATTTAACGCCTTCGTCCTCCAATTCTCCCTCCGTACTAGCTAACAGTTCCTCAACTAGCTGCAGTTATGTATGTTTCCATTCTAGTGCATTAATGGAATGACATGTTTCCATTCCTTCGGGGTACTTCAACGCCTCAAATACGTTGAATTTTACTTCTTGATTATCCACCTGCATGGTCAATTCTCCTTGATGCACGTTAATCAACCCCTTACCTGTGGACAAGAATGGTCTTCCCAAGATGATAGGAATGTCTTTATCCTCATCATAGTCAAAGATGATGAAGTCCACAGGAAGATAAATTTGTCCACTTGAACAAGGAGATCTTCAATTTTTCCCTCAGGATATGTGATTGATCTATCTGTGAGTTGCAGCGTCACAGTTGTAGACCTCACTGTGCCAATGTTAAGTTTTATTAATACTGAGAGCGCATCAAATTGATGATGGCTCCAAAATCGCATAATGCTCAGCGTAGATAGATTCTCTCTATTAAACATGGCATTGTTAAATTGCCTGGATCTTTCATCTTGTCTGGTACTCCTTTTTGACATAATGCACTGGTTTCTTGAGTTAAGGGAACCACTTCGTGATCATTTAATTGTCGCTTCTTAGATAAAATATCTTTAAGGAATTTTACATAAGAAGACGTTTGTTCTAGCGCCTCGACCAGCGGTATGTTGATATGTAGTTGTTTGAGCAAATCAAGAAATAATTTGAATTGTGCTTCATCATTTTCTTCTTTAGGCATCGAGGAAAAGGTGGTGGTGCATTGTAGTCAACAGTCACCGTCTTTTTCTAAGACGTGCCTTCATTAGCACTTGTTTTTTCTTTACTTCCTTGATCATTTGGTGATGAAGTGCTCTTTGTACTATTCTGAACTGTTGGTTGTTGTTGTATAATTTTTAAAATTACTTCGCTTTCTATAACTAAATTTACGGTTTCTGGTCTCACTTGTCCAATTGTCGTTCTTCCACTCTTCAATTGCACTACTTGACATTGCTCTCCTCCAACATGACCTATGTCTCAAGGAACTTCCATGATAATGAAGACATTACTTGAAGATCTTACTTTCATTTGGTGTCGTTAGTGTGAGATTACTCCATTGCCCAAAGACGTAGCTAGTGATGGGTTTCTCCACTACTACGTAGTTCAGTTTGATACACATCGCTTACAGATTTTCAGTTATGCATAGTTTTACCATGATTTACAGATAAGTATCGTGCAAACATCTTTCAAGTGTTTTCAGTTTAAACTGTGATTATAGTTTCAGTTATGATTTCATTTATGAAAGTTTCTAAGTCAACGATTTCTAGTTATGTTATATATATATGTATTTTAAGTATTTTCTATTAAATTATCACTCACCGGGCGTTTTAGCTCATTCTTTGAAATTGTTTTCCCACTTTTCAGGTAGAGATCGTGATCCTGGAACCTGACCTACCACAAACTGTCTGCTATTCGAAAAGCTTTAGTACTAGTGTACGTTAGTGGTAAATCATGCATGTTACTGTTATAATAAGTTTTGGTACAGTGAGATGGGTTGTATAAGATAGTATAGGCTGCACTATGTAAAATATATTTATTTAGTTTTTGTCGTTATGTGTTAAGTTTGAAATTGTTATTCTGCAGTTAAGTTTATTCCGCACTTTTTAAAGTTATTGGCATTGTTTAGTCACAGTTAAGTTAAGATAGTCAGGGAGGATCGTCAAAGTAAGGACGAAATTCGCTAGCTTCACGACGTCTCCTAAGCTAAAAGTAGAGGGTCTGGGAGATGGTGTGACAAAACCCAACGGACCTATCATCACGACGAGACATACGAGCAATAAGTTCACACCTAAATGGGATAACCCTACATCGCCAAAGAAGTTTACAAAAATGGGGCATACAAGATTGTTGATCGAGATGGATTAAGAATTGATCCAATCAACGACAAATTTCTCAAGAAATTTTATGCTTAAATTCATTATGTAAGGAGCTCCTTATCGCAAGAGCCTAAACTCCATGGTACTCCTAGCACACATGAGTTTAAAAGGTGAATGGTAAAGAAAAATATTCAGTTGAAATACGTTATGACTTAATCCCTATATTATAAAAGGGTACACAGGCAGCTTAAAGGAAGCTTTAAGTCCAGTCCAAAAAATAAAAAAACTAAACTAAACAAAAAAAATATTTTAGTTGAAGTACATTATGACTTGATCCCTATATGGTAAAGGGTACGTAGGCAGCTTAAAGGAAGCTTTAAGTTCAGTCTAGGAAAAAAACCAAAAGAAAACAAAAAAAATATTTTAGTTGAATTACGTTATGACTTGATTCCTATATTGTAAAAGGTACATAGGCAACTTAAAGGAAGCTTTAAGTCTAGTCCAAAGGAAAAAAAATATTTCACTTGAACTACGTTATGACTTAATCCCTTTCTTCAAATGTTCGTAGGCAACTTAAATAAATTTAAGTTCAGTTCATAAAATGTTTTCACAAAAGTAGAAGAACGCTAAAGGAAGCATTCATCCAAATAGATGTCTTATAATGTCACCACCTTAGATAGCGTCGAAGCACGAACAAATAATTCAGATCTCCTAAGGTCAAATGGCGACGTAGAACTTGGACCTCCTCATGTCGATCGACAGCGTATAACATGAACCTTTTAAGGTCATATCAGCAGCGTATAATTCGTCCCGCTTCTAAAATATAGTGGTGCAATTCCACTTCCAAAAGATAGTGGTGCAGTCTCGCTTTAAAAAGATGGTGGTGTATTCTCGCTTCAAAAAGATGGTGGTGCAGTGCCGCTTCCAAAATATGGTGGTGCAGTGTGCTTCCAAAATATGGTGGTGCAGTCTTGCTTCCAAAATATATGGTATTGTAGTTCCGCTTCTAAAATATAAGGTCATATACTCCAAGACGCAGCTAAGAATGTCATATACTCCAAAATGCAGCTTCGCAGAAATGATATGATAGAGTTGTCTAGACCCGATTGAGGTCATCTCTATATGAACCAAACCATGATGATAAAGGTCAAAGAGAAACACAATAGGGTACAATAGACCTTTTTAAGGGTCATCCCTATGAGAATCAATCCATGAATTAATTGATAATAATAAAAGTCCTTTCTATGATGATCAACTTATATGTCCTTGCATGGCGTTCAAGGAATTGCTGCAACAAAAAAAAAAAAACAATTGATAGAGCTCGAATCAAAGCCTTTTAGTTAGGTGCAAATTGCCAGCGAGCTTGTTAAAAAAAGGAAGAGATAAATAAATAAATAAACATTTGGAAGAAAAAAAGACAAGAAAGAAAGAAGAAAAAAAAAGAGCAAGAAGGGATAGAGAAAATTATCATACCTTGATGTTTTATTTTATTCGATGAAGAAAAAACTATTAGAAGATGGGTCTATTTATAGGCTCAACAAGTCCAATTCCTAATGGAATTTGGAATTGTATCAAATCTTCTTTTTTAAAAAAATCTCACATTATCTTTAAAGATTTGAAAGGATTTTATCACATTTAGAGATAATTAAAAATTGTAAATTTAGATTTATTCCCAATTTTAAATTAAAATTTGGTCGTACTACAAATTTTATTCCAAATTTCACCACGAGTTTAAAATTCAAGCCAAATTAACTTGCATGTATGGCCTCTAATTTATCTCAAATTTAGATTGGAGGCATTATCTAAAATACATCCCAAAACAAAATTGAGGAAAGCTCAAATTTCATCTTCAAAATTGATAATTAAATGGAGTCAAAATCAATAATGGGTTACTTGTATTTTGATATCAAATTTGTTTCAAATTAAAATTTGGACATATACCTAGTTTTTATCCCAAATCCAAGTCTTGGTTTTTATCCTCGAGTCAAATTAAATTAAGATAAAACCTCAAAGTCATCGCCGTTGTATTTTTTAATTGGCTTAAACATAATTCTTTTATTTTGAGAAAATATCTTAACCATATGGGTTTCTTTTCTTTCTCATGGTTGTTGAGGTATGGTTGAGATTTTCTAGGATGGTTATGATTGGAGTTGTTGAGGATTATATATTATGCTCTATCTCTTTTCTATTGATTAGCAGAAAATAGAGTTTATTAAAATAGAAAGCGTGAACAA
>JBBPDJ010000008.1:6723744-6749965 GCA_037974625.1 Cucumis cinereus | reverse complement strand
GTAGACTGGAGAGTCTGAGATTCGCCGTGGCGACATTACTTCTGTATTTGTGTGACTATAGTTATTATCCAAAGTTATAACATTGTAGATTATCCAAAGTTCAACAAGAAAGTTTGCAAATTATGAGATTAGACCATTGTAGATTTTGGAAACAAATGTGGATTTATGGAAGTTTGGAAGAAGAAGCTTAATTACCATGTAGAATTCAACGGTTCGTTTTTTATTGTGTACAAAGAGATTGTTTTCTCTTTTTCTCTTTTTTCTTTTTAAAGTTTATTTAATGTTCGAGGATAAAAATATTATATCATATTTTGTTATATAGAATATATAATGTAAACATAAACTTCTATAACATATTTTTTCTATCTATTGTCATCTAATTGTTTTTTTTATTGTAATAAAAATACATGACAATCAAATAGATTTCAGATATCAAATCACATAACAATTACATGGTGATCAAATAGAAATCATATATCAATAGCAATTGTCACGGGTGTAACATCTCAAATTTAAGATAATTTAAAATTAATTATCTTGAATTAATTGAGTATAAGTTTATTTGAGATTTAAATTAATTGGAGATGTTAATTGTATTAATTTGGAAATTTAGAAAACAAGGTTGATTCGGTGAAATTTGGTTAAGTAATTAAATATGTATATTATGTGTATATATATTTAATTAAAAGTAAATAATTGGTGAAAAAATTATATTTATTTATTTAAGGATGAAAATATTGTAGTAAATGAAGAGAGAATATTTGATTTAGTTGAGAAAAAATATAAAATATAAATATATATATATATATATATATATATATTAATTATTAAAATAGGAAACCACAATATACTAATAAATATTATTATTATTTATTTATTAAAAGAATTAAGGTAGTATGGAAATGTGTGCCAGATTCAATAAAAGGAAATCTTTTTTTCATCTTCTTCTCCCTCGCGAAGATGGTAAGAATTTAATAATTAAGGATAGATTTAATTGAAATTGGTAAGGATTAAATAATTAAGGGTGCATTTAATGAATAATTTAGATAGATAAAGTTGTTTTACGTTTAGGACTTCGATTTGAATATTGAATTTCAAGTTATGAGGTAAGACGTTTACTATCGGATCTTCGATAGTAAGTAAGATTGAGTTGAACTGACGTTAGTAAAGCTTGCGGTGCAACTTAGTTCGTGGTCGAAACTTGGCAAAAAAAGAGATTTGAGAAGAGAGAGGAAACAAGAAGAAGATGGTGAATAAGAGAGAGAGGAATATCGATGACATTGCCGTGTCGTAAAGATTGGGGCAATATACAACATCGATCCTTTAGAAGCTTTTCTTCATGCAAATGAAAGGAGGAGGGAAGGGAGATGGCGGCACTGTACTATAATACTAACTTTTATTTTTTATTTTTATTTTTTTTTTAATTATTTTATCTTAATTTTAACTCACAAAATTTATTTAATAAACCATATATATATCTTCTCTTACCTTAAATTAAGATATCTTTTCCATATTTTAAAAAATAGTTTCAAAACTATAACATTTTAATTTAATCTACTGTTAATCTAATTTATTAAATTTCAAAATAAAATATATGAAATCTGAGAAAAAAAAATTAGATAAAAACGAAACATAAATTCAAATTAAGAATCAAGAGGGAAACAAGAGAAATCATGGACTGATTTAAATATGATATTAATATTACAAATATAGTATATGGAGAGTCCACAAATATAGTATGCGAAGAGTCGATATGAAATTATGTTACACTATATATGAAAACTATAAAAGATATATTTAAGTAAATAGTGGTGAAAAAAATTAAAAAAAATATATTTAATTTAAATTATTGACAATCTTTTGTTTATAATAGAAACAATATTTTGTTTTAATTAAATACCACAAAAAACAATGGATAAAATCGCATAATTTTCTATTTCAATTACACTTTTATTGAGATAAAAAACCACATATATTTCAAATAGTTTAAATTGATATAATAATATGTTTTGAGATAAAAGATGATAATGAATCAAAATATATCAATATGAATTTAAAATAATAAAAAATTATTAAGATAATATAAAATTTAAAAGGCTATTATAAATTAAAATCAAAATGATGGTTAAATAAAAAAAAAAAAAACCAGTTTTTGAAAAGTGACTAAATCAAATATTTTTGAAAATTTGTTAAAACAAATCAAATCAAATGTAAAACCATTAGTTCAAATATCATAAGCCCATCTCTTTACTGAATCTTTTAGATTGTAATCTCATAACTGATAAAATACACTATTTCAATAATCCGACCTCATGCATTTTGATAGGTTTGAATCAATCACTGATATATGGTTCGAGTAGAGTACCCACCTTCAATTGTGGTGTGTCATACTCACCATGTTTTTTTTTTTTTTTTTTTAATTTTATTATTATTTTTTTAATCTTCTTTTGAAGTCACTATAGCTATAAAGTCCTATGACTTATCCCTTTAGACTCCTCTTCAACATCAGATTACAATGATCTACTCCCACATACATTATTACCATTTCTCCACCAATCATAAACCTCCACGTAATGCGATCTCACATAAACCCTACCGTACTAGATCCTCAACATTACAAAAATAGCCTCTATAAATAAACCAAACGCCATTAATGGATTCACCGAAGCTAGGGTTTCTCCCCCCCCAATCCTCTGTCTATCAAGAATTTCCCCCTCCAATTCGGCTCGTCTTCTCAATCAATTAAATTTTAAAAACAAAGGAAATCTTGAGAGAACAAAAACAAGCAACCATCAATCAGCCATGACGGGTAAGGCGAAGCCGAAGAAGCACACGGCGAAGGAGATCGCAGCTAAGATCGACGCAGCCACTACCAACAGAGGCGGCGGAAAGGCTGGGCTCGCCGACCGGTCTGGCCAAGAGAAAGGCGGCCACGCCAAGTTTGAGTGCCCGCACTGCAAGATTACGGCCCCTGATGTGAAGTCTATGCAGATTCATCACGAATCGAAGCATCCCAGAATCCCTTTTGAGGACGACAAGGTTGTAAATCTCCACGCTGTTCGTGTTACTGCCGAGGCGTCGAAGCCTAAACCGGGTGTGAGAGGCAGCCACAAGAAGTGAAAATAATCGGGATTCATGAGGATGGATGGTGGGTGGGCTCAATCTTATGGTATTGGGTACTTTTGTTTTTGTCTTTTTAAAAAAATCTTGGTCCTATGTCTTCTCTCTGGTGCTGATGGAAAGTGGTTTTAACTTGTAAGGTGTTTGAGTAAAACATATTCCATATCCTTGAAGCTGAGGTCTTTGCAATTATGTATATTACATAAAAACATGATCATTGTTGTTATGGTAACCATGGAGGTGTTCATGTTATTATTGTCTCTGCTTATCATGTCATGTTCAATTTTATTTAAGAATTAGAGTGGGCTTAATATGTTTTTGGATTGCTTTTCTATGCTCAAGATGTTTAGTGCTTGAGAATATTTTGTGTGATTTTTATTGATATTAGAAAGTAGATTAATGGGGAATGATTGATGGTTGACCCAGCTATAGAAGGAGGAAATTCGTAATTCCCAATGGCTCTGTGGTCGTCATGGCTTCACTTGTGTAAGTTCAATCTTTTGATATTTATATGGTAGTTACTTGAGGTTTACATAAGGTTTTAAAACTACTATGTTTCAGGAGAAAAAGTAGTTTTCTGGCAGGGCGTCACAGGTGTTGGGAATATGTTTTAATTGTATTACCCTTTTGTGGTAGTTGTATTTACTTTTACAGAATTGAATTATGTTAGCTGTTAAATAGAGCTTAACCGTTTGGTATAAGATAGCTGTTGCAAATCAGATGACGACACAAGTATATTTATTTCTTTGTTGTATTAGTTCAACTGTTGCATAGATGGATTAAATCATCAACTATTGGGATGATAATTTGTGTCAGCTTGCAAGCGCAAGTATGTTGTCATGGTTGTTCTTTAACCAAGTCTTTCGATACTTGGAACCTATCGATATCTATATATGCCTCATCTTTTTGTCCTACCTCATGAGTGCCAACCTATCGATACTCCTCGCGATAAGTTATTGGGAATGGTTTCTTTCATTCCAATCTATCGATATCTATATATCTATATGTATTTATTTGTGTTCTTTTAACTTAGGCTCCTATTTTACCATTTTGTTTTTAACTTGCATTTGGTCTCCAAGTAGCTACTGCACCGTAATTCCCATTCTCTTCTTTTTTGCAGCATTGATCCTTTAATTTCAATCCTCTTGGTATTAAACTCGGTTTATGAGCTTGGTTTTGATACTTATGTAATTATATTGTCTGAAGTCCTTTTCCTATCCACTCTTGTACATTCTCTTAAATTTAGAACCTCTCGTTGATATTGAGCCAGATCATGTTCTGATGATCCTTAGGCCAGATTTTAATTTGGCCAGGTAAGATAGATTCTGCTGGTTTATTCGAGGGAAGTCCTTCAAAATTTCTCAAAGTGGGTGGTGCAATCAATCGGAGATGATGAAATGGCATGTTGCTTCACTGTTTGGTTTCTTGTGTTCGTTGGTTCTAGTTATTTATTTGGTGTTTCTGCTTATGTCTTTGTTAGCGGTGTTTGCTTTGCTTTTTAGGTTCCATCATCATTGGTTGACATAGTGCTAGAAAATAGATAGTCTCAATAATTGACTAATAGGTCAAGATTTTAATTTCAAAATTAATTTCTTACAAGTTTTCTTGACATTCAAATCTTGTAGAGTTAGGTGAGGTGTTTGTGAGTTTAGTCAAATTCAAATCTTGTAAAGTTAGGTGAGTTGTTTGTGAATTTAGTCAAATTGCAAGTAAGCTGACGTAGATACTCACAAAGTTACTTTTTACTTTGGGTTTTTGAAATTCAAAGCATAGGTCTTGATTGTTGTTCAAGAATTATTTGTGTTGAATGGATGTGGATGAACGTTGTGTGGAAGAGACTTTGACCAATTGATTTATGTACTCTTTCTGTTGGTATTGTCGGTAGAACTATCTGGCCGCAGGTTCTACTTCTGAATTAGTTGACTAATGAGTACATGGCAATTAGTAGTATGTGTGGGGTTGGAAATTTATGTTAATTTTCTCTTAGACAAGATCTTTGAGTTGGAAAATTTTGTCCATCTCTTTAATGAAGCCCTCAAATTCAAAGTAAGAAACAAACACATTTGTAATGTGTCTGGTTTTAAGGTTTGTATTGGCTCACATCATATCCTCCAGTGTTTTGTGTGTTCATCTCTAGCCTCACAAGAAACCCACTCAAATCCAGCAAATACCTTTAAAGTCTAACAAAGCAATTAAGTTGTGAAATCAAAATGATTCAAGAATGCAATGCCTGTCATGTGGGTTTAGGTGACTCATGGTTCTTTTGTTGGACGAGGGAGGGAAAGTGAAAATATTTGTTATTTGTCAGGACAATCCAATACAAAATTAATATAATCTTTACATCATTTAAAAAAAAAAAAAAAAATCAAAATTTAAGAACTTAAAAGGGTGACAAATCAAAATTATTGTTTTCAATACACTACAGTCATTATGCTTTAAATTAGATCTCACCATAATGGTCAGAGCAAATTGGTTATTTTGGGAGTTGAGATTACCATTGGTAGGACTATCATGTTTTATTTATGATGGAGTTGACTGGTTTTCTTTATGCCTTCAAGATCAGAAATTCATTGTTGTCAACGCCCTTTTGGGCTCAATTGCTTTTCTCCCATTTCGTAGTAACTGAAGGTCTATCTTGTCCTTTGCAGGCAGCAAACCAGGAAGGAGTTGTTTTAGGAATCAGTTTCCTAAATCAAGTACTTAGTTGTATTCCATCTTGTTTTTGCTGATGATTCTCTAATCTTGTTCAAATCAAATCAAATTATATTCTGAAGATATATGGGAAAATGGCTCCCACAAATGTATCAATTTCTCAAAATTGACAATCTTCTTCTCCCCAAATATAAAGAAAGGACCCTGTATCTTAAACTTAGTAATAGATGTATAATGTTTTTAACATTTCTTGAAAAGAAACACGTACTCAACCTTAACTCAACATTTAACCATTAAAAAAGCTATTATATATTAAAAATGTTACAACAGATTCTTTCATAGGTCAAGCGTTTCCAAGTAATGCTATGAGCATTTTGTAGCTTCATAAAGAATTTTAGGATAAAACCAGATGTTTCTCCAGATTCTGGTGGGATCATCAAAGATATAATTGGGACTCTCTGTTGACTCCCAAAAGTCCTGGGTGGATTAAATTTTAGAGACAATTAGATTTAAACCAAACCTCTTATAGCAAAACAAGTTTGGATATTTATTACAAACCTCAACTCATTTCTTACCAACCTACTTAAAAAACCTCATACTTTCCAAAACATTCAAATATTATTTTTCAAATTAGGTTCAAAACCATCCTGTTGGGAATAATGTGTCACCCCAACCACGTGTTACTTTAATTCTAACACTGTTTTAATGTTATAGATTTGGGAAATTCTTTTTTTTTTCTTTTTTTTTTTTTTATGGTTACAGATGTGATAATTATTTGACGCTTAAAGATCTAACGTATAAAAATAATTTCACCGTTGCAAATTCGAGATTTAAATCGTTTGACTGTTACGAATCTAAAATTAATATTAGATCTGAAACGTTATTCAAGTTTCTTTTAAATAGAGGACAAATCTCAGTATGTGATGAATATTTTTTTTTCTTTATTTTCATTTCTTAGATTTCTCTGAGCAAATTTTTCTTTTTGATTTCATTCCTTTCTTTGACGAGTGCACTTTTGGATGTTCTTTTTTTTTTTTTTTGCAATTTGTTGTTTTGTGTATGCGATATGATCAGTTAATCATAGATTTATCGTTTAAGCACCAAGTATGTGACTTATATATTTTAGGGGTGAGTTTACACTATGTGATAAAAGATGCAATCATGTAACTCTAACTTGTTGCTTATACACCTTATGAGATGTCTATTGAGTTTTCATCTCTCTCGTCCAAATATAAGTGAAAATAGAGGTTTCTTGGATAAGTCAAGGTCGAACACATGGATTTGATGATTCGATGGGTTGGACGCCTCATTCTTATCTTTTGTGGTGACTATACAATAATTTCATATTCATAGTATTTGTTTCTCTATTTTATGTTTATTATTTACACTAAGAGTGGAATATGATGAATGACATGGTGATGAGTGAGTGTGAATGATGTTGAACTAACTCTAACATAGTACAGACATGAGAATAAGCGACGGGAAAGTATCTCTATACAAATCTCATATTTAACTTCTAATTAAGACAAGCAACCTCTCGACACCTATGCCGCTTATAAACCTTTTAAGATATAAATGTTGAAGTTAAAGTACTTGATTTTTATCTAAGTAAATAAGAATGCGATATTCATGTTTCAACCTTTATTTAAGACAAACAACCTTTCGACGCGTCAATACTACACACATTTGCATTATTGATATGTATGATAAGGTTCAATCAAAGAGCTGATTTTATTTCTAAAATCAATTCTTCGCTTGTTTAATGAGGTTGTTTTCTCAAGTAGTTAACTACCAATACTTAATTCATTCTCTCGAACAGAATTAGATGTTGCGTATAACTTAAATTAAGTAAAACGAGTATTTCATTCATAGGTACTTTTCAAAGAAATTGTTTAATCTTTCTATTTCAATCGTAATATAAATAGCTTAATGCGAAATAAGTAAAGAGATGAGAGAATGATAATGAAATGTAACTGCATTCATAATAAAAAACTTTAGGCCTTTCAACCATCAAATTCATAATATAAATACAACTGAAATTGAAAATACAAATGAAAGAAAAGAGAAACATGTCAAGCCACATAATGCAATCACTTGTATTCTTTTGGTCTATATTTGTTTGCTCTATGAAGGTTATGAGAATGGAAGTAGAGAACTTCATCTTTGTTTTTAGAGAAGAACTAAGCTCTCACCTAAAACTTGATCAAATAAAATAGAGAGGAAAGAGGATGGAAAGGGTAGAAGTGCAAAGCTTGAGGAAGATGGTCTCTCCAAAGTTTGTGTCCTTGAATTTGAGTTCTTGAGAACTTATTTATAGGCATTGGAGGCAGTATCTTCGCATGGAATTTAACGTTAACATAAATTCTGTCTTGCTGCACTTCTTATTTGCATCATTCTTATTGTCGTATGGGATCTTCATTGACATTTCACCAACTCGTTTGTCTCATAGCAATTCTTATCGTCTGGTCTATTTTTCACTGTGTTGTTGGTTGTCTGCGAGTAATATTTGGTCGCCTAAACATTTGTTTGTTAAAGCATTAAAATGAGAAGTAATAGTTCCTTCTTTGTTGTAGCCAAAAAGTTGGGAATCTTAGCCATTTCTATTTCTTCTTAGGGTTTTATGTTTCAACCATTTCTTGCTCTATTCGTAACTTGACTTCTTCTACTGTTTTGAACTCGTTTTTAAGAAGCACAATAAATGAGGATTTGGAGTGAGCTGGAAAATCTAACTTTATTCTAAACTTGTAGCTTGCTTTAACATTTTTGTTCTTTGTTGGCTAAACTCTCACGTCCTATGCCATTTCAGAGGTTATACAAGTGGAAGACAATACCGGATGTCCAAAATTATGTTCTCCATAAATAGATATAACTACGTCAAATGTCAAATACCCGAGTTATGATTTCAAAAACCCTAGAGAAAAAAAACTACTTTCATATGATATCGCCCCTCACATACATATCTGTTTAAACTAGCTGCTGATTTAAAATAAATCAATCCATAAAATGGAAAATTCCAATTTTCTTTTCACTAACCTGCAACTGACGGGCATCTCAAAGACCCATCCATATGGTTATCATAAAATGTTTCTTGTTTCTTCTCTCTTATAAATAAAGAAAAAAGATATATGAGTTTGGTAATTGTTTCTCGTTCCTTCTTTTTTCTTTTTTCTTTTTGAAAAAAATAACAAAATCATGTTTGGAAATCATTTCTTTTTTCTTCTTCTCCGAAACCTTAATTTAAAAATGTACAAGTTCTATATGGAAATCAGTTTTTGAAACAAGTGTTATAATTTATTTGTAGATAGTTTTTGTACATTATATTTATAAGTAAAACTTTTTGTTCACCAGAGATTGTTGCCAAAATTCCAACAAAATTTTGAAAACGTTTATGAAAAATGAGAAACAAGAAGTAGGAACAATTACCAAACACTTACGTTTCTCAAAAAATTGGAAACAAGAACCAAACAATAAATAAAGAATGTTATAAAACGACCCCTGAGCTTGACAACTAAATCACTGGAATGAGGGACCTTGGGCCTTATTTGTTCACCTGCAACAGTTAAATTAGAGACAGTTGTTCATTAGATAAAGATCCTCATCCAGTTCTAGATAGCCTGTTATAGTATTTAGTAAAGGCAGTTTTAGTTGAGTCAAGACACTGCTGATATTTTCTTTAATTGCTTTCCAAATGCCTCTTTAATTAGTCAGTTCAAGAATCTAACCCGACGTGGTAGGCAGCATTGAGCAAAATAGCCAACTGAGAAGTGATATGATCTCCTGTGGGCATTCTTCATCACCTGAATTTGTCTGTTCTGTAATAGTCATCAGTAACTGAAAGGATGCAGAAAGTGATTACAAGTCAGTAATCTATAGTAGTATTTAAAAAAACAAGGTTTTTAACATGAGTAATAAGCAGTAAAAACAAAAATGAACATTGAGCTCTACTGAGTGAGGGTCATGTTGGTTGATCCTAAAATGCCTATGAGAAACTTATTTTAGAGCCTACACAGGAGTTGATCAAGCATCAGCCTGGGCTACTGCTTTTCTAAGTTAAATTAACATAACTACTTGTACTTGCCACTTTGGAATTTCATCGAAGAGCATTGAGGCAGATTAAAATGAGTAATTAAAATGAATAAGACACGAAGAAAAGCTTCATTACTACACCTATACTGTTGTGTGAAGATCGAAAAAAACTATGTAAAATTTCCCATGATTTGTTGATAAACTGATGAGATCGATGACGATGAAGATCCACTCGAACTGTCAACAACTGGTTGGAATGAAGCACAGATGTTATCGTCGTCGTGCTCCTGTTTGGGTGTCAGAAATCTATCTGTCTCCCTCAGCTGCTGACCAGCCAAGAAAACCTGAAATGGTAGTATTGGTCTTCCATTGGTATAATCGTAACCAGCAGCCGAAAGGTTTTGGTTCAATGGCAAAGAAATCGGAAAGTCCGAGACCACAGATGCCAAAGAACCAGAGATACCTGTTGCAGTATGCTTTGCACTTAATCCAAAGGAACTGTAAGGCAAGGTGTTTCGGAGTGGAGGGAACTTCATTTGACAGAATGGAGGAGCTCCAAGTTTCATATCGTTTGTAAAAGTGTCAAAACAACCAGACCTTTGATAGTCATGCTTAAATTCCGGTTTTGGATAAAAATGGGTGGCAAGATCTTGAATTTCTGTTTCAGACTTTGAGACGTTTGAGTTTCTGGACAAACCCATGTTCGGTTGCACATGAGAAGCAGGCAGTTGGGCATTGCCATTACTCGAGTTTACTTGACTGCTATTTCTTGCTGCAGGCACTTCATGATTGTGTTTCCCTTCGTATGTTGTAATGACACATTTCAGATCATGTGATGCTCTCTCAACATGTTTCCTTACTAAGCAGCCTGCACTCGTGCATTTGTAGTAGCTCCTGTAGACAGAAACAGTAACCTCAAATGATAGGAGACATAATCAATTTGAGTAATCCTCAAACAGTAATCCATGTTGATGCTTACACATCTTTTCGCTTTTCAAATTCAAAAATCATGATCATATCAAAAGTTTAGGAACAAACACTATTTTAACTCCGAGAATTTTATTTGAGCAAAATAAGCATCTGGGAGTAAAAGCCATCAATTTTACAGTAAACGTATTCCTTGTCCCTTCAGTTATCAGAAAACACATAGAATGCAACAAAAACCCATATTCGCACACACACTAGCATAGACTTTAATGCTCGTACCTTGGATTTGGATTTCCTTTGACAACTTTTTGACCATACTTCCTCCACCGATACCCATCTTCAAGTATGTCAACTTCAGTTTCAATTTGGACAACTACTCTTGGTTCACGTACAGACCTTGAAGCCATGTTTGCCTCAATCGAACTGTCCTCTTTTCGCCTGCAACAATTTCATTCAGAAGATTAGCAATCTTTGCAACTCATCATGAATTTTGTCAGGAAGTTTTAACAATCATGAGCAACTTGAGGTAAATCCAATAGAGAAAGAACATCAATTAAAACGATGAAAATAATCAGATTAAGAAGAGTTAGGTCGGTAGCTTACCAATACCTTTTGAGAAATATAAGCTCTGTAATTCATAATATGTTTAAACCTAAGTAGATCCACAAACATGCGCTCTCTTAAGTGGTAGGACCCAGGAAGTTATGAAATTCATCCACATTATGGCGTCAAAAACTGTAGATACTGCTCACAAGAAAAGAATATGAAAATAAAGCTGTAGATATCACTTCATCAGTTTCATGTATTTAAAGTCAATCTTTTATTAAATCCTCTCCCCTCATAGATACATAAAGAGTTATTTTAACCAATTTGTAGTCCATAACGAACATATTTTTGGTTATTTCTTTCGTTATAATATCCTGTTAATAGTAGGATCATCACCTTCTTTTCAATTCAGGTTCGGCATCATCAGCTTCTGTGCAAACTGAAATACTTCCCTGAGTTGTAAGATCATCGTCATCACCACCGCCACCATCATCATCATGACTAGCAAGTGTGGATGAAAGCTCTGGTGTTCCTACTGATTCAAGAACCTTCCCTTGGGGATTTAACAATGGATCAGAAAGTTCAGTCAAAACAGACACGGAGGACGTCCTCTCTAGGCCATCAACACTACAATTTGACATAAGTTTGACATCCTTCACCCCATATTGAGTGTTTCTCCATGTCAGCCCAGCTTCAAGTTTGGAATGGTTTCCACCACCTTCACCAATTTCTGGGGTATCCCCTGAAGTTGGCACAGAGGCAACCATGGCTCGACGATTGGGATCAGGTTTTGCATGATTATGAGCACCCTTATAGATGATTTCAGTTATTTGACCATCAAGAGATCGCTCCACCTTTTTCTTTACTAGACAATTTGGATGCGTACATTTATAGTAGCTTCTTGGATATTCGCTACCTTTGACCTGTTTCTGTCCATATTTCCTCCAGTTGTATCCATCTTCTGATGTCCTTAACATTCCCATGGGAATGTAAGTCCCTTTCTGTTCATCTTCTAAAGGATTCTGCGTGTCAATGTCATCTCCTTGTGTCGATTCTTCATGTATGCATGGTTGATTAGTAGTTATAGAAGAAAGACAACTTTCCATATTCTCACAGTTGCCATTAACAATCTTGCCATCAAAATAACTATTGTCAGTGGATGGAGCAATTCCATATTTCAAGACAGAAGCCTCTTTTGGAATATCAGGTACGAATTCAAAATCCATCAGCGTTTTCTCCGATTCAAGGGTTTGATGATTAATGTCAGCTTCCTGGGAACAATTACAATAAAACAAAATGATAAGGACCATTTTGTTAAGCGTTAAACAGACTAATGTCTACAACAATTAGTCGTGAAGAATATGCAAGATAAATTTATCCAATCTGCAACAGTCTAAACTAACCAACACCTAGATAAAAGTCAAAGATGAAAATATATTTTCCAAGATATGGCCCTACCTAACACTCACCCGTTACCTCAAGTTAAGATTCCATATTTAATTTTCCGCACTCCATGGTCACAAATCAACGTTCTTAACATCTTGATACCCACTTACCACCAGAAAATTCGCCATGAGTATGAGATTGTAACACTGTTCCAAATCAAATATGAAAGATGTTAAAGTTGATGATAACTTTCAGAAGATTGCTTCAAATGCCAATACAGTTAGGGCTTTGGGGTGCCGCCATATTATGACAAGTAATAGAGGGTGTGAGATATTGTGTCCTTTCTTATGATCAAAACACAGAAAACCCAATAAACTTGTCTAGAAAACTTTCATTTTTCTGATCACAATCCTAATTGTGGTAAACAAGAAGTGGGAAAAAAGCAAAGAAAAGGAGAAGACCCAAAAGGGGTCCTAATTTTCTTGCTGCAGAGAGATCAGGAAAAAGTTTGGGGTTCAGGTGGAGGGGGCTAAAAAGTTATAGGAAGCGTGTTTGTTGCAGAAAAACAGCAGATCTGAGTTCAGCTTATCAGATCCATCGGGATTTTAAAAAGATTACTCTATGTTTAGGGATTCTTTTGTCATATAGATCTCGACACACCATTATGAAGCCTAACAAATTCTGAAAGAAAAAGGAATTTGACATCAATGAACTTAAGGGCTTCTGGTATCAGTCCCTATATTTTGTTCCTTCTCTTTTTCCTTCCCACTTCTCCAAATTTATTCCTTCTCAGTGTCTCAGCACTTATATTCTCCTGATTTAAGCTACGAGCAAAGCTAAATGTTTATCAAGGAAAAAAAAATCAAACTGAAAACTATCTGCCACAATGAGGTTACCATGGGTTCCCATAAACACTACAATCTGTGTCTCAAAACCATCACTAATGCAAGAATGATTTGATCCACCTTTCCATACGGCCTGTTCTCTGGAGTCTACCGAAAAAGGCAACCAGCAACCATGCTTTTTAGCCAACAATCTGGAATTTCACCATGCTGCCAAACCATATCTCACATTCTCGTTTTTTGCTCACCATAAAGAACTATAAGGAATAAAAATGGTGTTTACACGTGCACTAATGCTTTGTATGAAGGAGGAAGGTGAGGACCTACTGCATCTGTTTTATCAACTGTATTCAGCCAACTGTTGGGGGAATCTGTTCTCCCTTTTCTAAGTAGCTTGGGTATTTGATGGATCATCAAGCTTGAATGTCCTTCAGCTGCTCAGGGGCCGTTTCTACCAAAGTGGCTGAGAATAATTTGGGAAAACATGTCTAAAGCATTGTTTGCAGAACTTTGGTTCAAACGTATCAAAGAAACTTTCATGACAAGGCAAGGGGCTGGCCTGAAAGATTGGACATTGCAAAAAGAAATGCAGCAGCTTGGTGCACTTTGAACAAGGAATTTAGTGATTACTCCATTCAAGATTTATGCTTAATTTGGTCGGCTTTCATCTCACAATCTAAATACATTGTGCTGTATACTCTGCCATATCTCAGAAGGACAAGATTCTCAAGCTTGTTGAAGTCTTTCGCTGAAGACCTCCTATTTTTACTTACTTTTGTTCTCCATTGGTGTTTTATTTTTGTCTTATTTTGGAACTGTTTAATCTTTGTTGTTCTTCAGTTATCACCTAGTTTTTGCTTTATTTGGTTTTGTATTTTGTTTTAGTAGGAGTTTCTATGGATTATTTGATGTACTATTAGATATGATGATGGTGCTAAGGGGGTGTCAACCTAATTGAGATGTCCGGGTGCGCCTCATGATCTTCTTTTTTGCTTCTTTATTTTCCTCATTGGATAATCTAAACCCTAAACCCTATTTAATAAAGACGTTTGTCTCCTTTTCAAAATAAAAATAATAATAATAAATTATTAGAGTTCTAACATCAAATTGTAGATATCAATTAAATCATTTCATAAGGATCGTGATAGGAAAATTGGTCTACTGATTTTCAAAGTAGAATGTTGAATAAGGTTGATGAATAAGCATTTGATCTGGATCTAAATGTTTTCACAACTTGAAATTCATATGATACGGTTGAATACAATAAGGTTACTGAAGATTAGAGTTAAATGCAATTCACCTGAATGAGCTTGTAATTCCTAACTATTAACAACACTGAAAAGGAGAAAAGCAATCACAGTACTCAAATTGGAATAGAATTTTCTTTTCCAATTTCTGGGAAGTTATAGAAGTTATCTTATTGCCACGTAAAGCGTAAGCATCCATGCTCCCTTATAAGTTCACTAAGATTATAGGCAAAGTTACTACTTAATACGCAACGGGAAAAGAAATAGCATACATTACCTGATTTTCAAGCCTCAAAAGACTTTGAAGAGTACAAAGCTCCCCCTGAGGTGTGAACCTGAAGTAGGAATCCTCACCACCGTGGCTAATTCCATCTTCTGGCATTACAGGATTCAACAATGATTGCTCGTCCTTTATTTGATGTATGGGAAAAGTACCAGTGGTTGGAGATGGCAAATCCTAACATAAACCATTCATTCATCTCAAATAAGAAGGCAGACGAAACAAAGAAAAACTGATAAAATTCACAACAAACTAAATGTTCCATGTGATAACGTGTAATGTCACACGTGAAAAGAACAGAATCCGTTTCCATTGTCACATATGGTTTGATTGACAAATTCCTCCTTAACTTTCTAAAATATGAAAATCGGTTTTATCAAAACAAAAATATATTAAGAGGAAAGAAACTGAAAATAGGAAGAAACGAAGCTTTCACTGAGATAGATGAAATAGGACACACAAGGGTATACAAAAGAACAATCCTAAATACAACAAAGCCCTCACGCCCAATTACAGAAAGGGGTGCTATACAAAAGAATAAGGCTAAGCACATAGTTATAAAATGTTGTATTAACAAACGTCCACAAGGAATTAAACCTAATCCTACCCCAAAAAACCTACCGCAGACATCTCCAACCCATAAAAAATTATACTATTCTTCTCAAGTCAGATACACCCATAACAAAGCAGAAAAACAAAACTGCCAGAGAACCCTTCTTTTTTTACGAAAAGGAGAATTCAAGAGCTCAGCATCCTCTATTATGAGCTAGTACAATCCCAAAGGCCCAAAAGAACCTGTTCCACAAAGAAGCGACAAAATCACAACCCTAAAGTAAATGGTCATGATCTTCTTTTTGTCTCCTACAAAGAACACACCAATAAGGCTAGAATACCATGGAGGAAAGCCTCCTGTTGCATTCTTGAGCATTACTCTCCCATGCAAAACTTGTCAAACAAAAATTTCCGCATTTTTAGGAATTTTAACCTTGCAAGAGAAAGGAAAATCGAGGGGCTCCCTTAAAAAGAGAAAAGGAAGAGCCTAAAAACAAAAGAGTTCCTAGAAAAGCTCACGAAGGATTTTGGAAGCCAAGATCTTGAGTTTTCACAATATCGAGGTTGGATGCAAGATTCCCTGATGTAAAATAAAGCTATCCTAACACGCATAACACTGTTAGAAATAATAGATTAACAGAGGCAACATTTCTTTAAATCTCTCATAGCCTGGCCACATCACTTTACTTGTGTCGAAAGAGTGTAGATTGTCCTTACAAACCAACTTGAGTCAAGATGTTAGGTTACCTAATATAGAATTGCTCAAATCCAAGCAGGATTAACATATGAGTTCTTATGATTAAAAATGGTTATAAAAAAGAAAGTCGAAACTATGGTTTTTTTAAGTCTTTCTTAACCTTACTTTCATATATTACAACAAAGGTGAAATAAAATATGAGAGTAACAATGGGAGAGAATTGATGGCATGGAAGGCATAAGAAAGAAGAGAGAGGGAGAAGAAAAACAAATGAAAGCTTCATGTGATTTGATTTGAGAAAAAGTAAAAGGTAATAACTAAAAAAGTTGATTTGTAAAAAGTAGAAAAGGTGTGAAGAACAGAAAATGAGTAGCAATGATCACAATCACACGACAATCCAAGGTATAAGAGGAAAAAAACAAAATCAATTATGTACCATCTTAGACCTAGGATTGGGAATTGAGATTGGGTAGAGAGGCGTGAGATTCTTGCCGTGAATCCATGCATCATGGCCAGGTCACCTTTGAAGAGTGAAGACTGTGGGTACAGAGGGTATGCATAGGTGTGGATTGGTCAAAGGGTAAGTATGAAATGGGGTATTAAGTTTGAATGAAGGAGAATTTAGGATTGAAAAGGTGGAAAGCAAAGTAAAAGAGAAGATGAAAAGGATACTGATATGATAAAGGAGAGGAAGAAAAAAAGAAGAGAGAAGAGAAATGCATGAAAAGTATTAAGAGGAGGCAATAGAGAAAGCAAGAAAGAGAAAACAGAAAACGTAACCTCACCTGTGTATTGAGAAGCATAACAGGGGAATCAAGGAAGAGGGTTGGGTTGATTCCAGAAGAAGAAAGAATGGGGGAATGGGGATCCTTGGGGGTAGGGAAGCAGGCATTTGTGGGTGTGTTGGAAGATGGTGGATGGGTAAAACTTGCAGAATTGGGATGAACAAGAAGGGGATGATGTGAGTGGTGGGGAAAGTGGTCCATGAACTAATTAAGAAGAGAGTTTATAGATAAAAAAAAAAAAGGGAAAGAAATGAGTTGAAGTGAGAAGAATGGAGAGGGGGGTATAGCTTTGAAGTGGAAGATGGAGTAATTTGAATGACATTGTAGGAAGATTAAAGAAGTAGAAAAGAGATGAGAAAAAGGGAATTGGAAGGAAGATAGAAATAAGCGTAAATTCTGTTAGGCTGCAATTTCTTGTTTTTTCTTAAAATAGTTCTCTCAAGATCTTAATTCTTTTTCTTTTTCTTTTTCTTTTTCTTTTTCTTAAATACATAAAAGAAAATGAAAAATAGAACGGAAAAGTACACCACCTGCCACCTCACATCTATTTCACAATCCTTTTTTCTTCACTGCTCCTTCAACTTTTCCCTCCCTAATCATTTACCTATTATTTTCCTTTTTTAACCTATTTTCCATATTCTTACCCTCAAACAATTCCATTTCCCCCCCTAAATCCAAAAACAACAAATACCTTTTTTTAAAAAATAAAAAATAAAAATATCTCTCCTTCTTTTCATCTTAAATTTTCCAAAACCTCCAACTTTCTTCCACAACCATCAGTATTCAAAACAACCGTTTAAAAAAAAACTAAAAGGGAAGAAAATTAGAAATTGAAGGGAAATATAATAATTTTGACGTCATATACAATTTAAATTAAAAGAAAATTATAATAAGAAAAGATTTGGGCTTTAAGAATAGGAGGTGTAAAATGGTGGGACGAAAAGAAAAATGTAAGAATAAGAAATTAAAATGATAAGGGAAAGAGCACCAATTTGGAGACTCCACAACTTAAATTTTACAATGTGATATAATATTATTTTGTCATGTGTGCTAATTTTAGTCCACAAAAATATGTGCTATTTTTTTTTATATCTATTTATTTATTTATTTATTTATTTATTTGAATAAAGTCCACAAACTACTTTTACTACACACAATATAACTTAAAATTAAAATCACAAAAACTAATTATTTTCCGAATTTCTTGTGAGCATGTAACTAACCATCTACCTCTTTTGGTAAAAAAGAAACAAAAAGATCCCCCAGATTAGCTTCTTTCCCTCCTATATAATATGATTTTTCTTTTTAATTTTTCTAAAAAAGATGGCAATTTTAAAGCCTTTCATTTCAATTAATATCTTTTTTCGAGAAAAAATCCTTTGGAAGCTTCCAACAGTCCAATTTAGTGATTGATGACCATGACCATGACCACACACACACACACACATATTTGAAGCCCACTTCTCATAGCAACCTATTTGATGCTTGCACTTGGAGTTCTGAGAACGGAAGAAGAAATGGAACTACCAAACATGGTATATTCTAAAATTACTTTTATTATATTATGTTTGAATGAAATCAATCCAAAACACACCTTTAAATATCATCCATTCCAATTTTAAGCAATCACAATTAAACGATTACAATTATTTTAATCGACTGATTTTAAAAATGAAAAAAAAAAAAAAAAAAAAAGTGATACTAAATGGGATTAGTTTTCCAATTAAAAAGTTCACAATCTAATATAATCTGTTAACCAACAATTAAATCAAACGGGAATTACCAATAATTACACAACCAACAATTACTTGATCTTCCTAATTAGCTATACTCCTCGGAACCTTCTAGAATCACCGACTCGGAATCCCCCACATCTTCCTCGAAAACAGCAGCTATATAGTCTCTACTACAGCTAATGCTCGACGCCGATGTGGAATATACATCTTCTTCTCCTGATCCATACCCAAACATGGCAGCCTTTCTCTTCCTCCTCATCTCTTGCCATTTTCTCAACAACTCCACCGTTATCTCTGCCATCTCATCCAACGACTCATCCGCTTCCACCTTTCTCGTCCTCGGATCTTGATCGAAACCACTCAACTCCGGCGTCAATGTCATTGCGCGAAACATAACCGGCTTCCAAAACAACATCAACATCACTAGAAACATCAGGTATAAATAGATAGACGTCCATAGGAAGCAAGTCCATCGCCAGCGCCGGAACAACTCTTTTATCTTTGGTAGTTTCGAGTTTATTAGAATATGAGCTTCGTAAAGCTCGGGGAGGGCTGAAGTTCCAATTCGAGGGCTAATAGTAACCTGGATGGCTGCGCTTCGTGGCTCATTTTCTTCCTTGTGCTTTAGTATGGGGAAACTTAGCTTTTGGGTTTCCGTTGAGATTCCTATGAGTAAGGGAAAGCTAGTGAGAATAGTTCGAGCCAACCGAACCGGCGCGCTTCTGAACCGGAGCATGCATGGTTGGCTTGAACTTGTTATTATGTTTCCATTTGTTGATATCAATTCTGCACTCAACTGAATGAGTAAATGGTGAGTTTAGATATTTTTTTCCCCCAAATGCTAATTTTCAGGGTTTAAGACAAGCCCATTGATAATATATTTTGAAAATAAATGAAATGAAATGAAATGAAATGAAATGAAATGAAATGAAATACCTGAAATACCCCAAACTCCCGATTGAATTGAGATTCAGGCATCAAAAGAACCACATTCACAAAAAACGTATGCCCAATCGGAATCCCCAAATTTTTCTTCTTCTTCATTTTCATTGTATTTCCATTTCCAACACCAAATAAAGCCCTAGGCCGAGCTTCAGTATAATCAAACTTCAATTGCTCCTTAATCCCCACCGGCTCTTCTATCCAGTACCTAATCCCCAACCCACTCAACCCCACCGCCACTATTAGAAGCAACACCATCACCATACACATCATCCCCGCCGCCAAAGCCCCGTAGCTCACCCTTCTCACCGCCACCTTCACCCGCTGCGCCACCACGGACGGGGATTTTCTGACGGCCGACTCCACTGTGTATTTCGTCTCTTCTGCGCGCTGAAATGACTCTGAGATTAGGGAGAGGAGAGTGGAGGCTGGAGCGATCACAAACCCCATGGCGTTGTAGATCAAATCGGCTTGGAGGAATACGAGTTTGTTGAAGAAATCGGTGGGTTGTTGGATTTGGATTTGGCGATTGGGTTCTTCGAGTTCGTTGTCGGAGTCCATAGGCGGAGTGCGGAAGTCGGAGAAACAGAGTGGGGGAATGGAATTTTGAAGAGATGAAATGGGAAGGGTTTCACACGTGTAAGTGGTGCATGTGATGGGAGGATGTACGTGGCAGTGTGTAATTACTAATTTGCCATTTGGCATAACGAGTCTTGTAGCATGCATAATTTGCTTATCCTTCTTAATTTGTCTTTGTTAAGGTAACTTCATCCATGTGGATTTAATTTATTTTAAAATCTTACCTTTGTTTAATTTTAGTTTAGTCTCATCTTAATACTTGAATTTTGTTTTAATTTTGAAATAATTTAATCTTTAAATTTCATAATTTTACACATCTTATACCAATTTTACACATCTTATATCAATTTTTTAGGGTTATTTTCAGTTATATGTATCAATTTCAATTAATTTAAGGGTAACTATTTTAATTATTTCAAATTGATTAAATAATATTAAAAGTGAAAAATGAGTATTAAATAAAAAATTGAGATGAACAGAGTAAATTTTGAAATTTATTACTAAATTGAAACAAAACTAAAATCTTAGTAGAATTCAATTGGAACCGAGTATTAATTTAATGAAAAAACTAAATCCAAAATTTAAGATATTTTATTAAAAAAAAAAACAAATAAAACTCAATTTTTTTAGCAAAATTATCGTAAATAACAAATTAGTAAAAATATTTACAAAATATTATATTATATTTTGTAAATATTAATTTATTTTGCTATATTGCTATCAACAATAGACATTGATAGAATCTAAAATTTTATTATATTTTGTAAATATTTTGGTTTATTTTGCAATATTTGAAAATGCTCCTTTTTTTAAAATAAACACGTCCAAATTCTAAATCATATTAAAAAAATAATAGCAATTTTTAAAAATGATTTTCTTAGTACATGTTTTGATAACTCATTTGTTTTCTATCTTTTGCTTTTCAAAATTAATTTTTAAAAAACATGTTTGTTTGGTAACTAATTCACTCTTTTGTTTTTTAAACGATAAACTTGTTTTTAAAAATTATGATGAAAAATTGAAAAAAAAAAAAGAATCTTTCAAAAAGTACATTTTAATTTTGAAAAACAAAAAACAAAATCAATTACCAAATATATATAATTTTTGTTTTTAATAAACAAAAATTTAAAACACAGAAAAAAACAAAAAGTTAAAATGGTTTCGAAAAGGACTTAGTTTAAAATTTTATTGTATGGTTTTGGCCTATCATATTACCTTCTTTTGACTACTTGTTTAAATAGTCAATTACTTGAAAAAACTCAATTGCCTTATCAAAATTGGTATTATTTATTTTAGAGCTCTTCTTATGTAGAATCATTCTCAAAGGGTTTTTTTTGTACGGATTGTCCCTTTTCAAGGGTGCATTAGAAATTTGGCCCAAAAATTAGAAGTGAATGAAAAATGACTTTCTGATTACGTCAGCACCCTGTGAGTTTACCGTTTTGTTTATGATTTTAGTACGTGCGTTCCAGGACCACATGATGCACGTTACACGTTTACTTGATGCACGTTGCTCGTCTACTCGATTACTCAATCCAAAAGTCAACAAATAAACTGAGGTTTGACTACTCGATGCACGTTACATGTCATACACGTTACACATTTCTCGCTATACTTGATGCACGTTACCTTGAAGTTCGTTCTATGAGTTGACGTTAAGCCGCAATTTTGGCAAAAATCCTGACAATTGGTACACTTTTGTCTTATCAATTTAATGAAAATACATTTTGCATAGTAAACTACCCTTTTTTTCTTAACCATTCAAAAATTATATTTTCCCTCCTAAAAAATTTCAACAAAGAAGGAAACAAAACATATAGCAACTCATAGCATATCACAACCGATTTCCTTTGAAGACATCATTTTGTAGGAATTTCTTCAAGTTAATCACGTAAGCTGTACTCAAACTCTAGTTTTGGATACTTACTAGCTTATACAATAATCAGTTTATGTTTGAGTTGGTCAAATATAGTAGAACAAGTGTATTTTGCATTCAAGGCTCAGTAGGTGTTACATGGTAATTTTTTTTGCGTGTTATCTAAGATTAGAGGCGTAGCTATAATGAAGCAACAAAATACATTCATCGAGAATCTTTCAACGTGCATCGAGGGCATCGAGTAGTGTGTATCGTGTAGCTTGCATCGAGTAGCGTGTAACATGTATTTTACAGAATGATGAATGTTTTTATTGTAGAATAATTTAGTTATTTATTATGTTTTCTTGTATTCTAGGATGGAAAAGAAGTATAAATTCATCCAATTTGACAATACATGAAATGAAGAGAAACAAAGCTACAGTAAAGGTCGTCAGAAGAGTGTTGAAGTGGATTCTACAATCACATATGATGCATTTAAAGAATCGATATACAAAGTGTCCAAGTGCAGTGCAACATGTCAAAATACAGTCTAGTTATCCGAGTTAAATACCGTATGGAGTTGAGTCCCCTATTATATTAGTGAAGGATGGTGATGATGTTCGATTCTTGCTTCATGAATATACCCACAACAGACAATCGATATATGTAAGTATTGAAAAGATCCAACAAGAAAGGATAGAGTTATTTTCATACAACAGTTTCCCTAGATAACATGGAAAACACATGATAGTATTATAATGACAACGATACCGGTGCTGAGACGGTATCATGTACTCCTTATGCTATAAACAATTCTAATCCTATAAACACTTTTGATGTCCCAAACCCTCCTGATGTTCTTTTTGCGAGTGGTGGGACTAATCCAATCGAAAAAGAACACACAGTTCGAATGTACAAAGCTTTTCCAGTAGTGGTCAGTTTGGAGCCAGTAGTGGACAGTATGGAGAATAAGCAACTACTTTGGGCGATACCTATCAGACTGAATCCATTACTCCTAACATACCTTCGAGTAGTGGTTGTAGACCAGTGGACTTAGTAATCCAACCATCTGTTGGATCAAACTTGGACACAAACATTCATAAGAGACAAATCTTCTTCAGCAAAAGTGACGTTAAGATGAGGTTGTCATTGTTGGCAATCAAGACAACTTCGAGATGCGGGTTCGAAAATCTAACAAAGGGTGTGACATATTCATGATAACCAAGTGTACAACTGAGCACACGTATTCATTTGAGGTGTTGAATCACGATCACAGACAAACGAGTGCATTTTTCATTGTACATTTAATCAAAGACAAGTTTGGAGTTGGTCGTGGTGATTGTCTATGTCATATCATAGAGGACATGCATCAACAATTTGGAGTAAATATCAGTTATGACAAGGCATGATAGCTAGGAAGACTGCCTTTGCCTTTACAAGGGGGACTCCCTAGAAATCATATGATTGTTGCATGCGTACGGGGAAGTTTTAAAGATAAAAAATTTTAAGATCGTTTTTGAGATCAAGCTTGACGACAATGTATACTTCAAGTGCGTGTTTATGGCATTGGGTCCGAGCTTACGAGGATTTAGTTCTTATTATCCTATTATTATTGTGGATAGTACCCTTTTTAAGGGTAAGTATGAGGAAACCATGTTGGTGGGTGTGACTATGGATGTCGACAATAGTTAGTACTCATTAGCATACGCCGTCATTGATAGCGAGAACAACGCTTCTTGGACGTGGTTATGTCTCATTTGATATATGCAATTGGCGAATGTCATGATCTAGTTTTTGTTTCAGATCAACATCAGTCCATTTCGAATTCTATTGAAGCAATATACCCCATGACATACCATGCTATTTGTACATATCATTTAAAGATGAATGTGAAAAAGTACTTCAAGGATGACACAGTTAGAAAACTTTTCCACGATGCATCAAAGATGTTTTGAGAATCTAAGTTCAAGAGACTTTGAGAGCGAATGATCAATTACGGTAATGGTTCGCTAGCACGGTATTTGGAGGGTACTGAAGTTGAACGTTGGCAATGTGTTATCAATATGCAAGACGTTATGACAACATGACCAGCAATGAAGTCGAGTGTTTTAACTCCATTAACAGTGAAGCTAGAAAACTTTCGATCAAAACACTGTTGGAACACATTAGAGGTCTCCTGCAATGGTTCTCTGAACAACGAAGTACTTGGTCAAGCTCTACATCGAGTCACTCGAAATACGTTGAACACTTGATAAAATTTGAGTTTGAGTTGACGAGATGGTACCAAGTGTTACCAATTGACTACTACAGATTTGAGGTCAAAGATGGTGGGTTAGGAAAAATTGTTGATCTCTAAACCAAAGAATGTTCGTGCGTTTAGTTTCAGTGTTTAGAGATACCGTGTTCATATGCTATTGTTGCAACCAGGAATCGTAATGTCAACCCATTCACCCTATGCAGTAGATTGTATAACATTGGATCATTAATCGTTTTTTACGCAAAATAGATCAACACGGGTGGTTATATTTCTGAATGGAAGAAGCTAGATGGTTATACGGAGGTTAAGATACTTCCACCGAAAAAGGTTGTTCGAGTTGGTAGAAGAAGGGTGAACCGTATACCATCACTTGGGGAGCATCCACATGTAAAACAGTGTGGACGTTGTGGGCAACCTGATCACAATAAAAAATGTTGAACATTGTTGTGCCTCGTATGTCAAAAGACCATCACAAGCTACGTCGTCGTCTGCGACGTAGAACCAGTTAGTTGTATATACATGTCAAATCTTGGTCAAGTTGTATACATTCATTGTTAACATCAATTTGTAAAATTAATTAATCATGATACAATTAATTATTATCAATTTGAATCTTGGTTAAGTTGTATACAATTAATTTTCAATTAAAATCACTGTATTTTTCTCGTTACACACTACAAGTTGCTCGATACTCGTTACACACTATACACGTTACTCGATGTACATTTGTTACACGCTATACACGTTGCTTGTTATTGGATTTCTGAAATATCCTCGTTCATACCTCTAAAATATCTACGTTTGTATCTTTCAGACTTAGTGAATCACAGATTCAAATATAAAGTTAAAAAACTAAAAGAATTTATAAACCATACAATTTATACAGATACAGATTTAAATAAAGAATTTAAACTTATACGATTTATACAGATTCTCATATATTTAAACTTATATATTAAATTCATAAACTAAAGTTCAAATTTATACAGATTCAGATTCAGATTCAACAGATTGACACAAATGTTTGGTCATCCATAATCTGGCGGCATACTGAAACCTATATTCTACGGTTTTAGTTTGATCGAGAGATGTTAGAAAATTAATTGTACAAAAATATTCAAAAAACTTTAAACAAAAAATTCCACATTCTAATGTGGATCTCTCCTGAATGTTCTCTAGATTGTTCTGGTACACCATCCATGGACTAGGTTGGAGGTTCGGTTTGTCTCTCGGATCCCATAAGTTTCCACAAAGGAGGGGATGATGTGACTTACATGCATCAGGAACTTCGTCAAATCCCACATTGAGATATACACAAGGTAGGAATCGTACATGATGAGACATCCTAGGTTGAGGTAGATCAACAGCATCATCTAGTGTTGACGATAATGAATAAGGGTGAAAACATAATCGATCTCTTCGCACCCCAGTTGATGGTTTTCTTCTAGACCAAGGATGACATCCATAAAAAATGATTTCGCTACCATACGAGAGTGACCTCTTCTCGTATTTTTTCGTATATCTCTCTGAACAATCCAAACATTTCGATGAAGTTTATGTAAATCTGTAACCATAAAAAAACATGAATTAGTACTGAATCAAAGTTTATTGAGTTAGTAATGAACTAAATCTCCAGCCACATATCATCACACTATAGGGGAGTTGTCACACCCTCTCCCAGACTCTCTACTCCTAGCCTAGGGGACGACATGAAACCAGTGAATCTCGTCCTTACCTTGACGATCCTCACTGACTATCTTAACTTAACTTTGACTTAAACAATACCAATAAC
>JBBPDJ010000008.1:6701033-6723644 GCA_037974625.1 Cucumis cinereus | reverse complement strand
GGCTAGGCGCGAACGGACGAACGGAGAAGATGTAGATCCGGCGCGGAGCGGCTTGGCGTGAGGCGCGGCAAAGCGGATGGAGCTGGGCGCGGCTTGCGACAGAACTCGACGCGAGGCGCGGCGAAGCAGACAGAGTTGAGCGTTCGGCTACGAGGGCTGGGGCGTGAGGCGTGGCTGCTCGCTGGACAGATTTAGCGCGAGGGCAGCTCGGCTGGGGTGGAGATCTGGGCGGTACGGCGCGCGGCTGAGGAGGATGGCTAGGAGTCGTGTGGGCTGCAGCTTGAGACCGCGTAGATCTGACGCGAGAAGGGCACGCGGCTGACGACGGCGGCAACCTCAGGCGTGGCGCACGGCTGCTCGAGGCGGCGACTAAGCGGCGCGAGTGCAGCGTCGGCTGCGCGTGGAGGAGCTGAGCGAGGACGAGCGGCTTGGCGTGACGATGAGGGTGGGTGCGAGCTAGGCGGCGGCGGGGCTTGACACGTGCGGCGGCGGCGCTTGACACGTGCAGCTGCGGCGGCGTGAGATACGGCGGCGGCTAGGGTTTCTTTTGCAAGAGAGGGGAGATTGGGGGAGATGGGTTGCCCTAATCCCAATGTGTTTAAATAAAATAACAATAATAATGATAATATCACCATTATTATTAAAACTTATTTTATTTTATTTCTTTCCAAAATTAACCCAAAATATAACTTTACCAAAAACAATAAGATGAATAATAATATAAGATTACAATTTACCTAAAAATATATTTGGGCTGTTACAAGACCATTTTATTTATTTTATTTACACGTTTTTGCCATTTTCCAATTTTAATATTTTTTGTAATTTGTCCAAACAAAACCTTTAAATTTGCTTTTTATCTGGTCACCCCTAAGATTTATGACAAATCACCAAAATTTTACGTGTACAGTATTACAACTAGTCCGAAAATGCCCTAAATGTAATCTTTCATCCTGATTCAACTAAATTTGTTAAATTATATTTTTTGTATGTTTAGTAAAATTAAGAAAATCTTTTTCAATTTAAATATATACATATTTAATCTAATATATGGTTGCCGTCAACAAATATTTAATATATAATCTATATTTATATATTTAATCTATAAATATTTATTCTATATTCAATATTTTAGTCATGGATAGAATAATGTGCTTCTTGATAAAGTTCTCATCAGCTAACTTGGCTCCATAGATCAATTCACCTCCTGTACCATTTGATGAAATCACCTCCCTAGCACATGAAATTAAGGATCATACGGTGGAACCATCGACGGATTTAGTATAGGCCCAGGGGGGTTCGAGCCCCCCCTCAACTTTATGCTTTCTATATAATATATAAATAAAAAGCTAAAAACATACATAAATTAGAAGGTAGCCTAATGGTAAAATTGTCTTTTAACCCCCTTTAGACATAGGTTTAGGTCCCACTGTTAACATTTTTTTTTCAAATTATTTTTATAACCCCCCCTCACCTAAATTTTTGGATCTGCCACTGGGTGGAACAAAGATCCTTTGTAATGAAGGGATTTGTTGCTTCTGTCGTCTCCTTTATAACCAGTGCAGAGTGCACGAAAGTTCTTGATAGTGCAGGGAGTAACATCGATCCAATCAGCTGGTTGGCCGCCTACTGTCATGTCAAAGAAAACTTTAGGGTTTCGCATTGTTGATTGTGTCTCTGAGTTTTGAAATTACTCATCTAGAAGAAGACTGATATGAATTTAGGGTTGGGTGGGACAATCAATGAAAACATCATTGATGAAACACAAGGAGAAGATAGTTGTTTCTCTTTGAAACTTAAGGATAAATGTGAACATACATCATACAACTTGCCAAATACCTCTAAGAGCTTAGAAGAGCTGCAATTCACTCAAGACATGGAAGATGTTGAAACCTATCACAATTGGTTTTGTTAAGACTATCCTAGTTTGGAAACGAACAAAAAAAAAGCTATTCTAATACAATCGTTTGCAACTACAAGGTATTCAAATACAAAGATTTGTTTAGTCGATATGCACATATTTTTTACACTTTCTAGGATATTGTATTTGTTACACTTTCTAGGATATTGTATTTGTTACACTTAACTGTATTTGTTATACTTTCTAGGATACTGTATTTGTTACACTTTCTAGGATATTGCGCAAATACAAGGTAATATGGGGTGTTGATTATGTTGAAAATTGGTTGCCCAATTTATATGTTATTCTATCTGACTATACACTTTCTAGGACAATGTATTTGTATTTGTAGGATTACTGTATTTGTATTTGTAAGATGAGGACTAATAGTTATTGATATTTGACAATACAATTTTTGGATACTGTGTTCGTATTTGTATTTTTAGGATGAGGACTAATAGTTAATTTAAATGTTGTGGTTCATAGGTTTTTTTTTTTTTACATAATTGTTATTTTAAATGTTGTGGTTCATAGGTTTTTTTTAAAACGTAATTTATTTTGAAAATATTATGTTCTTTATAGTTATTAAATTGTTTTAATAATAATTGTTTGTAAGAATATAGTTAAGATTTGATAGGTATGATTTGAATTTTAGAAATATTATAATTTAAAAATATTTGTTTTCTAATAGTACTAAAATATGAGTTGTTAGAATTTAAATTGTTGGATTGTTGGAATTAATTAGGAGTATTTTGGTCAATCGTTAATTCATAATTAATAATTTTAAAATTTATTTTACCATTTTTATAATTTTAAAACTTTTTTACTATTTTTCAAAATGAAACATTTTATTTTGTCATTTATCTTGTTGGCCCAAATACATATGGTTGGGCCCAGGGGTCAGATCCATGGGTCAACCAAGCCCAATCCTATGAAATCCACCTGAGAACTCCTCTATTTATAGAGTTCTCTTTCATTTTTGTGGTAAAAAATTATACACTCTAGAAAGCATAGAGAGAATTCTCTCAACAACTAAAAGACTCAATAATTGAAGATTGAAGTTACAACACAAGTTCAACTTCACGAAACACGTTTATCCGAAAACCTAATGCGAACACTAGGACCTACCATAATTATTTGTTTAATATTTTGAGAAAATTGTCTTTTTGGTCGCCAAAATTTGTAAGGATATGTGCATTTGATCCCCAGTTTTAAAAATGTACATATTTAGTCTCTAAATTTATAAAAATGTGCCGACTTGGTCCATAAATTTTCAAAATATACCTTTCTAGTCTTTAAATAAAAATAGGTTTAAAAAGTTGAAATAATTTTTGTTTGATTTTTTAAAATAACTAAATGATATTTAAAATTTTTTAAAAAATAAGTCATATAATTTTTAAAAATTAATTCTTCTGATTTAAAATATCATATAATTATTTATAATGATAGTATATAATTATTTAAAATGATAATATAAAGTTATTTGAGGGATATTTTATTTTTAAAAATAAAAAAACTAAAGAATTAAAAATATACATTTTTAAAAAAAATTTAGGATCCAAATGGAGGGTATTTTTTGTGTGGTAAGATTTGCCCAACCAAAAGTCAGTTCGAAGAGACAATAGAGACATCAGTGAAGTAACTTTTATTGACAAGACAATATGTTGCTCACAACAGTAAAGGCCACTTAACAGTATTAAGAAATTAATGCATCAATTCATCTTACAACAGAACACGCCATCATATAAATTAAGCTCAACCATAACACAACTTTACTGATAAATATAACAAGGACTTAGAATTTTAGGGTCCACAAGTAAGAAATCAACACCATTACTCACAAGCTCTTGCCCTCGTAAAACAATATTATCCTGCCATCAAAATCTTTGGACGAGAAATTAATCAACACTTCTCTAAACGGACAACTCAGTTCGTGAAACCAGAATCCCATCAGTATCTGCATACAGCCATTCCCCATCCATGATCCTTGTCCCAGCTACCGTTATCGGCACGTGCTTCTCTCCGACCCGCTTTTTGTAGGCTTTCATTGGATGAGACGCAAGAGCCCTTACCCCAATATCGCAACCATTTATTTCATCCACATCTCTAACACATCCATTCACAACTATACCAGCCCAACCATTGTTTTGAGCTTGGACAACAGGATTGCCACCCAATATTGCACACCTCTTACTACCGCCCCCATCCACGACAAGAACTCTGCCGTTACCCTTCTCCTCGAGGAACTCACGAATCAACACATTGTCTTCAAACACCTTCAGTGTGACTACAGGTCCTGAAAAGACTTGGCGTCGACCATATATCTGGAAAATTGGTTCAAGGGCCCGAAGTTCACCACTTACAATGAGTTGTGGATTAGCATCACAAACTTCTGCAGTGGTAACCAAGGCCATTTGTTCCAAGCACCTTAAGTTTGTAGAAAAGTATTGACTTCAGTTAAAACAGAAATTGGTCTCATTTGGTCATTCTTTTTATAAAAAAGAAAAGTAAACAAAAAAACATAAGAGATTTTACAGATAAAACACAATCACAGGCATGTAGCAAACTTAAAACCTTTGATGTTTTTTAAATGGATTTTCAGCTCTACACAGGTGAATCTTGAAGGGCATTCAAAATCCATATACAATGAGTTAACAGTATATACATTCAAGCAGAACTACAAAACCAACTTCGAATAATGAATAATATATCCTCTTACTTAAGATAGCCAATTTAATTACTAATCTCTATGATCCCTGTAGGCAAGACGCAGATAGCAGAAAACAGAAGTCCCAGAGTGCCTCAATTGTTTTTTCTACCTCAAACTACTTCATCTCTGTTTATCATTACGCTTTAGTTCATTAATCTCATCGTCGGTAATGAATATTGATTGTAGTTTATTTTTCAGACACTTCAGAGTAAAACTTCAATTATGTGAAGGCTCTTGATCACAAAGGTAATGACAAGATCAAGGGTTCGATCTGTGTCATTCTTTTATTTGTTGTTCAAATCTATCAAAACGGAGATGATCCATTTCCTTGAGTTTCCAAATAAGCATTTAAAATTTGAAAAGTTTTGTGCTGTCTCAAAAACTAGAAAAGATGAATGTTGCTTTCAAACTTCTACACTTAGCATTTCAAAAGTTACTCTCATCAAAGATGAATTATCAATTTATCCTGCACACCAAACTTACTCAGAACAAGATTCTACAACAGGGACACAAGGCACTAAGAAGAAGGAACAAAACTACAACCTCCTGATTGATCTACTAGATCTTAGCTCTATCCCTATGACTGTTACCACATAACATAAACTCAACAACATAAAATTCTTCGCTCTTCCAGGCATCAAGGATACGTTGAAAAAACTTAGCAGCCTAAGCCATAAAGTTTGCACACTAGAACAGGGGAGGAAGAGATGACCGAAGGAAAGCCAATTCGGGCAACCGAAAATTAGGGTTTTTTTTTTCTTTTTTTCTTTTCCTTTGAACTTTATTATTAGTGTACCACCTGATGGCTGCATCCAAAAGCCTTAATAATTCTTGGGAATTAAAAGCTTTCAACAACATTTTTGCATTCTTCTTTCAAACTTCAGACCTCTTCCTCCTCTCCCTCTAGAAAAATGGCATGCCTAACTATATTCTCTAATTAGACTCGATCTCTAAGAAGTCACAACTTCTTTCTACCAACTTGTTAATCATCCTCATATTTCCCTCTGCAAATCCAATCTTTTCGACGCGGAAACATAAACACTTACCCCAATATCTTAGCTCTTGTTCTAGAAAAGAAGGAAAAAAAAAAAAAAAAAAAAAAACCTTGAATAACACGCTATATTTTATTTCATTTTTGTTTGAGATTCCTGCTCTCGATCATCTAATGTATTTTTCTTCTTCTGCCTTCAATAATAGCCATAGAAACAGAGAACTCAACAATAAAAAACCAATAAGCGTATGAAACAAGAGAAAAACACAGAATTCATCAAATTTGATCGTAGAGCTAGTAGAAAATTCAAATAATAATATTAGCAAGGAACATGAGAATCCCATAAATTGATGAAGCAGAACAAGATCCAGGAGAGTAATTAAATGAACACAAAAATAAATGATCCAATAGCATCCAAATCTGAGTAATCCTCAATCCCCACGATACAAGTTTTAGAGTAAGTAAACAAATCAAACTATTCACAATGAAATTCAGCGATTGGAGCAAAACCCATGTGAAATCCAAGGAAATTAAGATGATGAAAGCCAAGAATCAGCAACAAAATCTCAAACTATTATCATTTGTACCACAAACAAAGGAAAAACCAAGAATACAGCATTGATTTTTAGGGAGAATGAAGAATGATTTGGCGAAAGTGGAGGAGAAGCAAAAGGAGGGGAAATGAAATGGAAATACCTTAAGAAGTTGGGGGGAAATGGAGAGTAGAAGGTGTTGAAGAAGAAGGAGATGAAGGGATTGAAGAATAAATAAGAAGAGCAGAGGAAAATGAGGAAGAGGATTGAGGGAAAAGGGAAGAAAATTTGAAGAAATTTTGTGGAATTAGTTTGTTATGTGAAACCCAATTATGGCACTCAACTAGTTCTCCTAAATTTAACTAAATCCTTCCCTCTTTCTTCTTCATCGTTTATTTTCCCCTCTAACATCTAAATTCGCCTTCTATTTCCATTTTTTCCTTTTCCTTTTCCTTTTTTTTTTCTATAATTTGAGTCTATGATTAAATAAGAAAATTTCTCTATAAGTTTAGCGGTAATTAGCATCGTTCTCTTTACTTGAGATTTAGATAATAAAAAATTAATATCATATCTTTATCGTAAAAAATAAAATAAAATAAGATAAAAGTTATATATATATTAAAAAAATAAAAGAAATATAGATATTTTTTTAATATATAATCACATGTGAAGTGAAAGAATCAATTACGTGAACATTTGGAGAAAGTGAAGATATCAATTTGTTTTTTAACATTATAGTTTATTGATTTTTTTTTTATTTAATCATACAAACTATTTCTAAATTTTATATTTTCCAATTGACATAAGAGTGAAGAATAACATATTTGAGAAACAAGGAGCCACTGCCACCCTAAGACCTATGCAAGAACATCTTTCAAGGGAGGTTTTATGTTATCTCGTCTATTTCTTTTATAGTTTTGATTAGAGATATATTAGGGGCAATTTATTGTTTTAGGTTAAGGTTGAATATGCATGCCTACAATTCCTTTAACACTTGAACACTTAAATTGTATGATGATTTGACAGTCCGATAAGCAGTATTGGACATGCATGCCTACAATTCCTGTGATGATGCAATCTACGTACGATTGACGGCATTAGACTGTTTTTCATTCATGAAAATGCATGCATTAATTTGACCCATATTTAAAAACGTTCTCTTGTTTCTCTTATATGTAGCGAGAGTATAATTGTGTTATCTAAGGTTTTGAAGGTTTAGAATTGTGTTATTTAACCTATATGTTTGTTTTCCTCACGAAAAGGTTTCATTGTTTAGAAAGTTGTGTTGCATGACAGCTTACAATGTGATAGTGAGGGAGAAAAAACAAATATTTATTTGCTTGCTCAATATGAAAAAGAAAAGGTTCGAGCTCCAAATAAAGAGGAAAAGAAAAAAAAAAAGAAAAGGAGAAATAAAAAGATATATTATGTGCATGATTGTGTAAAAGAAGCTATCTATTCCGCCAATGTTCTAGGAACGGGTCCCATCACTGGATGTGTGAGAGCTAATGAAAAAACAAGCCAACCACGAAGTTTAGAAATAGACAATCAAAGATAAACAAAATATATATATATATGTGTGTGTGTAAACAATAAAGAATCAATACAAAAATTTACGTAGTTTACTAATAGAGCTAAATCTACAGGTATAGAGAGAGTACAATTTTTTTTATTAAAAAGAAAATATTAAATTACAAATTCAAAGAGGCGACTTTGGGGTTATAGAGTTTTACATAGTTCACTCCTCCAAACTCTGAAACAAAAACAGTAAATAACATAAATATGAATATCTAGCAAGATTCTGTGTGTTTGTCATTCTGTGTGTAAGATGATGAATATAAGACATTATGACACACATAAGTGACAAAAATTAACTTAGAATTTTTTTAAGTGTATGTATTTGATTGAGTTTGCCTATGTTAATATTTCTTATTATTTAAAGCAAGTTATTAATATGAAGTTAATGATTCATTTTATTATTTTGATTTTACCTTTGCCTAAGTTAATTTAGATGCTCAATAAGCTTCAAATGATTATTTTGTAGGGGCAAACGATGTAATAAAGTAGATCGAACTTTTGTGTTGAAATTAAGCTTAAACGAAGTATTTGGAGTCCATAATTAAAACATCAAGTCGATCATAAAGGATGCAAAAATATGACTCTACCCATGAGAATAGTGTCTCCCAAAACACTCCACAATGCTCTAAGAAAGTGTCTGAGTGTCACAATGCTCCCATTTGACCTTGTAGTGCATTGAGGAAAAATTTTGTAGCGTCACAAATGAACGATTGTTTTGTTTTTTAATGTTTTTTCTCCCCTATTCATCTAGATTTTTCTTTGGTTTTCCTTTGTAATTATGTCAAATGTTGATAGCTTTTTGCGATATCGTCCCAACAGATTGATACCGTACACTTTCTAATTTAAAAGTTAGAAAAATACAATGTAAACTTGTGAGGTTTTAACTTTAATACATATATTTGAGATCGTGTACCTTGAATTTAATTATGTAGCATATGTTTTTTAGGACATTAATAAAAAATTTGGACATTCAGACCATATTTTTAAACAAAGTATAATGTTTATAATTAAATATGTAAAGTTGTTATTGAATAGATTATAAAATGTTAACCATCCAAATTGTATAATATCTATGAATGAGGAGAGGCTGCTAGTGTAGTTTGTGGGGTTGCTTCCCCACTTTTAGTTTTCTTTATTATTTTTTTTTAAAGAAAAGTTAATCATCCATGAATAATCTCTTAGATAATTATTACCCCATGTTTACAAAACTTTAGATAAATTAAAACTCATTTTATTACTATTTTTTCTTTAAAAGAGTTTTTAAATATCGTGTAATGAACTAAAATATTTATCAAATATATCAAACTTGCATTTTCTATTGTGATAGATATTCATAATCAATGATTCTTCTATTAGTGTGTATTAGTGCATTGATAAATATTGATGACATTTATAGCATAGATGGAAAACTCCGACAAAGGAAACCTTAATTGATTTTAGGTGTCACCGACAAAAAGATTTATATTTCAAAAAAGAGATGAGCTAGCTAGTGGAATAGATCTATCTCAACGTTCGCCGAATTGCCTCCCTCCCTACTATTTTGGGATCTTGGGGTTGAAGCTTTTAACGCCTAAACTCTTTATTTGTTTCGAATTTAAATTGAGTTAGGTTCGTTTTGTCTCGTTTTTTATTATTATTTTTATTTTTTCTTTTAATACTTGTGATTGTTACTCAAAATAGAATTGTTTTAAGTTAAAGTGTGTTTAGTTTTTGAGTTTCTACAATTAAACCACTAAAAAGAAAGGTGCACCTTGTTAGTATAAATAGTAATTTTTTAATTATTTTAAACATTTCTTAATCTTATTTTTATGTCTTCCGGATCCATCTCGTTCAGGTGTGATATTGGTTTATTGGTGCTCTCTCCTAAACTCGAAGCATTACATTAGATTATTCTATCTATATGTTTGTTTAAGTAACAATAAAATTTGACAATTGGTACTATTCACGACCTAGAATACAATAAAACTACTCTTATTAACAAACATTCAAAATTTTAATGTTTTTTAAGGCTTAAAAAATATGGTTCAACATCGAACTCTTAAATCTTGCACAAGCCTAGTTCAAAGGATTGAAACAAATATACTCAATTAAGATGTCAAATGTCAAATCTCACTCTGCATATTAATTGTCTATGGATAATAAATGATTGAACTATCAGATAAATTTAAAAAATAAAAATAAAATAGGAATTGAAAATTTTATTTAAAAATAATCCTTTCTCTTTTATTAGAAAAAAAAATATTGTTTTAAATGATAAAAATGTTGAAAATATTTATAAATATAGTAAAATTTTATAGTCTATCTGTAATATACAATGATAGACATGATAGATATCAAGATTCTATCAATACTATATGATAGTAGTCTATTAATATCTACCAATATCTATTAGTTATATTTGTAAATATTTTGATTCATTTTGCTATATTTGAAACAAAAAAAAAAATTAAAATACACGGGATAAATTAATATCGATACAAATATGAAGAGTGTATTATTGAAATGAGTTTAGATTCCTAATCTATATATTAAAATATTTCAAAATATTTTTAGACTCAAATGTCGTATAATAGTCACATAGAGAGTAATTGATCTAACAAGGTATTGATGAGAAGGAAAAAAGAACACAAGGGAAATGATTATTTTCAGAAAAAGGAATATTTGTGAATTGTTTATTTTCACACTCTTTATGTAAAGCTATCAACTTTATTCTTTTAGAATAAAATGGAGATAACTGACACTTACAAGGCTACGTTGACCGACCTATAATAAAAGTTAGATCTAATTAGAATGAGATTTTATTGGTGGATTAATCGTATTGAATTGTTCTTTATCTTTTTTACTTAAAATTATGAGTCTGTCACATTTTATTGTTATTGTTATCATTATTGTTACTGCATAACCCTAACAATAACGGTAAAGGTACAGATAACAATAAGTCTAACAGATTCATAATTTTCATATTGTTACAATACCAATATCTATAGTAGTAATGGTAAAGGTAGTAGATCCCATCTAATTTTTAACAACAATTAAATTGAACACCCATCATTCCTCAATTAGATTAAATAGTTTGATTACAAATTTCGAGTTGAATTCCACAACTTATTACGATTATAAACAACATAAAAGTAATTAGTTGGAGCTTATTTTATATTAAGGTGGATGAATTACCTTTCATTTGAGATAAATGTAGCCTAATTGCATTATAAAATTTTGATTTTTAGTATTTTGTTTTGTTCAATTCAAAAAGGAACCAGTGATTGTTTTTTTTTTTTTTCTTCTCATCTATGTTTTGAACAATTTTATATATAATGATGTGGTTCTTATGAAAAAAAAACAATCATTTAAAAACGACTAATGACTTTATGTAGTCAATAATAATAATAAGAATAACAATATAAATTTAAAAAAAAATGAAATTTTAAATTTTAAATTATTAAAGAAATAGAAAAGATAGCATCATTGTGGATGTCAAATTGTCAATTGTCAATCAACTTTAATTGACTTTGGATTGCAACAACTCAAGGTCAATCCACTACGTTCCTTTCGTGCCAATTGGGGTTTGAAATTTTAAAAAACTACATAGGAGAAGTATGTGACAATGGATATACACTGTTGAAAAATGTATAATACAAACTTGAAAAACCTTACTATATCTCTACAAGTATGGTAACACCCTTCCTCAAATTAACGGTGGTAATGTGAAAACCAATATGAGTTTGAGAAGCAACTAATTGAAGCGACCAATTGGCAATGTTTTTGTGAACACGTGAGTTGCTTATTCTTTAGTGGAGATATATAGATAGTAAGAGAACAATGTTGCTTTAGAGATGATAACAAACAATGTAATAATCATTTTTAATGTGCTTGATATGTTCATGGAACTTGGAAGATATCATTGTGAGTCATCTGAATAATAGTACGATAGTCACAATAACTCAAAGAGCCTTAGTAAAGTTTCAACCAAAGAGCCTTAGTAACTCAAAAGTAGTACAAACAAGGACTTGATATTCAGATTATGTGATGGAACGAGAAACAACAGTTTAACCCTTAGTAGGGTAAGAAATAAAATAATTGTCCAAGTAGAAGTAGTAATTTGTGATGGAACGTCGATGATGTAATTACCAACCTAATCAACATTAGAGTAGCCAAATAATTATCCAAAACGATTGTGAAAAACCTGAAGTCCATAACCAAGAGTTTCTAATTTTGAAATATCATAAAATTTAGAGAAGAAGAGTAAAACATATAGACTCAAGAGTAGCCATGAACTGATTGGAAATATGAAAAACATAAACAATATCTGAATTGGTCATAGCGAGATAAATAAACTACCAACTAGTTGTCAATACAAACTTGCATCTTCGAAGAGGAACATCATCATAAGTAATTAAGGTTGGCAAAAATCCTTGCAAGTTCGTGTGTGTGCGTGTGCGTGTGAATTGTTTTTTTAATTTCATTTCATTTCATAATTAACTTAATCTTTTTAATAATTATCAATGGAGAATGTTAAACAGTTTTTTATTATTAATTTGAATTCCAAAATTTAATTAATTTTAAATAAAAATAATTAAAATTTAAAATAGAAGACAGGGTGTGTGTGTATGCGCTTGCGTGTGCATGTGCGTGTGCATGTGCATTTTTTTAAATTTAATCTCATAATTAAATTAACTTAATCATTTTATTAATTAGACAATTGAGAATGTTAAACGGTTTTTTGTTATGAATTTAAATGCCAAAATTTAATTATTTTTAAATAAAAAATAATTAAAATTAAAAATAGAAGATAGGGAATTTTAATTCCCTACGGACCCGATCCCTAAAAAGGAATTCCCCAACTCCAATCCCAACTCCCCAAAACAAGAAACGGGGCAGGGACGAGGATTACAAATCCCAATAGGAACGAGGATGGGAGTGTATCCTCGGCCCACCCCATTGCTAACCTTGAAAGTAATCAAGGAAACATTCAAATGTATTGATGTTAATGATGTGGCTGAGTCAATAATACCAATGGTTTAAAATTTCGATCAAAATCTCAAAATTTTGTGGGGCTCGAAATTTAATAAGGATTTTTTTTTGTTTTCTCCCATATTTCGACAAAATTTTGAGATTTGTAGAAATTTCCATAAAATTTTGAGAAATTTCAAAATATCAAGAATATTTCGAGAATATTCTAAGAATGTTTATTTTATCATGTTTCGACATTTTTTAGATTTCGAGAAATTTTCACAAAATTTCGAAAAAAATTGAATTTACAATACCTATTACATTTTAATATTAGATTTAAATTTTGGAAAAGATTGAGCCATTGTCCAACCGTCAGGAAGCTCGAGATTGGGCCTTTTGGCACAAATTGAATGAGAATCTAAGCCTTCTTGAGTGGGTCTTGAGTACCCATCGATTTTTGGTGATAATGTTGAATAACCCAAGGTGTTGAATACTAGGATTCGAATTTAGAAGGGCATTAAAAGGTTGTCCATCGAAGTAAAGACTATTTTGTCGATAAGCCTTTGGTAAGATTTTGGGTACTTTTAATGAGTTTTCTTGAAATCTTATACCCATTTAGTTTTAACATGAAATTTTGACGCTAACGTATTGTTTTGAATGAAATATTGGAGACTTGGAGAATTCTTAAGCATTGTTCACAACCTTAAGATCGTTTAGGATAAGTTTGGGTAAGTTCTTAAGTTATTAACTCGTTAGTTTGACATTGAGATTGTCAATGAATCAAAATTTTTAAAATCATTGATATTGGGTATAAGAGCGTATTGATATAAAAGACCCATTAAGTTCAATTTAAATTTGGATATTCATTTTATTAAGAATTTAGATTTGTGTTTTAAGGGATTGAAAGTGGATTTATAGACTAAATTAAGGCATTTGAGAATGATTCGATTTAAATCTAGGATGTGGATAATTAGGGTCATTGGGAGCATAAAATAGCTTGAGTTGGCCCTATGAAGTGTGCTGCGCATGGTTGAGTCATCTTAACAATGGAATAACTTATTGTCTAGGTCGAACCAAGTTGGGGAGAGCTTATAATTCTAGAGGATCGAGTTTATTGACAGTGAGTGGTTTATTTTCAAGTATTTTCGCTATAAATCTATATACATTATTATAGTACGCTATGATTTGTGAAAGATACAACTATGAATGTTTTATGAAATCATGTGTTAGAAAGGTTTTTAATTATGATTTTCGGTTTCCATGAACTCTTTGTAATTCGAAAATGTGGTTGAACCCAAACTTATTAGGCATGATTTATATGACAACTAGTTTCAAAAATATTTCTTGATTTCTTATTGAACTTTGATGGTTTGAATAAAATGCTATTCTTAAAGCATGTGTTTACAGCTAGAAATTGAAACTTATTTTATGAAAATGTGTTTCTGACCGTGTTTGGCTTTTAAACATGAATTATGTGATTTTTATCAAATAAAGATGGTGATTTACCCATAAGCTACGCAGATGTGTTTTAGAAAAAATGTCACCTATGGTTGTCACAGGATTTTGGGACTGAAAGAAGTCGTAACCAGAGATCCAAGAACTTGAACCTAGGTGAGGATGTGGATGAAGATTGTGGATTTTCCTTTGGTCCAAGATTAATCCTTAGAGGGTAGCTCTACGTACACATAGAGTGGTGACTGTGATGATGTGAAGATTGGGATAAGGTTGCCCTTGTTGTAGGAACTGAATGTGCATGAGCTCAGTTTGACCACATGTTTTCGTGTGGATATTGAACATGTGTGAGCTATTCTCGACCGTATATCCAATGTATTATGCAATGGTAGACTGAGATACGTACATATTTGATTGAGAATATGTGTAAGCTCAGTTTGGCCACATATTTCTTTTGAATCATGTGTGAGCTATTCTCGACCGTATATTCAGTGTGTTCTACTCTGGTAGACTTAGCTATGGATAAGTTGATGTGTTTTTAAATAAATTTGAAACTATTTTATAACTTGCGATAATGGAATCTTAGTTATGGTTTAGTTGTGGCAACATTATTTATATAGAGGAAAGAGTCATTTCTTGATAGATCACCAGAGCTTAAAGTTTATCTTTATTCAAAAGGGGTTCAATATGAGACATCAAAGATAATTAAAATTGATCAAAGTTTCTGACTTCACTATCGATTACCATCTAGGAAAAATGAATATAGTAACAGTTGCTTTGAGTAGAAAGGTAGTTCTTTGTAAGCTTCTTTGAATGTCATAAACTCTTCTTTGTTTCTGAAACTAAAGGGTTCTAATGCACTGTTGAGGGTGGACTCCTAGGAAGGTTTGCTTGCATAGTTTCGAGCAAAACCGACTCTTATTAACAAGAGTATTGAGGCTCAAAAGAATGATGAAGATTTAAAACACATGAGAGACACCGTGAGACAAGGCTTTCAAATAGACTATGACTTAGGAGGTCGTGAGGCAATGATAAGACATAATCGATGTTATATTCTTGATAAATTAGAAGTAAGGAATGAAATATTAGATGAAGCTCACAACTTCACTTATGTTATGCATTCGAACGTACCAAGGTGTATAGAACTTTAAAACAACATTATTGGTGTCTAATGAAACGCGAGACAACTGAGTATGTCTCAAGCTATTTGATTTGCCAATAAGTTGAACCATTTATACAAAAACATCAAGACCATTGAATCCATTACGATGGATTGTCTGTTTGGACTTCCTCGAACTCGAAGTAACGACGATGCCAATTGGGTGATAGTTAACAGACTGACAAAAACAACGTGATTTTTCCAAATAAATACCACTTATTCTTCGAAGAAAATGGATAAGATACAAGTGACAGAAGTAGTTAGTCATCCAAAACAATATGTCACTTTAAATCTCCTTAAAGTATTTCATAAGATTTTTTTATATAAAATCCAAAAATTATTGTCAATTTGAATTTCCTCAAGAGATTTCATTAGATTCAATGGTGCACTTGCAAGTTTGACTGCATGAAAATGGAAAATTGGAATTTTTTTTTTAAATAATCGTTTTTTAATAAAAAAATTTCAAAAATCGGATGGGTGTGAAAAAATGTCAAAATAGGGTAGTGAAGTCGTGTACCCGATCCACGATTACCCAAAATCTCAGACAGGGTACACGACTTCGGTACAGGTGGCATCAACGGAGTCAGCGACTTCAGCACGGCAGAGACAGATTTCAGAATAATGCACCAGTTCTGTATATAATGTTGCGGCTGTTTTCTATTCTTATTTTATCAAGGACATACAATGCTTTATACATAGTTAGGGGCAGCAAGAATAAAGAATAAAAAACAAAGTAATATCTACCAGATGGCCCAATAGGAAAGCAGAACAAATAACAAACTAAAAGAAGGTGAGGAAAAAAAAATTTGGGCTCCTTTTTTTACATGATTGCACTGTGAGTCATTTGCCACTGCCATTTTCCTTGGCCACATCAACATTCTCTCTATCATCCCCCCTCAAACTCGTAGGTGTAAGAAGAACCCCGAGTTTGGTACGCAGCCACAAGAATTGAGAGTGAGTTAAAGGCTTGGTCAAACAATCTGCCAATTGATCAGAGGAGGAAACAAAACAAACTTCCAAGTTACCTTTGAGAACTTGATCACGAATAAAGTGCACATCGATTTCAATATGCTTTGTATGAGCATGAAAAACAGGATTGACTGCTAATGCTCCAGCACTTATGTTATCACACCACAAAATTGGCTTATACTGTGGAGGAAAACGAAGCTAGGTAAGCAACTGTTTAAGCCAAATAATTTCTGACGTCGCATGAGCAAGAGCTCTATGCTCAGACTCCGTACTAGAACGAGCAACCGCTGATTGTTTCTTAGATGACCATGATACTAAATTGTCTCCTATAAACATACAGTAGGCTGCCACAGATTTACAGTCATCAAGATTGGACGCCCAACCAGCATCAGAAAAAGCAGTTAGCTGAAGACTGGAGCTCGGTTGGAACAGAAGGCCAAAATGTCGTGTGCCACTAACATAACGAAGAACACGTTTGACAGCTTTCCAATGAACATCAGTAGGAGCCTTCAAGAACTAGCTTAAATGATTAACAATGTAGGTGATGTCAGGCCTTGTGGTCGTAAGATATTGAAGAGCACTGATAGTACTGCGGTAAATAAACGGATCAGATAGAGGTTGGCCATCAGAATTTGAGAGATGTTGACCAACAACACATGGAGAGACAACCGGTTTCAGTTCTGACAGATCCAACTTATGAAGTAGATCTTCAACATATTTGGACTGATGTAGGATAAAACAAGAACTGAGATACTGGACTTGAATGCCAAGAAAGTATCTAAGAACACCCAGATCTTTTAGAGCAAATGTAGAATCAAGAGTGCGAATCAAACGAGATATGAGAGCCGAGTTATTTCCAGTAATAATAACATCATCAACATAGACTAAGAGCAAAACAATCGATTCACCATCATGATAAATGAATAAGGATGTATCAGATTTTGAGTGATGAAACCCCCATCCAAGCAAGACAGTACACAATGTAGTATTCCAAGCTCTAGGAGCTTGTTTCAGGCCATAAATAGCCTTATTTAGTTTGCTAACATAGTGAGAAAAACGAGAGTCAACATACCCGGATGGTTGGTGCATATAAACATCTTCATCGAGTTTTCCATTAAGAAATGCATTGTTGAAGTCTAGTTGATGAATGTGCCATCCTTTAATTACTGCAATACTAAGGACAACACGAATGGTGGTAGCTTTGACAACAGGACTAAAAGTCTCAAAGAAATCAACTCCAGGATGTTGATGAAAACCTTTGGCAACCAGCCGGGCCTTATATCGCTGAATAGAACCATCCATATTCTTTTTAAGCCGAAAAACCTATTTATTTCCAAGAACATTCATTGAAGTAGTTGGCGGAACAAGCTGCCAAGTGTTATTATCACAAAGAGCTTTAAACTCCACATCCATAGCAGATTTCCACTGAGGTGTATTAAGAGCTTCGCGAACACAAATAGGTTCAGTGAGAGACTAGTCAACCTTTGAAGTAGTGAGCCATGCATTAAGCTTAAAGATGCCAGCCTTTCCTCTTGTTACCATCGAATGAGTGGGCTGTAAAACAGGAGAGGGTGTGGATAAGAGATGAGCAAGACCAAGATCAGTAGCTTGAGACACAGGCACGATGGAAGAAGGATCATGGCAAGACATAAGAGAATTGGTAGTGGGACGGGTACAAGGAGAGGACTCTGTTAGTGTAGTAGATGAGGCTGATGTAATAGGACTTATACAAGGAGAGGGATCAGCGTGGTTGACGATAGGGCATGGACTAAAAGTGGGGCTGGTTGTCAAGGATTAGGTGTAATTGAGAGGTGTAGATATATCAGAGGGAGGACTTAGACATGGAAAGTTTTGAATAATGGGGCCATAGATAGGTTGGGAGGGCTGGCTGTAGGTGGAGTTAGGCCTCAAGTTGGAGAGTCCACCTTGAAACCCATTGGCAAAAAGGAAGTCATGCTCATTAAATTTAACATTACGAGAAACGTAGATTTTACCAGCACTATTCATACATCTGTGACCTTTATGCACAATGCTTGGTCCCAGATAAACACATTTCTCTGAATGAAACTCAAACTTGTGACGTTGATAAGGTCGAAGGCATGGAAAACAACCACAACCAAATACACGAAGATTAGTAACATCAAGAACTTTACTATGCATTAACTGGAGAGGAGCCTTACCTCCTAAAACTGAAGTGGGAAGCCCATTAACAATAAAACAGCATTAAGAAAAGCATCCCACAAGAAACTCAAGGGCATGGAGGCTTGAGCCAATAATGTAAAACCCATTTCAACCACATGACGATGCTTCCTTTCAGCACGACCATTCTGAGCAGAGGTATAGGGACACGAATACCTTGAAACAATACCAAGAGATTTACACAGTTGATGAACTTTCACATATTCACCACCATCATCTGACTGCAACATCTTTATATAAGCATGAAACTGAGTCTTTAGCAGCTGTAGAAAGTGATGAAAAGCTGGTAGTGTATTAGATTTTTGTTTGAGCGGATATATCCACAAGAACCTACTATAATCATCCAAAAAAGAGACATAATATCGATATCCATTTGATGAAGTAATAGGTGTTGGTCCCCACACATCAGTGTGTATTAAATAAAAGATCTCCATTAGATTGAACTTTTTTATTACATTCAGCAAGTATAGTTTGTAAAATTTTGGTCGAAGGATGACCCAAACGTCTATGCCACACTACCTGAGACTCAACAACATTTCTAGTTCCAGTATTGGATAAAACAAATGTTGTGGAACCATTATTTTTGTACGCTGGTAGTTAGGAATCACTAGCCCTTATTTCAGAATCAGCAAGGGGTCTAACCACTGCACCATTCAACAAGTACATCCCATCCTTAAGCGTGCCTCTCATTAGAGTTTTGCCCGTAGCTTTGTCCTTAATAACACAAGAATCACCATGAAATTCAATAAAAGCAGCATTCTCTTGGGCAAGTTTAGATACACTAACTAAGTTCTTGGCAATTTGAGGCACACACAACACATTTTGCAAGCAAAGATGACAGGAATCAGCAAGTAAACACGAATTACCAACAGACGAAATAGACAACTGTGCACCATTTCCAACAGTAACAAAATCAGTACCTGTATATTCAGTGGGATTAGCTAAATGTGTGTAGTCAGATGTGACATGATTAGTAGCTACGCTGTCTGCATACCAATTAAAATCACCAACAGTTTCAAGTGTCGCAACAAAGGGATTGGGTTGATGTGTGGTCATAAAGGCATTAGGACCATTTCCTGTAGTAAACTGACCATTCTAATTTGATCCCCTGGATTGTTGCTGATTAGGAACAAAATCCTTATTAAGCCTCTGATAACAGACATTAGCTGAGTGACCATACTTTGTACAAATTTGACAAGTTGGTCTATTTCCTCTTCCACGACCACGTCTTCTATTGTTTCCTCCACCTCTAAAATTAGAGTTTCCTCCTGAACCATTTTGGTTTTGACGACTTCCTCCATGATGATTTCCCTGCACAGAGGACGGTGGAGGAGGAATTCCGATTGAAAGCAACATTAACAGAAGCTTGTTGGGTAGAGGACATTACATCCTTGGAAGAATTCTGAGGTTCAAGTCGTTTTTCAAACGATAGGAGCTCAGATTGCATATCAAGCCATGAAATGTCTGGTTTACTTTGGATGACAACAACTACTGGATTATATTCTTCATCTAGTCCAAGAAGAACTTGAGACACAAGATTTCTAGGTGTCACAGGACTACCAGCCTATGCAAGATTGTCAGAATGAAGCTTCATAAGTTTAAGATATTCAGCCATGGATAAATTACCTTTTCGAGTTTGCTGGAAGATCTGCCTGAGATAGTCTTCCTCAGCTCTGGACTGAACGCCAACAAGAGCATGAATTGCTTCCCAAAGACTTCTGGCATTATCATATCCCATTAACTAAACTGCAACTTCAGGTGCCATAGAGTTGTACAACCAACCGAGTAGTAACTGATCGATAGAAACTCAAGCCTCATATTGTGGGTTAACAGCTCCTCACTGGAGGAGCTTAATGTTGCACCTGTTTGATTTGCACCTTTTACCGTAGCACTGGAAGTGAAAATTGCAACAGTAGGAAGAGTAAGAAACATGGGAGGACACGATTTTGTACCTGATAAGTGTCCTTCCAAATTGTAGCCTTTGACAATAGGGAGAGGAAACGTTTTCCACAGCATAAAATTGCTACGCTCTAGCTTCGTACTCGTGACTTGATTCAATAGTTGATTGAGTGAAGGAGTGCTAAATCGCAAGATGTTGGTACCCATAGCAAACTCTCCAGAAAAATTGGCGTTAGCCATTGATGCTCTGATACCAAGACATAATTCAGAATAATGCACCAGTTCTGTATATAATGTTGCGACTGTTTTCTATTCTTATTTTATCAAGAACATACAATGCTTTATATATAGTTAGGCTAGCAATAATAAAGAATAAAAAATAAAGTAATATCTACCAGATGACCCAATAGGAAAGTAGAACGAATAACAAACTAAAAGAAGGTGAGGAAAAAATATTTTGGGCTCATTTTTTTACATGACTGTACAGTGAGTCATTTGCCACTGCCATTTGCGTTGGCCACATCAGCATTCTCTCTATCAGGAAGTGTTGGCCACTCCCATGCTGGAAGTCGTGGAACTTCCAAATGAAAAAAAACCTATTTAGGGTTGTCTTCTTTATTTTCATACCCATCTGCCGTAAGCCTTATTCTCTTTTTTAAAAATAATCATTTGATGTAAATTAAGTATGGAAGAAAGAGAATATGTAAATTTAATGAGAAAGATTATATGTAATTAAATATGAAAGAAAGAAAATATGTAAATTAAACATGGAAGAAAGATAAGATGAAATTAAATGAGAAAGAAAGATAAGATGTAAATTAAATGGGGAAGAAATAGAATATGTAAATTAAATAGGGAAGATAGATTAATTTAGGGTTTAGGAATTTTTGTTTAATTTAATTCTGAGGGTTTAGGGTTTAGTCGTGGATGGGGTCCACGACTCCAATCAACCAGTTCACGCTCCACGTGGGACGTGACTGGATAAAAGAAAGTCGTGTGTCGGGTACACAACTTCCATGAACAGTAAAATAACCTTATTTTTTTTATAATAGTTTAGTCAACTACCCCACTTTTGTTTTTCTTTTCAACCCTACCTCATTGTTGGTAAATTTGATATACTTGTTGATACACTAGCTAATAATACATGTGACTGATATACTGCTAATAAACTTGGATAATGATGTACTCTCTTATACTTCTGACACACTTGACTGATGTACTTAATTGTTTATAAACTTTATAATGATGCAATCATTTAAACTGTTCATACACTTGATTGATATATTTTACTAATATACACATATGAAATATGTAAAATGTTGCAAATGTCCTTGCTACTGATACACACTCGGTACATTACTGATATATGGCTAATACACTTGATATCTCTGATACACCTAATGTTCTTTATACATTTGATACCCTTGATACAACTGACATTCCAAAATTTCAATGATAACTACTCTATATTTTGTTAATATACCAAATATATAAAGTATATCAATTGAGCATTCAAAATATATAACATGAAATAATATATATATAAAGATTAAAATCAGTTATAACTAAAATGGATAGATAAATGTATCAGCTGCCTTGTATATGAAATATATAAATATATCATCTGAAGTAAAAATGTTTAAAGATGATCCAAATAAGACTTATTAATATGATTTAATATTTATAGAGAAATTCGGATATATGGCAAAAATGAAGGGGGGTGGTTTTAGCCTTCACGGCCTTGGTTTTAGTTTTTAATGAGAGTGTATTACGCATATAGTGGTTTTCACAGATTTTTATCTATTAAATGTTAGATATTTAAATACGATGAGATTTTAGATAGTTAGTATATATTTAATTGTTTTAGATATATTTAGAATTTTTTTGATTGATTATATAATTATATACATTGTAGTTCCGAATATAAATAATAAAAAAAATCTAAGAATATGGTAATTATTGAAATAATAATTACACTTTCTATTTAATTCTAGATATATTTCATTAAAATTCGACATATTTAGATGATTATTTCAACTTTTTCGTATTGAAATATTGAGAATGAAAGCATGTATGAGAATAAACATATCAAATTCCTAAAACTATGGAATTTGATTAGATAAAAGAATCAAATCCTTAAAGATATTTCCTTATATACATACAGTTAAATGTATTTCATTATTTACGGTTAAATGTATTTCCTTATTTACGGTTATAATTAGATATATTCAAAAGATAGAATAACTTTAAATTATTTTAAATAAAACTTAT
>JBBPDJ010000008.1:6678965-6700933 GCA_037974625.1 Cucumis cinereus | reverse complement strand
TTTAGGGTTTTATTGTTGCGTGAAAGATAAAAAAAATTCAAAACTATACGAAGCCGAAGCCGAAGCCGCCGTCATGCCTCAGTCGCCAAACAAACGTTATAATTCAAAACTTTTTCCTCATGTATCAGTCGTCAAGTTTAATCTCCATCGTTGGTCGCCTTGAACGTCGCCATCTGCGTACGAAGCCGTCGTCGAACGAGTCTTTTATCGCTGACCGCCTCGAATGCCGCCCTCCGCGAACGAAGCCACCGTTGGATGAGTCTTTTACAATCAGTCGCCTTGAACGTCGCCCTTTGCGTACGAAGCCGTTGTCGAGTCGTCATCCGCACATCTCCCTCCGACGAGAGCACTGTTGTATGTCGTTTCGTGAGCTCCTGTTCGCCGGTCTCCTATCCGAGCTGCCGCTAGCCTAGCCGTGCCAATCTTTGTTGTTGTCCACGAATTGACTTTGTGAGTATTTGGAGGTTTAGAAAATTTTGGGGTTGGGTAGGTTGTTGGAAGATGTGAGGTAATTAGATGATGTGTTTGAGAAATAGTGTTTTAATGATAGTGTGTTTTGGGAGTAGTGTTTTAGTGATAGGGTATTTTGAATTTTAAGATGATTGTAACGAGAAGGTAAAGAGTTTATTAGGAGTAGGGGCATTTTTTACAATTTTATACATGTATTTTATTTATTTTTTTCGATTTTGCCATTTTTACAATTATAATTTTTTTTTTTGCTATTTGTCCAAACTAAACCTTAATATTTGTTATTTATCTAATCAATCCATATTTATATATATACTTGAAATATTAGTAATATGAATGTTGATTTGTGATTGTTGTGAATATTAATTATATTCTCTTGAAAGTTGTTTGAAAAGTACTAATGTATTATTTATATAATTGGAAGTTGTTAAATATATGATAAATGTATATATATTGTTAATACATTATTGTTATACTTGAAAGTTGTTTATGTGATACACTCTTCGTATACAATCAATTTTCTAGAAAATTATTTTCATATCTAATATGTTATTTATATACTTGAAATTTAATTACTATGTGATGTACACTATTGATATATTATTAATATTATTGAAGGTTGCTTTGATATTTAATATAACGAAATATTTGAATGAAGCTTAACCAATCCAAGGGTAATTCAAGGTGGTGATTTTTTTTTTACAACAATCTATTGATGCATTTATTATTAATAATAAAAAGTTAAGCTGGTATAAAAATCAAAACATAGATTGTAACAATATACCAATAGATTGTTGTAAAAAGAAATTTACAACAATCTATTAATGCATTTATTATATTTTTTTACAACAATCTATTGATCCAATTACAAATAGATTGTTATAAAAAATTCTTAACTTCTTCGATACTTAACCAAATCAAGCATGTAATTAATATAATAGTAGAAAATTTTCAAATGTACTACACTCATATAATTTAATCGATAAAAAACAAAAGTCAAAATAATTGGATCTAACTTGCCAAAAAGATATCTCATAAAATACTCAACCAAAAAATATAAAACTTTGCCAGGAGTTTATGAATCATATGGATTTCATTGAAGAGTTTTAAGCATTTATACAAATTTTCAACAAGTATGCAAAATTTCATTATAGTTTGATGAATATTCTAAAAGATTTCATTGAAGAGTTTTAAGCATTTATACCTAAAAATTATAGAGAAAAACAAATAACAATGTCAGGGCCTTTGTAAACCTTGGTTTGATACCAATGTTGATTTTTCAATATGGATGACACTAATATCTTGAAGCGTGTAATGAAATAAAATTAAAATAAACAATCTTGTTGGATATTTATAGGGAAAGAATGTGATACTTTGGTGAATTTTAAAACATAAAAATTGGATTTAATTGTGTAAATTAAATTCATTTGTTAGAAACTTAAAATTGAATTGAAACTATCAAATTAAGATGTTGCTTCATGTACAAATTTAATATGTATAAAAGTTAAATTTGTTGTTTGTTCAATTTGAATTAGTTATGTTTGATTTTAGTCAAATAACAACTAAATTGAGTTAAATTTGACAAATGTTTCAACTTTTGTATTTATTTGATTTTATTTTGTATTTTGTATTTTGGAAGTTCCTAGCCTATAAATAACAACTTGTTACTTCATTTGTATCACCCATTCAAAAATTAAAGAGTTCTCTCCATTCTTTCTTTCTTTCTTTTGTTCTTGTGTTGAACTGAGACAAGTATCCAAGAGTTCTGCTAGATCCGAGTAGTTTGAGGTTGTAGTTCTACTAGAGTTAATCGTTGTATCCTACTGAGACGATCGTTGTAGTCTGCTTTCAAGCTCGAGTAGAGCGAGTAATTGCCTTCAAGACAATGCTTATCAGAAGCGTGCCTCAACTACGGTTTGAGTATACAATTTTTTATATGTTCTTTCAAGTATTTGATTGTTTTCATATCTAAGCCTTATTATATAAATTGGCTTAAGTGTATTTGTTTCCAATTGAGTTGTAATCAGTTTGCTATTTTATTCAGTTCATATTATATTCAAAGTTTTTTCACAACATTCTGAAGACAACTAATATCTGAATGGATGGTGTAAACTCCTCCACCAATGTCGCCGCTACTTCTGCCATGATGGAATCGTCTATTGCCAAATATCATGCTGAAAAAATAGAGAAATTCAAGGGTGATAACTTCAAGAGATGGCAACAAAAGATGATCTTCTATGTTTTATGCAAAAAGTAAATATTTATATTTATTTTATTGATCGAGCAATATTATATTATTTGAGAAAGAATTTTTTGTTTGGGCAATCATTTTTAGTGCATAATCGATCATAAATAGTTTTTGGTTGTTTAATTTAGGGGACGACATGATAATTTTTCTAGAACTGCTTGCATAAAAACAAAGACAGAGCTGCGAAACGTCTTAAAGAGAGTGAGCTCTATGACTCAATCGTTAACCAGTTTCTGTTTTGCATATTTTTATTTGACGATCCAACTATGGTTTTCTATATTTTTTCATTGACGGTCAGAGATTCCAGTAGCAACAATTTTAAGATGTTCTTCATTTGCTCTGATGACTTCAACGCACTCCAACATTATTTTTTTTGAACTCAACCACCTATTTCAATTTGAAGGGGCAAATTTTAAACGATGGAAACAAAAGATGTTGTTCTTCCTCACTGTCAGAAAGTTGTCGATGCATGTACCAAAGAAAAACCTGAGGTTCCAAAAGAAAATCTCACCCAGGAACAAACCAAAATGGATGCTGATTGGAAAGAAAATGATTTTTTATGCAAAAAACTTTATATTATATGGTTTGATTGATGAATTATATGACTATTACAACACAATGAAGATTGAAAAAATAGTTTCGAATGCATTGATGTTCCATGTTGTATATGCATTTGGTATACAGTAGTAATCTGATGGATATGCGTTAAAGCGGTTGTGCGCACAAGTTTTTCTAACCTTGTCCAAGTATAAATAAAATTAGGTACCGGATAAGTCTAGAGTTGAACACACACACGAACTTTGTGATTACAATAGTGAGTGGATCAATAATCTTTCGGACAAATAAGCTAATAAAGCGTTGTTTGGGTGAACTCAATACTAGGATCTATTCTAATTTAATTAACCTAAGCTAATTTGTCCAGTTGTGATGCAGTGAATGGATATGCGTTAGCTAATCTTAAAGTATTGCAATAGACATGGTTAAGAAATCATCCTAATCTATTCATAAACACGGTAATTTCATACACTTAGTACTAATTAAGACAAGCAATACTTCGGCGCCTTGATGCCACAAATATTCTATTTCTAGATATAAATGATGCACTGACAATGTAATAGGTTTATTCATAATTCTAAGTTGCTCCCTATCTTTGCTCACTGTGGTCCAAGTTACTTATTATTTCGAGCAGTTGACTACCTTTACTCTGAACATACTCTTTCGATGTGTTCATGTGTATAGCTTGATACAGACTAGACAAAATGATTATTATCGTATTTACCTACAGATTAATTCCTAATTTCCTAACCCATTAGGGACTTTAGCTACTCATAAGACTTAATGAAACTAAAGACATGGAAATGGATGCAAAACAAGTGTTCAAAATTAATAAATGAAATGTTTAAACAGATTGAATCATGTAATACAAACACAAAGAATGCAAAAGAATAACACAACACTAAAGAGACTCTGAATCACAATTTCTTGTTCTTCAAGAGTGTTTGAGTACTTGCAAAGCTTCTTGGCCTTATGGAGTAGATGGATGGATGGAGAAAAGAAATTCGGACAGAGAATATATAATTCTTGAAATTGTTGAAGTATCTAAATTAACTAAGTCCTCTTCTGATCTTTGAATGTGATATTAAAATGTCTCGAACAGTCGCCTTTCAGTACACATGTTCCATATTTCTCGGCACCTATTTGTGCGCATAATGGAGCTTGGACACGTTTCGAAAGTCTCTCACCGCATAGGATCTTCAACCCATATTTAGCTCTCAACGACTCTTTGTACACTCGGCTAAGCATCAAAGGATGAATTTTCCTTAGCACTGCTTCTGATTTAGGTGTTGAGAAGTCTTCAATTCAGTTTTGCTTTCTATCCTGCAATGAACAATACCACTCGATCAAAGAATTCAAGTAATACAATTTTGTAAACACTAAACGCATTTCATGCACAAAGTATAAAATACAAGTATAAATGATGTGTTCCCTTTATGTTTCTCAACAAAATCTTAATAGTTGGACTTATAATAACACGTATTTTCAAATGCTATCACCTGCAAAAAGAATATGACACCAAGTAGGCTGGATCAAAGAAATATGATGTCAGTCAATATCTGAGATTCCAAATAACGGATGACAGATTGCCTTCTTTCTAGAATGATTTCAAAAACACATTGATGCATAAAACCAAGGAATTTTCCTTGGAGAGTCTAACAACCCGACGGAGGATTAAGAAGAAAGCCCGAAAGCAGGACTAGAGGGAGAAGGTAAACTTTGTATCAAGAGGCCTATCCTGGCTGTTGTGAAAACTTAACAGAGGCAAAAGGAAAACAAGAGTAAAGGCAAGAATCGAGGGTCTACAACCAACAAATTTAGAAGAAATAGAAATACCCCTTAGGAGAACGGTACATGATAACTTGTTGAAATACAAGTTATTGTTCTTCTTTATTCAAGATAATTAAGAAAAAGTAGTAGAAAACGCATCAATTAGACTTAGAAACTATGTATTGTGTTTACTATGCGTTCAAATATTTACAAAGTGTTGCATCCTGGAAACTATGACTTTTTGGTGTTTTTCATCACAAGATTTGAGAAAAACAAGAAGCAATTGGGCTAAAGACATCTGCCAATTGTTTTCAATGTGTAATAAGAGGCAAGGTTATGAAGCAATGTTGCTGAATGTAAAGAGATGAAACCACTTGAAGCAGTGTCAATAAATCTAAAAGGCGTTGAGAACACATGAGGCAATTTGTCGCTTAGAAAAGCTAGGCGCTTTGAGTCATATATGACGCGTCTTTTCTGAATCGTGGATGAGACCCACAAACGTGCAAACGTCTTTAGTGGACAATGGATGTTCGAAAGCCTATAAATTTCAGTATTGAAGATAAATAGGAGAAACACATACACAGGCATTCAAGCTGAAATTTTGCCAAATTTTCATATTAACTTCATACTTCATTCATCCATCAGTCTCGAAGCTACAAAGTCATCAATCAACCTAGGAAAGTAAGAAATTATGATCCACGACTTGAGTTTTATCATTTTTATGTCATTTACATTCTTTTCAATTTGTGATTGTATTAGAACATTTGATATTCTAACACAATCTTATTATCAATATGATCACTTCGAATTCCATTACATTTTCATCTCTTGTCTTCAATTATCACATGGGTAGCTAAATTTGTCAATGATTTAGGAAGCTAGACTCAATCCTGTAAGATAAACATGAATACTTCTCATTTTGTTTAGCATCTGTAATAATAAATTGCTTTGTGCACGAGAGAGTGATTAAAGTAAAGGTAGTTAACTACTAGAAAGTGTAAGTGACCAAGACTTTTACTCACAATTTAAGCAACAATTTTCTTGTGTTCGACCATGGACTCACCAGGAAACTATTTAAGTACTTGGATTTGAATGGAAAAACTTGGATTTGAATAGGAAAACTTGTAACGCATGATCAGTCATATCACTTTAACGCATACTAAGCACCTCTTCGCATAGAATATAATCAACATTAGTTGCACAAAAGTACATCTCCTTTGTCATAATTGTAATAAACCTTGACATATGGCTAAAAACTATAGGAACAAGAGTTATCCTATTGGTCAGGCAAACTTGTTAGAAGGACCATCAATTGCCATGATTAGAGAAGTAAATGTGATCGCTGGTTTTGAGGGATGGTGAATAAATACTGAAGCTACGCGCCATGTCTGTCACGACCTTAGTTTTGTTAAAACATATAATGAGATTAAGGATAAAAATATTATCTTGGAAGATCACCACTCGACAAAAGTTTCTGGTATCGGAGAAGTAAAGCTGAAGTTTACCTCTGGAAACACCCTCACACTGAAAAAAGTCCTGCACACTCTAGAATAAGGAAAAATCTGGTCTCGAGTTATCTTCTCAGCAAAATTGACTTCACTCAGACTATAGAGAAAAATCTCTTTACTTTAACGAAAACAGTGTCTTTGTGGAAAAGGTAATGGAATAGAGGGCATGTTCAAACTGAATCTTGAAATAAATAAATTCAAATCTTATGTGTATACGTTGTATTCTTTTAGTCTTTGGCATGCTAGACTTTTTCATGTTAATTAACGAATAATAAGTAACATGATTAGATTGGAAATGTGTCCTAAGTTATTCATGAATGAATTTGAGAAATACGAATATTGTAGTCATGCTAAAATAACAAAATACTTAATCTATACTTAGAGAATCTGAGCCTCTAGATTTAATTCATTCTGATTATGTGAATTTGATGGCATATTTACTAGGGGTAGTAAAAGATATTTTATTACTTTAATTAATGATTGTTCTTACTTCACATTTATTACTTGCTGAAAAAAAAAAGTGATGCTTTAGATGTGTTCAAATCATTTGTGTGTGAAGTAGAAAATTAGCATGATAGAAAGGTTAAAAGACTACGTAGTGATAGGAAAACTGAGTATGACTAACAATTTTAACGCTTTCTATAACTCACATGAAATAATACATGAAAAGGTTGCGTCTTACTCTCCTGAGATGAACAGTAAAGTAGAGAGGAAAATGGGACTCTACCTGAGCTAGTAGTTTTCATTTTACTCAACTCGAGAGTTGCATCTTATTGGTGGGGTCAAATTATCCTTACTGTGTTTTATGTCCTTAATATAATTCTAAAATCTAAAAACACTACTTCACCTTACATCCTTAAGAATAAAAGACCAAACTTGTTTTACTTTAAAACTTGGAGGTGTCTAGCTTTTGGTATGATTCAAGACCCTAAAGTAGAACCTTCGAATGTGTCTTTATAGGTTATGCCTTAAATAGTAAAGCCTATAGGTTCTATGACCTAGTAAACAAAGAAGTCATTGAGTCAAATTACGCTGACTTCTTTGAGGATAGATTTCCCTTTAAATCAATAAATAGTGGAGTAGTAGTCTAACTCTAGATAGAATTCCTATTTCAACTGCGGAAGCTGACCTAGAATCTAGGAGAATCAAAAGAATTAGAACCATCAAGGACTTTGGAGATGCTTTTTAGACATTTTATGTAGAAGAAGGCCCTAAAGACTTAAAAGAAGCATTGTCCTCTGTAGATGCCAACTTATGGCAAGAAGCTATAAATGATGAGATGGACTCTCTTAAGTCGAACATGGCGTGACATCTAGTAGACCTACCTTCGGGTTATAAAGCTATAGGCTGCAAGTGGATTCTAAAAAGAAACTCAAACCTGATTCAACAATAGACATGTTTAAAGCCAAGATAGTAGCCAAAGGGTTTAGACAAAGAGAAAATAAAGACTTCTTGACACATTCTTTCAGTCACTAGGGTAACCTCAATTCGTGTACTATTTTCTCTTTTTGTCCTAAACAACCTTCTAGTACATCAGATGGATGTTAAGACTGCTTTCCTTAATGAAGAACTTGAAGAATAAATTTATATGGAACAGCCATAAGACTTTGTTATCTATGGTAAAAAAACAAAGTTTGTAAGTTAGATAAATCTCGATCTAAAACAAGATCCTAAGCAATAACATGAAAATTTTGATAGCCTAATTCTGCCTAAAGTCTTCAAAGTCAATGAAAGTGACAAATGCCATTACCATAAGTTTGAGAACAATCTTTGCACAATCTTGTGTTTGTATGTAGATGATTTGTTAATTCTTGGATTGAATTTGCACGTCATAAATGATGTAAAAACTATGTTGAGTGCAAACTTCGACATGAAAGACTTGAGAGAAGCTGGTGTAATTTTAGAGATAAAAGTAACTAGGTTTGAGAAAGAAATTTCTTTGGATCAATCTCACTATGTAGAAAAGATTCAAAAGAAATATAATTACTTTGAATGGAAACCAGTTTGTACTCCTTATGATCCTAGTGTAGAGTTGTTCAAGATCACTAGTGATGGTGTTAACCAATCCGAGTATGCGAGCATCATAGGCAGTCTCAAATATGTTGTTGATTGCACTAGGCCTGATATAGCTTATGTTATAGCTTATAAGCATACCTAGTATAGAGCATTGGAATGTTGTAGAAAGGGTTATGTGGTACTTAAAAAAAATCCAAAACCTAGGACTACACTATTAAATGCTTTTCGTTGTTCTAAAGTACTACAATGATGTTGACTGGAACTGCCTTTCGGATGCCTCAAAGGCTATCGATGGTTATATCTCAATATAGCAAAGAGGAGTTGTTTTCTGGAAGTCCAAGAACTACAAACTATTTTGGCTCGTCGACGATGTAGTCAGAGATGATAGTACTAGCAACAGTTAGTGAAGAAGCAGTCTGGCTTAAAAGTCTGCTATCAGAGATTTCCTTAAGGTAAAAACCAGTACTAGTTATCTTGATCCATTGCAATAGTACTGCAGCAATCGAAAAAGTTTAGAATCGTTATTAAAACGCAAAGAAACGACAAATTTATCGTAACCACAACACCATTAAAGAGTTCCTCACTATTGGTGTAATTCGAGTGAATCATGTACGAACTGATGAGAACCTGACAAATCCTTTGACGAAAGGACTGGCTGAGAAGGTTTTCAGAACCTCAGAAAGGATGAGACTCATGCCTATAGAAAAATGAAACACCTGTGAGAAAAACCCAACTTGTAGACTAGAGATCCTGAGAAATAGGTTCAAAAGATAACAACTGATCACAAGTGATATGGAGTGAATCATGTGAAACGATACAGAGAGTTCCTTCCTATAACCCAGAGTGATAAAATGATATCTTGAAGAGTATGAAAAGGTTGAACTGCATTCTTAATGAGATCTATACTTGATGTCAATTGGAATACCTGACTATAGTAGTATTCTTGATAGACTCACCTATGTGAATGTGGAGGTCAGAGCCACCCCCAATGAAATTTTAAGCAAATTCTTGAGAGCGTTTACTAAATCGGGATACATGTGCTAGGCCTTAAAGCACGGACTTTCAAACTACACTTTAGAAATGTTGTGTGTGATGTTAAAGGTCGAGTTCAAAACCAAAAGTTACTCTAGTATATCCTAAATCGTTTACACTACGTAAAGGTTTAAGTCTTAAGACACTTTTGCTTATGCACAATATTACAGACTAATATTGCTTGATGAAAAACGTTTTTTTATATATTTTTAAAATTTTAAAGTGGGAGATTGTTGATGAAAACTACTCTTTTTAAAAAACTATTTTTTTTATTTGTCCCAAATCGATTAATTTGATGAAGAAAAATCCACTTAAATGCTCACACCCTTTCAAATGGGCTTGAACTCCAGAGGTAAGGGTGAGAATATAGAGAAATGAGGGTATAGCAATATTTCCACACGCGCGCGCCGTCCATCCATCGTTAGCTAGTTTCTATTTTGCAGATTTCTATTTGACGGTCCAGCTATTGTTTCCTTTTCTATTGAGCATCGAAGATTCCAGCAGCAACATGAATGGCCAAGGCTCTTGAAGTTGTTGAATCTTATTGATTGATGACTAATGATGGATCTTGGAATTAGTAAATATATATGATTTATAGATATGAAAAATGTATGGAAAAAAAGGCTAAAAGAATCAACTAAATCTCAAAAATGAGCTCTTGGGTGGGGTGAAAGGAATTTTTCTGAATTTTGATACCTTATTTGCGAAAGACTCATAAACGCTTATAGAAAATAATAATGTTGTTGATGAAAATATTTTTAGTAAAAATTGTGATAATTTTAATGATAATGTTGATAACCGTGTTAATTTGGATGAAATGTGTTCAATGGAATTAAAATTAATATTTTATAAGAATTCAGGTAACACCCAAAATATGGCTCCACAGAATCGTCCTTTAGAGTTAAGTATTTCTTATATTGTTGATCAAGCTATTGTTTCTCTTAATAGGAGGTTTGAACCAAGGTTCCAAAAACCGTGATATATCGACAATATATCGCTGATATATCTTCAAATGAAGGTATCAGATAGAAATGTTGAGGGTAACTTCTTTTTTCTCGAACAATCGAGAAATATTGTCGATATATCTTTTGGTGGGTATTATCCGAACGAATTCTAATAAACATGGATATATAGAAAAATTTCAGTGAGATTGCGTGGATATATATCGCGAAATATCGACAATATAGCAGTGACGGAGGAGATGGAGGCAATCAAGCACAAGACAATATGGAATGAGGTTAAGAAAACGAAGGACTTAGCCAATTCACTGAAGAATTTCAATTCATGCATGTCACACAAGAGACTGACCATGGCTATAGAGCTTGTGGGCCAGAAATTGGAGCAATATGAAAACCTTTCATTTCTTATAGATTCGTACATGATGATGCTCAAATTGATACTAACTCACTAGTTTCAAGTATGGAAGGGATGAGTTTGGATAGTCAATATCGACATGTAAAAACGTCTATAACAATAGTATAGTAACTATGGTTATTCTCGTAGTAGATATTGTGGTTCAAGTTATTATGGTTCCTATGGTTATATTGACGGGTGTAACACATCGGTTTACACACGAGAACCACAACTTTTACATGACATTGATCAAGGATTAGACTCAGAGTCCTTATATTATCTACATTCTTTAGAGCATCCTTATATGGATAGAACATGGTTTGATCCAAGGTATCCTCCAATTGGTAGCATTGAGGTTGAAGTTGAGACTCTGGATGACATACTTTCTATTATATTAAAAACTTTGAGCATACTATGACTTGGTAACAATATTGTCATTACCAAATAACTTATGCTTGTATACGAAAAAATGGGGCCACTAAATATTTTAAAGTTAGTGAAAGGTAAAATGTTCGACATTATTATTCATATAGAACTTTGTTAAGTATTCATGTGACAGTTAGCATCCAGATAAAGTAGTTTTTCCTGATTGAAGTTGTTGAAGATCTGTATATGCTTTACAATGTCACCAAAGAAAGCCTTAATGGTTAGCACTGATAGTGACTGGGAATGATATTATGGAGAGAGTTGACTATAAAGAGTTTGATCCACAATTTTGTTTCAAAGGAAGTTTGGAGGATGAAGCTTTTTAAGTAAAATATCACTGTTATAATAGTTGTTTGGTGACATTTACTTAGTTTCATATATATATATATAAGAAACAATTGTAGACTTAATTTTGATATTTTACCATTTATTTTTGTTATAAAATATTTTAGGGCCTCATTTTGAAAACTATCACAATGCCTCATACTATATACTAAATAAATTTGACAAAACTAAGTGTAGAAAAGAGAATTAAAAACAAGTGGTTATGAAACATAAAGTCATAATTTTGTCATTTACTATAATTTTCCTTTTATTTAATTAGAAAGTTTATATTTAATTATACTCAACCATAATTGTCTTTTATTCTTAAAAACAAATGGCAAATATATCAAAGGTCAAACCTGTTGTCCAAAATTTCTAACACCAGACCAAAAATAACTAGTAATTAGAAAACCCTACCAAGAAGAATAAAATAAAGTCATAATCAAGTCAACGGTCCAATAAAAAGTATAAAACTCTCAAGTTCCCATAAGTTACAAAAACTTACAGTTATTTTCACATTACAATTCAAATCTATGAAAATAATTTCAAAGTTTCCTGTAAAAGACTCAAAATAAATAATGCATACATGAAGTTCAGATCTTATTGAAAATTCAAGCTATGAAAGACAAGGATTCAGAAACTAACAACAAGAAGATTGAGATTTTTTTTTTTTTTTTGTTTTTCCTTTTCTTAAGTCAACTTGTGAATTGTTTTCATGTCAGCAGCTTCCTTGAGAGTCCCCTTCTCCACATGATCCCACCAACTGAACAAAAAGTTGTCCACAACAAGCCTGAACCAAGGGGACAGCTTCAACCCCTCTTCTCCACCATCTGCTTTTCTTAGAAGCTCCTTCAACTGCTCCCTGTTCACGTATTTCACGTCTGCCACTTCGTCCGGGTTCGGGTTCACATTGACATCTCGAACAATGAAGAGAAGATAGTCCACTGCACATTCACAATTATCAGAACAAACGAAACTCATTCAAAGTTATAAACAGATTAGCTAAGGAAATTACATTCGTGCTCCCCCCATATGCCATCAGAGGGTGCCTTGTATAGCATGCGACCGAGGGGAATGAACTGGTCAACAGGGATGTCTTCAGCTGGAATACCGAGTTCGTCTAAAAGCTTCCTCTGGGCAGCATTTCTTGCACCTGGTTATTGTAGATGATAAAGAGGATCCATATAAGGAAGTTTAAAAAGAGTAGGTGTCAAATCTGACTGTTGTTATCGACATACCAAGAGCATCCTCCTCAATTAGTTCAGATTCTCTATACAATGGATGACTGCAGCAAGTGTTCGTCCAGACTAGCGGAAATGTCACTTTAGTCGCAGATCGTTGCTTCAGAAGTAATACAGAATCGAGTGAGCTAACAGCTTCCGAATTGAGAATACAAAAAAAAAGTATATAGATATGAAAAATAAAAATGACAGCAACAGAAAAAACAAGAAAGCTAAAAAAAAATCATCCATGCCTTGAAAACAAAACTACAAATCTGCCAAAAGCATTATATTAATATTCTTAGATCAAATAGCCACCAATTCGGAGGCAGTGCAAATCAGAGCTCAACCTAAATAACATACCTGAAGAAGCAATTCATATTTGGAATTGAATAAAAAGACGCTGAAAGCACGATGCAGCCAGTTCTTAGATTCGATATTTTCCATCAAGTGACCTGCAGGTTATGTGAGAAAATTGTGCTTTATTAATCCACTATTCAGAGATCAGAACTAGAACCAATAACAAGAAAACACAAGTGCCAAACTAAACAAAATCATAACTATTAGCATTTACGTCTGAGAAATCAATACTGGAAAAGATTTGACTTACAGTTATACTTAGATTCATGACCAACGACACGGTCATTCTCATCCACTAAAATGCACCTGTCCAAGAATTCGAGATTGATATAAGGCAAATGTGAGTTATAAATGATTGAGCAAGCATGATAAATTTTAAAGGTTTTTAATAAAATTAAAAAGAAAAAAAAAAAGGCATGAACAGGAAACTTTAGGCCACGGCCCACCAAAGATTTAAATAAAAAAGTAAGATCTAATAATATGGGAAACAGTCTAGATGTGCATATAACCGTGAATTCCCTTGAGTTATGCCCAAAACATCATCGAGTAGATGAGAGCACAAGATATTTTAGGGTAATAGCCAGTGTAATCAAGTGAAGCCAAGGTAAATGCCAAAGAGAAATAGCTCAACAGACAGGTGAAGCTGCTCTAACTGCAAGCGTTAAAACAAAAAAATGAGGAGAGAAAAAAAAAGGGTGAAGAGTACAAAAATGATCTCGTCAGTGGTCACTAGCCCAAGTTCACCCGTAAGAAAGAAACTCTCTTCTCACCCAAACAAAAACACAGAAGCTGGGAAAATATGTTAATTAGTTAATAGTTACATGTACATTCATCGAAGGAGCACAACTCCGTTGATTAAGGCATATGCCCTAAACCAAGAGGTCAAGGGTTTGAATCCACCTATACTTGTTGGACTCAAGAAAAAAAACAAAAAAAGAGTTAGATTCATCACAGACTTCAACTTTTGAATTTAGAGACAATTTTAAAAGAGACAGATTTCACACTTAACTTCCTGCAATTCATTTATTCCATCATTACTTTCAGATCGATAGGTATGGTATGGTGGGCTCATATTATATCTGAGTGCAGGAATGAGAAGTGTACTAGGTGAAGAAATTTGTCAAAGACCATTAAATTGAGTTTAATAATTAACACCAACACCTACAAAAGTATTAGACTTGGCCATTATTCAAATTCAAACATCAAGGCCCCATTTGGTAACTATTTGGGTTTGATTTTAGTTTTTGAAAATTAACCCTATAAATACCTCTTCTACCTCTATTTTTTTCTTCTTTTGCTATATACATTGTACAATATTTTAAAAAAACCAAGCCAAGGTTTAGAACAAGTAGTTTTTAAAATCTTGTTTTTGTTTTTGAAATTTGGATAAGAATTCAACTCTTTTAATCAAGAAAGATGAAAACCATGGTACAAAATTGAGAAAAAAATGAGCTTAATTTTCAAAAACAAAAAAAAAAAAAAACAGATGTTCATCATACTACAAACTTTTAAGCATCAAATCAACAGAAGCCTAAAATGAAACCCAATTCTACTGGTTTAAAACGCCTAATCTACAACGTTTCACTTCCTTTACAGGAAAAAGGAGGTTTAAGTTTGTTTCCTTTCCCATTCAATTACAAGTTTCCACCAACATGCAAATTAGACAAAGGAAAAAAGGAGAAGAAGAATCTATTAACTATATGATGACGTAAAGATCAAGCCAAAAGCAACAACAATGCATAAAACCCGTACAAAGTATGAAATTAGATGATGAAAGATAATATTAGAAAGAGAGAGATTGTCTGACAACCAGTAAAGTCAGGTCATGAAAGTTATCCAAAGTCAAACATCTATTGAACAAATTGATGAGACGGGATCCGGATGGAACATAACATATCATATCATCAGGAATCTAATTTGAGACCCAATTCAACGGTTCAGGAAAGCAATAAACACAAAAAACAGACTTCTGAGTTTACTTACTCTTTCCTCCCACATAAACCTTCCACCAAAAACAAGCAACTCAGAGCAATGGGAGAAACATAGGATCAATCAACAACGTAACCACGTGGAATAATCAAAGTCAAAAGAAGCAAAACTACATCAAAACTGTATAAAAGAAAAGAAGAAAGTGAAATGAGATGAAAAAATACATACAGATTGACCATTAATCTGAGTTCATTTGCAAACAATACAACGTACATCTTCCTTCATAACTATCGGATATAATAATCATTCAAATTCAAACAACGCAACCCACAAATCAAAAACAACTCCTAAAATTGATCCAAAAAAAGACCAAGCATCCAATCATCAGGAATCCAAATCAAGACCCAGTTCACAATACCTTCCCAACAGCACAAGAATGCTCCAGCAATAAACAGAAAAGAACCCAAATCAGAGCAACAGAAACAGAGACAAACCAAAGAAATAGAACCATTTAGAAATCAAAGTCAAAAGAAAGAAGAAAAAGAAGCAAATTTCAGAGAAGAATATCAGAAACAGAAAAGGGAAAGAGAAGACGCACTCATCCTCGAACATGAGGCGCTTCTGGACGGCGTCCATGGCAGCATGAGGAAGGGCATCTCCCATGGCGAGGGGTTAAGATTGGAGAGAGAATCTGAGGGGAAAATCGAGAAGAGTGAAATGTGAGAGAGAAAGAGAGGGGTGAAGGAGTATTTAAAAAGTGATGGTGGTGATGAAGAAAGGTCAGAGACATTGTTGAAGAAGTGAAATGAAGCGCCCGCCATTGTTGAGTTGAGTGGAGACCACTTGATCTGCTTCAATACATTACATTTCTAGTAACCTTACACGCGTGTGGTACACGGTACTATGGTCGAGAGTGTTTCTTTGTTTGTGGAAAGGAAATAAATCTTAATTTTTAAATAAACAAAAGAAAAATACATTTTCAATTATTATTTTCTTAAAAAAAGAAACAAAAAAATAGTAGGTCCCACTCCTATTATAAATATTATGCATGTGGAAATAAAACCATTTTATGTTAATTTAATATGTACTCAAAATAATAATGAACAACAACTAAATAGTTTTGACCATGAGGGAGTTGTATTATCAATTTTTCCACTATTTCTTTTGTATTACATTAAATGTATTTTTTAAAATAAGGTAAAGATTTATAATTTACTAATATTTATTGAAGCAAATTTATAGTTAAAATATAGACTATGGTACTTTTATAGCAGTAAAAAAGTTCATGTACTTTTAATTTCGAAGTCAAAGACTTAATTCATCTACCAGACATATTATCTAAAAAAGAAATTGAAAAAAAAAAGAAGGTATATTTCTTAAAACTTAATAGATTCCTATTCGCTATTTATTTTGACGGTGCTTTTTTTAATATACTTAGTTGTTGTATTATGATATAATGGATGATTAATATGTTTTGTGGTTACTTATAATATATGGTGTATCGTATTAGTTGTACTTTTTGAACGTTTAAATATATGGAATATTATATATATAATTGATGAGTAAGGATTAACCAAAAATCAAATCAAACCAATAGTTTTAAAAAAATTCAAACCAAAAAGATTGGTTTTTATTTGGTTGGTTTATCATCAAATTAGTTCTTAATTTTTGGTATTGTTTTCTTTTTCTTAATTTTAAATTAAATTTGTGTCTATTTCTTTATTTGTAGAGTGAAATTTCATGTTTTAGTTTTCCTTTTCCTTGATGCTTCTTTAAATAAAAAAAACATATAAGTTCTATAGGACCCATTTGGCGACGTTCTCATTTTCTGTTCTTTGTTTATCGTTTTTTGTTTTTTATTTTTTGTTTTTTGTTTTTTCAATTTTGAGAACAAGAAACGAGACTATGTTTGATAACTATTCTTATTTCCTGGTTCTTTAAACAGAAACATAAATGTGTTTGATAATTATTTCTTGTTTCTTGTTTTTTTTTTTTGCAAATATATATATATATATATATATATATATATATATATATATGCATCTATGTGCATGTGTCGTACATTAAACATAAAAAAGTATTTGTCTTAAATGATATCGAGTCAAATCCAATTTAATTATATAATATTGTAAAGATTGTGGTTGTAAAATATTAAAGTTAAGTTAAATGAATGTCTTAGTTAGAAACATTTGTATATTGTAAAATTCTACTCGATTTTCTCTAAAAAAATTAAATTAGATTTTAGATCATATAATTAAAATAATATATAAACACGCATATAGAAAAATTAATACTAAAAATTGAAATATAAAAAATTAATATGCATATTGAAAATTAAAATAAGATATAAATCTATATATTAGATAAATTTAAATTTTAAAATAAAAATAAAATATAAATGTAAAAGAATTTATTTTGTAAATAGAAAAATTAATTGAAAAATTAATAAGATATGGACACAAGTATAAAAAGAAAAAAATAAAAATAAATGTCGATCTTGGAAGTTGAAATTTGAAATATAAAAGAATTAATGTACATATTAAAAATTTAAATATTATATAAATTTAAATATAAGAAAATTTTAAATTTTAAAAATAAATATTGAAGAGTTTTGTATAAAAAATTATTAAAGAAAAAGAAAAATAAATAAATGCTGAAACAAATTCTTCAAAAAGAATATAAAAAAATTGCGTAAAGTAGGATTCGAACACATGACTTGTAAAAGGAAGAACATTATCCTGAGTGCCTAAAAGTAATAGGAATATTCGAAAGAAAAAAGTTACTTGCGTACCCTGCTTAAGAGGAAGAAAGATTTTGAGAGAGATTTGGAGAGGAAGAAGAGAAATGGAACCGGAGAAACTCTTTTTTTGTTCCCACAAATTTCTAACAATTATAGAAACGTTTTTAAAATTTTGGGAACAAGAAACAGGAAACGTTATCAAACACATATGTTTCTTAAAAAATTAGAAACATAAACAAAAAACAAGAAACATTAATGTTACCAAACGGACCCATAATAATTGGTTTTTTTTAAAAAAAAATATATAGATGCCCCATAATAACTAAAATACTAAAAGTTATCTAATGTTAGAGTTCGTTATTAAAGATATATGTCTCGATTCGGTTAGGTTTGATTGGTATTTTCAATAAAACTCAATCACAAACACATATTTTTTAGTTCTCTCTAAAAGAGAAAAATAAATTGAAAACAAGAGGGTTGTCTTCGGTCAGATGTAGACATGATGTTGTGTTCTATATGTTTGAGTTCAAATAAGATTTAACTTTATTTGTAAATTGTGACCCACATCAAATATCCATTTTATTTTTCCAAAAACATAAACCACAATTTATTGATTAATTATATTTATTTATAAGTTCAAAATTTTTAAGTAAGAATGTTAGTATAGAATTTAGTTTTTTTTAATATAAAAATTATTATTTTATTTTTTATTATAATTAGTGGAACAAAGTTTTTTCTAAAAACCAACACTATTGAGGAAGTATTACGTTTTCTTTTCACTTATATAAAATATAGCAAAATAAATTAAAATATTTACAAAATTTCTAAGCGATAGTTTTTAAAATTTTGCTATATATTTTTTAAAATATTTTTACCAATTTCGCCATTTAAAATAAGTTCTCGTTCCTAATCTATATTTGATTACTTTTTATTTGCAATAATTTTATAAATATACAAACGATCCATTTTAATTTACACACATGAAAAACATAACTGACTTTCACAATCCAACAACAATGAATTTGTGAAGAACATAACCGACTAGATGAAAAGATATGTACACCAGTCTGGTACTTGCGACACAAAATCTCCATGCTTAGTTTGAAAGTATATGTGATGCAAGTAGAGACATCGAGTATTAGAATGTATTTATTTCCTTAGACATCATAATGATGTATTTATAGTAGAATCCTGATATGGAACTTCCTTACCTAAGTCATATTAGGTTATCTCTTGAGCCAGATGTGTCAAGACATGAAATTGGCATGCCTTTCTTCAAATTTCAAGGTTCGACCTCAATCTCATATTTGATTGATGCTGGAGTCGAGGAGGTTGACCCAAACCATCATTTTCTCAAGACTTATAGAGAGTCATAGAACGCTAAGCAGAAAGATTAGACTCGACTTCATCCTTGGCCGAGGTTGAGGTCGATCGGATTTTTTTACTCAAAGTCCAATTAACTATTCCTTAAGCCTATTTAATTCTATTGGCCCAATTATTTATCTACTTGTTACCATTTTCTTGATTCGACAGCTTGCTCTTCTTCATTATGCCGCTTATACCCTCAAACCGAAAAATCACCCATAACAATCATAATCATAAAGAGAATCTATTTCAATTTAACAATATAATCAATTAATTCTTCTGTATCAAGAAATTAATTTAATGTATAAGAAAATTTATTATATTACCCAAACAATGTTTGTGTCGTGACTTTAGGGTGGAAGTTTTTATTTAATTAATTTCATTTAAATAATTTTGCTATAATAATAATAATAATAATAATAATAATAATAATAATAATAATAATAATAATAGACAAATAAAGTGAATTAAAAGCAAAAAAGGTAACCCAATCATTTACCCTTTCAAACCAATTGCCATTATTTATTCCAAGTCCAAACATTAGTAACCATTTTACCCATGCGTGTATCTGGTAGTAATAATAATAACAACAACAACAATAATTTCATTTTGATCAACCTTCCTAATATATGACTTTTAGGTTTATTATTAAGTAAAAATATTGATTTCTTAAATAATTACTTGAGAGGTGATTCTTGGTGGAGTGATTGATTGGAAATCACAAAAAAGGTTGTCTCACATTTTATTCCTTATATTTAAGAATAATTGCTTGGACGATCCCCTGGATGCACACATCTTGTTGTATTTCATGTGTAGTCCAATAAAATGATGTGATGCATTTTTTTTTTAAATAAATATTTTTTAATTTTTTTTTGTGTGATAAAAAGTAAGGAGCACAAGTGACAGGTGCACCTAAGTTATACCTAATCGTTACTCTTAAAATAATTTTTCATATAAAAAAAATGTCATTTGTTGTATTTTCATAACTAAGAAGTGACTTTTAAAAACTTTGAAACCAAATATGTGGTCGGTAAGAAAATGATTTTACAAAATGAATGTACTTAAAACAATTCCATGAAATTAAAAAAAAAATGAACTCATGATTCTCACCATGGGGAGAATAGAATGTCAGCCTAACATGAAACATTGATAATATAAATCAAAATCTTAGATTAGGCCCAATCTAACTTCCATTTATTTGGAAGTGATCAATTTTACACAATTAATTATACCTAATTTTTTATAAAAAAAAATCAACACCTCAACTATCACTCTCAAATACACCTTTAGAAAAGTTAGAAAGCATTTAAGGTCCTTTTTTCAACGTTTTGAATTAATTTCTAAAGTATGACATAATTGTTCGAGATCAAATTCTTGGGATGGAATGAGTTATCCTAATTAGATTGGTCGAATTTATTGATTGGAGAAGAATATATATATATATATATATATATATATATATATAAAATTACTGAAAAAAACTTTAAAAAAATAAATAAAAACTTAATTAAAAGAAAATTAAATATATTTGTGAAAAGAAAAGAAGAATTAGTTGGTTAGGAAATGGAATATTCTTATGCTAAAAACAGAATTTAAACCAAAGTGTATATGTAATTTCATTTTTTTTTTTTTAAATTTTTATTTGGAAAGAGGAGAGCGGAAAGAGGGGTTTTGTTTTTGTCACTGTATCTCACACGTGAGACACGTGAACTTAACTATGTGAAAAATGTGATGCACATGATTACATTTTTATATGATTTTTCAAGAAAATGCTAGGGAAATCTAAAAGTATACCTCTCAATAAATGCAAATATCACCCCCACTTCATCTTTGCAAAAAGTTAGGGTTTCATCTTTTTGTTCTCAATGGCTCCTCTTTCTTTGAAAAAAAAAAAAAAAAAAAAAAAAAAAAAAAAGAGAGGCTCATCAACCTCTCTCCAATCTTCATTCGTTCTCGTTGAACTTCATTCGCTTCCATTCGCGTTTAACTTTGATTCGATTTTGACAAAGGTACACAGGTACCTTTCCATTTTCTTTCCTTGTCAACAATTTAAAGGAATTTATTGTTTGTTTGTGTGATAGCTAGTAGGAATTTAGTGAAAAAAACTCAGATTTCGAATTCGTTTGGGCTGTTATTTTGTATTTTTAGATTTAGAGTTATATTGTGTCAAATGCCTCCTAAAGTTGAGCTCAAGGATTTGTATTGTTATTTCACATTTGTTTGGGTTTGTATTGTAATACCCCACTTTTTCTTTGTATTTATGTTGTTGTTGCAAATTTATTAATAAATAATTGGATGGTGTTTTCGTAATTTTCGAGAAAGGATATTTTAGTAATTTTGTTAAGAATTGGTGAAAATTTAATTTTTTAGTTTTGTTAAAAATAAATAAAATATTGTTGATAAAAGAAACAGAAAAAGAAAAGAAAAGAATAGGAAAAAGAAAATGGAAAAAAGAAATTTATTTATTTTATAATTATATTTAGTATTAAAAAAAAGGAAAATAGATTTTTTTTTAAAGTGTGTGTCGTGGATAAGAAGGGGAAGAGAGGAGTGAAATTGTTTTAATTTTTTTTTTTAAAAAAATCACTTTAATTGGATGGGTGTTCGGTGAAACCTCATCCTTAAGCATCTTTGTGATCATGTTGGAATGGAAG
>JBBPDJ010000008.1:6643704-6674367 GCA_037974625.1 Cucumis cinereus | reverse complement strand
TGGATTAAATTAAAGTATTTGTTTGTTTTGTCTTCGTCTTTTAAAATAGATTTATTGATTTTTACTTAAGTAATGACCTTGGGTTAAGGTTGAAAACCCGGGGCGTTACATGATTTGAAGACCTCTCAACGTCTAAATCTGAAAAAATGCTAAGGAAAATTTATCTTTTGACGCATAACTGAGCATTCAAAGAGGCGTTGAGAGCACAATTACAATTAATCGCATAATAGAATATGCGTTGAAGATCCTATGCAATGTGAGGCTTCCGAAACGTGTTCAAGACCCACTACACATAGAAATAAGTGCCGAAAAACATGGAACATGCATAGTGGGTGACGAGTGTCAGGAAGCCTTTAAATACCTTATTCAGAGATCAAAAGGGAGAGACTTACATACAGACTAGAGATAGAATACTTGAAACTCTGCCCAAATTTTCTTTCTCCATCCATTTACTCCACAAAATTGAGGAGCATTGTAAGCATCAAATCACTCTCGAAGAGCAAGAAACTGTGATTCAGAGTTTCTCTTTATTGTTGTGTTATTTTATGGAATTCATGTGTTTGTATTTCTCACTTCAATGGTGTAAAACATTTGAATTATTAATATGAGCACCTATTTTTGCACTTATTTCCATGTCTTTTGAGTAGCTAAAGCCACTAATGGGTTAGGAAGTGCAAATTAATCTGTAGGTAAGCATGATAACTGTTTGTTTTGTCTGATCTTTATCAAGCCATACACTTGAACGCATCGAAAGAGTACGTTCAGGTAAAGGTAATTAACTGCTCGAAAGAGTAAGTAACTTAGACAACAATAAGCAAAGATAAGGAGTAACTTAGAAATAAGAGTAAACTTATCGCATTGTCAGTGCATCATTTATATCTAAAAATAGAATATTTGTGACATCAAGGCACCAAAAGGTTGCTTGTCTTAATTAGTATTGAGTGCATGAATTTACTATGTTTATGAATAGATTAACATAGCTTCTGAACCATGCCCATCGCATAGTTCTCTTAACACAACAATTGCATTGCTTTGAGGTTACATAACATATTTTATTCACCACTTATCAACTGGGCAGATTAGAATAGATTAGTTAGCTTAGAGTAGTATAGTGCATAAGTTAAGTTACTAATGATTTTTACGTGTCAAGTAACCAAACATTCTTGACGGTTTTTAACTATCGTAAATGATATGAACTGAGCAAGCATCAAATTATTTATTTCATTTTATTTAATAATTATGATGTATTTTTAATATTTTTTAATATTTTTTTTAATTTTTAAATTTGATACTTTTTTAATAACATTTAAAAGGAGATAATTTAGTCTTTTCCCAATGAATTGGAGTTTTATTGGGAGACTATTTAAGCCTCGCCTTTAGATTGTTTTAGGGAGGTTTTTTTTATAATTAAAGTTTTAGGGTTTTCTTTGAATGAAAATTCTTTGGTAGATGACAAAGTCACATCCTCGCCTTTTTGTCAATTCTTGATTTAGTGTTGCAAGCCAAGAACATTCAAGTAAGTTTGATCACCTTACTTGTGGAGTGTTCGAACTTGGAGTGAGGAACTAGTTCTCCTTATCTCTTGGTCTTCAATCAAAGGGTAATCGAAATCTAATTTATTCCCTTGGGTTTTTGTCAAATCGGTTTGGAGGTTTTAGAATTCGTTATTAGGGGTTTGCAAATTGAGTTTCTAATTTACAAATCCTAGGGTTTTCATATGATACCAATTTGTAAATTGGATTGTCTTATAGTTCTTTATTAGGTTTTTATACAAATGAAATGCACATAAACTATGCTCAGTTGAATAATACACAAAGCTAAAATCATTAGTTATACTCTTATGAGCATCAAACATAATAACAAGGTCATTAGGTTCTCCAAATGTAACCTTCAGAATAACCAAAACCATGACGAATCGTTCTCTAAATCAACAACAACAAAAGCCAAAGGGATAGTCTTTGAATTACAATCAAGCGAGCATGCAGTAAGTAGAGTACCTTAGTATTTATTCTTCATAGACGCAACATCAACTTATATTATAGGTAAACAGTAAGTCCAAACATCTAAAGAAGTAGCAAGAGCCACAAAATAGTACTTAAACCTCTCATCTTCATCAACTTCCTCCAATGTATATGTTCCTGCAATGAATAAAGTCAATAATAAATATCTTGGCAATTAAAAACCTGATACTAAACAATTACACTGTATTTGACAAATGACAATGTACTGTGTTTTTTTTTCAATAAGTGCATGTGAGAATAATGACAGAAGAGCATATGATGACTCAGAAGTACCCCTAATAGAATTCAAGGCAATCTCACGATCTCTCCACACCTTGTCACAACTTACGTTTACACGGTGATGCTTTTTCATATAGCTAATAACATCACGTGAACCAAATGGGACCTTGTCATTCAATTTGTAAAAGAATTTGGTACATTCAAAAACCATCCAAGATGTTGCTTGCTTATGGTCATCTTTGACAATGTCAACAGCACATTGGTGGTTATTTGTGAATTTATGGACAACCCACACACCACTCTTCTCATACACCGATGCACGTAAATACCAACAATAAATTAAATCCTTACATCGAATATCAAAAGAAGTACGATTTCAACAAACCATAGTAAGTTCAAAACTATTATTGAGAGCATTCAAATAAATAGATTTTTTTTAATAATTAAAACAGATTTGCTCCTAAAAAGTGCACCTTCTTTAATGAGGATATCAATTTGTGAGAGTTCAAAAGCTTCAAAATCAATTATTATGGAATCCATACATGAACGTTGGACAAAAGATTCTAGTGCTTCTTTCTCAATATTCAAATATAGTGTATGTCACACCCTCTCCCAGACTCTCTACTCTTAGCCTAAGAGATAACATGAAGCTAGTAAGTAACGACCCTAACTTAACGACACTTACTGACAGTTTACTTAACTTACTCTGATTATATACAACGAAAAATAATAAATAACACATAAATTAAATTTTCTTGTATAAAAGGTTTTAAGTATACACTATACACTGCCCAACTCACTGATTATTAAAATTACAGACCAAAACTTGCATATGTCGAGTTATGATTATACCCTAATCAAAGTCAAATAATAGCAGACAAGCAGCGATAGGTCAAACTCGAAAATCTCGATCTCTACATGTAAAGTGAGAAAGCATTTGATAGAGTGAGCTAACGCCCAATGAACGACAGTTTAAAACAACGTATTTAGATAACATATATTAGAAATCACATGCTTTAGAAATATATAAATAGGTAACGTCATACTGTTAAAACATATCATAACTGAAAACTGTCACCAGAAAATTGTAACTGAAAACTATTTGCAAGCCATGTGTAATCATTTAACTACGTTGTAGTGGAAGAAACTCAGCACTTTCAACGTCTTTGTCGTGTGGAGTCATCTCAACACTAACGACAACAATAACTATGCAGTGGTGGGATCAGTACCAACAACGTCTTTGTCATGGTGGAGCTAGCTCAACACCTACGACAACAATACTACGTTATAGTAGGGCTAACATCTATACCATCTTTGTCATAGTGTGATAAATCCAGCACTAACGACAGCGGAATCTACGTTGCAATGGGACCAACAACAACAACGTCTTTACCGTAGTGGAGCAAGCTCAACACTCACGACAACACTATCTACATTGTAGCGGAGCCACCACCCACAAAGTCTTTGTCATGATGGGGAGAATCCAGCACTCATGACAGCAAGATACTCTAGTGTTCACACCTAGTATATTAGCCTCAGACTCAACCATGAGTACACATGCTCGTACTAAAATTCTCGTAAAACGTGTAAATAACGCATAAACATTTTTAATAATTGTCAAGAAATGCTCATAGAACGTGAATTATTCAAATCATAATGAAATTTCATTTAGAAATACTAAAACATGCTTAATTCATATTTTACTGAAATCTCATAAAACATGTAAAAATAATAATTTGATATTCAAATATCCCGAAATAACAATTCATGCATAAAATCATAAATTAACTATATAATTATAGTAATACATGCTTGTATTATAAAAAATCTCAAATTATCAAAATGTTGAGATTCAATATTTTTCTTGTAAAACGTGCATATTGAGATATTTTAATAATATCAATACTTTAAAATAATACTATAAAATTATAAGTCACTCACGAGTTAGACGGGACGTTTTCGGCTCATAAATTTCTCCGATGGTTAAATTTCTTAAAAATATTTCAAAATCAACGAATTAAACCGAGCTGATAATTAAAACCCGTTCTTAGGTTAAATTTCCTAAATTTTTCCTTAACATATCAAAGTTTTCTTAATTTTCCTAATTTTTCCTCTAATATGCTTCTTATTCAAGGAAAAAATGGGCATTTAACAATAATATATCAATCGGGTTCCATAGAGTAGGCATTCTGTCTTTTGAGCTTCTATGACTGGCAAATTATAACATACATTTAATGACGAGCTTTTAATGACGGTCAGAATCAAAACTTCATCTTCAACCTTTAAATTTCCCCCCCCCCCTCCAAATTTGTTCAGTTTCTTGGCCACAACTCCGGTGACAAAATTCTCTTTTTCTAGCCAAAATTGGACGTTCTAACTATTACCAATCAATTACCCATGACTTAAACTACATTATCTCAAGATTTGGCCATCCAATTTGCTCTCAATCCACGGGAATTTAAGCTGAAAATTTTGAGGTTTTGTTTTTTCAGTGAGTTTTCATCAATTTTCAAACATCAACTTCGTTAATTCTTGCTGAAATTAATCAAATTAATTGTTACTAAATCAAAGAGGGACTTCGTATTGAGCTTACCACCAAATATGAAGCTCCAATTTCAACTATAACTTCTTCAATTCTTCAAAAACTTCAATTGGTCAAAATTGTAAATTTTCAAGCTTTGTCGAGTTTCTTCCTCAATTTTCTTGCGTTTCTTGGCCAATTTTTTCAAATTGATCTTTCTATCAGCTTCCTCTCTCTTTTCTACATAACTTAGACAAAATTTCACTCAATTTGGTCAAGATTTGAGCTCAATTTCATCACTTTTCTCACTATGTTGAGGTAAACTTTGCCCCTAAAATTTTTCCCATTTCCTCTCGAGTTCTCTTTCTTTTTTCTTTTAAAAAAAAACATTAACTTAATTCCACTTAAATATTTAATTGCTTAACTCTCCGACACTGGTGCACCTACTTCACTTACTTACACATCAAATTAGTAATCCTCCACCGAAATAACCATCCAACTAGAGAAATTTGGATGAAACTTATCTTCATCCTCACCTCTCAGGCATCCCTTTTGAAGACCCAAAATTTCAATTTTTTTCTTTTTTTCTTTTTTTATAAAAATGATAAATACAACCCACAATAATAAATAATAATAATAATAATAATAAAAAATAATAAAAAATAATTATAATATTATTTCCTTTTCCTTTTTCTTTTTTTTTACAAAAAATACCAAATTACCCTTTTGCCAATTATTCAAAAAAAATACTAAAATGGTCTTTCATTATTTTATTAATATTTTTACAACAAACAACTTGAAGTATAAAAGTCGGATATTACAGTGTGTTTCTCAAAGTGCTAGACAACACAGTGTCAATAGCAACACACAAATCATTTTGAAGGAATTTTGATAAAACTACCATAAGCCACAAAACATACTTATCATCGACAATTCAAATAAAATTAGAATTGTTGGAGCCAACCCACTAGACGGTCAAACGAGACACATAATGATTGGAAGAGAGAAACAACGCCTTGAATGCAATCAACAAATTATTGGAATGAAAATAAGATAGAATATAAGTCTCGACAACACGATAATCGTGATATTGTGAACCTTCATTTCATTTACCATAAAAAATTATCCTTATTTATTGCAGAGCCATCGCAAACAAGGAACGATCGAAGAAGTAGGTAGTATATTGTGTGTGAAAATTGGCAAGAATACACTAATTTTGCTGGTAGTATAAACTTTAGTTAGAAAAGATATTGTTCTTTAAAAATTCAAGACTTGTAAGTTAATGGAAAAAAATATTTTTATCTTTTAGATAAATTAAACTAAAACTAATATTATTATTTTTTCAAAACATATCTAAAAACAAAATATTTACTGTTTTGTTAATTTTAATTAATCAGATTTTTTGTCGAATACAGTAAAATGATAAGCCAAATAAAATAAAGGGTAATTGTCAAAAATAGAAAAAAAATGAAAATTTTTACAACTTATAGAAAAAAAGAGGCAGATCTTCAAAATAACAAAATACCAACATTACCCCTTCTAATTTGAATTTCATGCCGATTATTTCATCCTCCATTGGGTTTATTCAGCGCATCTCTTCGTCAATTTTCTCCAGCTTCATCTTCCTCATCTTCATTTCCAGCAGCATCAGGTACGCGTATATTCTTCTTTTTCTTCTTCTTCTACTTCTTCTTCTTCTTCTTATTCCAAAACAAAGCAATTAGTTAACCCACGTGGAAACGTTCCACGTAACCCACTCCGTCCAAGCCGCAGCACTCTCTACTCCGGTAAATAAGAACAAGCATCTGCCGGAAAGCTCCCAGAAGCCGCCCTGCCTGAAAGATCAATCCCCATAACCAACCGCTTTTCATTACAAGTAACGCCGGTGAAATTAAAGAAGGAATCTCCAGTCCAATCGGAAGGCAGAGAATTCCCAGCAACACCCTTTTGCATCAAAAACAAAAACAGAGACTGATTAGTCCCAAAGGCAAGAGAAATGCAAAAGTGAAAAAGAAAGAAGTAGAAAAAGAGCCAGATAGACAAATATGACGAAAGCATACATTTGATTTGCTTGGGTATCTATCTTTGTCTATCTAAGATAGATAGTGATAGTGGTATATCTCTGTCTATCTAAGATAGACAGATAACGATCATAGCCTATCATTCACTATTCTTCTTATTAACCTCCAACATTTTCTTGCAGCAAATCAATGAAGAAAATCAAATAAAGAAAGAGAAAGAAGATGAACAAATAAAAGAGAAAGAAGATGACTATCATAGCCTATGAAAATGACCCACTCCAAGCTTCAACTTGAACATTTCTCAAACTGAATCTCAATCTAAGTTTCATTCTTGATTGTACATTTACTTTATACATTTTGTAAAGCTTCAAGTTTGTAAAGTTTCAAGTTGAACTTTCTTTATTTTCTATTTTGTATAGTTTGTAAGTTTCTTTCTACTTGTTCACAATCAACTTGTTTTGAAATTTATAAATTTAACACTTGTGTATTGCTTAATATATTTTTTTATTTGGTTATGTGTTGTTTAGTTGTAGTTTTTGTTATCATTTTCTATCCTAGATAGATAGAGATAGACCACTACCATTGTTTATCTAAGATAGACTTCAATAAATGTGTGTTTGATGGTTTGGTTGTAGTTCTTGGTTTGTTTTAATTTAATTCTGCTGAGTTTTGTTGATTTTTTTTATGGGGGACAATGATATAGATTTATCATTTTTTATCCCAAGTAGATAGACATAGGCCAGTATCACTATCTAAGATAAAAAGTGATAAATCTATATTATTATTCCCAGATAGACAGAGATAGACCACTATCACTGTCTGCCTGAGATAGATGGAGATAGATGGATGATAATCGCGTGGGATAAAAACTGTGCGGGCATTTTTGGTATTTTACTCATGGATTAGGCTTTTTTGGGTGGACTTTTTCCGTCTTCCAAAATTTTTCTATGAGTTAGTAATTATTTTGATTTTTTTTATATTTAAAAAGATCCCTAAAATAAATTAATATTGAAAATGAAAAAAAGTCTAATATTTTAGTTTAATAAAAAAAAATGTAAATCTGTAGTTTATTATTATTATTTTTTTGGTAAAAAATTGTTAATGAGATAGGTATATATTTTTTTTTAAAAAAAGAAATATTTAAGTTAATTAATTACGTATCTCTATACTTGAAAACAAAAATAAAAAATCGTAATTAAAGATACGAGGAGATGTTTGCATGTTTGTATGGAATTGCAATCGGGCTTTGTTTTTGTCATTTCTTCCTCTTCGTGAAAAAAAAAAAATCAAAATAATAGGTAATAAAACTAATAAGTTGAGAATTAAAATAAGTGAGAAAAAAGTTTGGATCATTCGTCAAAAGTGATATTGGAAAAGGTAAAAAACTATATAATTGTGTGTATCAAACCCTAAAATAGAAAAGTAATTTTTTTTTTTTTTTTTTAAATTTCATTGAAATGATAGGAAAACAAAATAAAAATGTATATATTTTTCAATAATAAAGGGAGAAAAATGGGAATGACCTTCAAATTCGACAAAGCTAGGCATTTGAGTTTTGGAGGCCGAATTGAAGTTCTGACATGGTGAGAGAGAAGAGCCCTGGCTTAAAGATCCTCTGGGTTTGGACTCTTGGCACCGCCGCCATTCTCGTTACAACCGTTGCTCGGATGAGAATGAGAGATATGGAGAACACAATCAACATCAACTCCGATCAACAACCATCCCTTCCCCACCAACAAACTTCTTCCACCGATTCCTTTCCCATCACCGATTCGTTTTCCGTTGATGAAGCTGGCAAATCACAGGTTTAGAAGCTTTCGCGCCTTTGAAATTGAATTTCAGCTTAATCTGCTCAGTTTTCTTTTCCAATTTATCATCAACGAATCTGTGTTTTCTTCAAATTCCATTTTCGGTGGAGTGTACATAATATGTTTGACAAAATTCCTGAATGGAAGGAACTGCCATATTTTCAGTCGAAATGAGCTTGCAATTGCTTTGGATCTTTGATTTGTTAGTTTAAATGAAGTCTTTTATGTTTACTGCTATATTTGCAAATTAGAAGGTCTGCCTCTAAGTTGAATTTGATGGGCGATAATATAGCTTTATACAACTAGTGTTTGTTGAACTGTCAATTCCTCATTCTTAATGAGCTTGCAAGTGCTTTGATGCATCAACTTGAGAGAAATGTATGCTGCTTCTATGTTAGCTAGGTTGATTACTAGGTCTGCCTCGTCGTTGCAAATTGCAATTTGGTATGCTGAATGAGGTTTTGAGACAATTTCTTAGGATGGGCTTCATTTATCATTTTTCAACTGCTCTTTGTTTTTAGTAACTCTCTTTCTAATTTTATTTTATTTTATTATTATTTTTTTATCCTTTTCAAAGTTGTTATTTAGTTTCTCACTGACCTGCTGCTCCACTCCTTCCAATTCTCATATAAACTCTTGTTGGTCAAACAGTTTAGTGTGGCTTTCAAATTCACTAAGCCGTGGGGTTTTTGTCTAACATTAGAACATGTTTTACGTAAAAATGTCTTGAGTGGGGTCTAAAACCCCTTAAAAGTAAGAGGTCCAACCTGAAAATGAAAATAATAAAAACAATATGAATTAAAAAAAAAAAAAAAAGAAAAACATCAATGATCTTAACAACAAATGCTAGGTTATTCCAATTGGAATAATTTTGGTCCATCCACTTAGTTTTGTATTAAAAAAATCATCTCATTGTTGTTTTATTTTTTCTAATTCGATAGGTTGATTTATAGAAAGTCTTCATTTTAAGATATTGATGAGGATGCAAATGTTATTCACTAGGAGCACAATTTGAGCTTGCACAAATTGGCTTCGTATAGACCTTTAGATCATGTTGATTGCCTACATGATCATGGTCCTCCTTTACCTGGTGATAAACACCAGGAGAAAAGCTTTAATAGGTCGGAACCATAATTATTATGTTCATGAACTGCATGATATCTTAGGTGCAGATTTCAAAATTGATTTGATGGATGCACATATCGAACTTATATTCTAGGACTTACATTCTAGGATGTTTTTGATAGAATCTGTCTCCTTAACAATGACTTTGCCTCGTATGTTATTTTCATTGTCAAACACAAAGCTGTGTTCTAGTGTAGTTACTGCAAATTATAATTTAGCATTTGATACCTTTTGGCTTATACCCAAGAGATGTATCATCCATGAGAATCCATAAGTTGAAAAGAAAATATTTAAGAGTGACTAGCAATGCTTCTATGCAACCTTCCTTTTCGAAAACTCAATTTGTGTAATCATTTGAGTAACAAATGAGTAGCTATCATCAATATATCTTTTAATTATTTATTTTATTATTTTTTTTTTGTTGTTCTGGGATGAATTTCCAGTATATATAACTCGTTAAGAATTCCACCCATGTAGAAAATATGTTGTAGAGTGTTAATACTATTGTCAGTTCTACTTTCTGCTTGCTTCGTTAACAGATGCAAGAAACTTTGACGATCAATTAGGGATTTAATTGCATAGAAATTTGAGTGCATAGGCTTATAGAAACAAACTACTGTTTTTAGTTCAATCTGTCTACCCATTTAAACTGAATAATATGTCCACAATGCATGAACGTTACAATATATTGTTGGTTGGTAGATGTTACACTCACCTTTTAGGGGTGGTGGAGGATGTCTTAGTTCAATGTTAACGAGTTTATCTTTCCAATTGAATTTGGATGTGAATTCCTCCCCTTCTTCTGCTTCAATTTTGTTTGGGAGACCGATTAATGAAAATCGCTCGACTATACTTTATCGGTAGTATTTGATGGGAGAAAAGTCAATATGAATTGTGAAATTTAACACATATTCAATGTCCTATACTACAAGAATTGTCTTTGGATTACAGTATTGACCATGAGCTAGATTGTTGCAATGAAATTTGTTTGAAGGTGCTGTTTTCAGGAACACCTTCTAAACTAATAAATTTCGATGTCGGATGTTTCACAGAAGTTAATAAAATGATACCTTATATTACGCAAACACCCAAGTTGCAACTTATTTAAGACTTCGTCTATCATCTAAAGTAAGTGTTCTTAGGTGATTTCCAAGTAGTAGACATCTGAACAAGAAGAAAAGTTGGTTTATATGTTGAATGAGTATAAGTTAGCCATTGGGTGGATATTCACATGTATCAAAGGCATCAATCCTAGCTTTTTACATGCACATGATTGTTAGAGAATGCAAAACCTTCAAGGGCAACTGAGCCCAACCATAAAAGAAATAGTCATGGAAGAGATTTTCAAGGTCCTCCTGTGTCATAAGCAACCGTCATTTAATTTCCTAACATTGATTTCACATTCCCAACCATGGTAAACTCGCATAAAATTAATTCATTATCATGGTTTCTAACTACTTTGTAGGCGTTCACAGTGGGATGAGTAACACATGGATCGAGAAGCTTGAAAATTTGTTTAATGTTTACTTCCTTCATGGTTGGGATCAATTACATTTGAAGCTCCCTAGAAGGTTTTGTATCATTCTCCAACTAGATACGATGGCGAACTGTACTCCTTCAACATCTTAACAACTTTTTTTTTCTTGTTTAGATGTTAGCTCCTTGGATATTATGACATGCATTTTCTTAAGATTATTGATCTACCAAAGCATGCCTACATAACAATAGGTAGTGCTTTTAATTTCTTAGTTTTTGCAGAAATTTCAACATTGAAATTTGCTGGTTTAGAAAAACAATTCCTACATGAAGGATCCAGAACATTACTAAGAGAGGGGGTCACTAGGATACTTTATGACATGAAATATATTAAACTTCACAATCTTGCCATCAACCACTCTACTTTTAAAGTACCCCAGTCAACATCAATCTTAGTCTTAGCAGTTAATTTTCAAAATGTAAAATCAATAGGAGATCAACTCATTAGTAGAGATGTTAAGGGGACAGAGTTGGGGATGGCTTTCCAGTCCTTGGCCTTGCTCCTCTCAGTTTTCATCTTCGGAAAGTTCTTTATTAAATTTAGTAGAATTCCCTGGTTCTTTTTTTTTTTTTGTTTTTTTTAAATTTCAATTAACTTAAATAACTATACTGAAATGTTTTAATTAAATAGTTAATTTTTCATTTAAATGATTGATTCAAAATTTAGAGAGAAATCACCCAAATTTAGTGGATACAAAATAATTACCAATCAAATTCTTCTTATATATAATCTGTAACGCCTCGGACTTAAGAATGAGAAGTCAATGAACAAAGATCACATTCGAATAAGAGGATCTTGAGAATGTGAAAGTATGACTAAGAGAGGTTTAAAAGAGTTGAAAGTTAAAACTATACCAACAAGATGCATTTTCTCTTTTAGTGACTTAATCATAAAAACTCCATAATTAAGTATGATTAGCTTAAACACGTTGTAAGATTGCAGGTAATGTCAGGATCATTAGGTGTCGAGTTTGTATTTCGAATCTTGATTCAAACTCTGGACTTTAGGGCGTTACATAATCAATGTTCAATTCAAATATATCCATTGTTTTGGTCATTAAACAATAAAACTTAAAATTTAAATATAATGTTTATATAATAATAACAACAATAGTTATAGTAATAATTTAGGGGTTAATTATAAAAATAATATAGGCTTAAAGAAATGACAAAAACAAGGTCATGAGAAAATTTATTCTGAAAATAGTGTGAGAATATGAATAAATGACAAAAATATGACAAAGTGAAAAATATTGACAAAAATAGGAGTGAAAATTGTGGACCAGGTCAATGATTACAACCCACATGGCTCCACATTCTACCTTTTTACTGTAGGCTGCCACATCAAAGGTTTCCTTTTAAGCTTTATAAATCATGTTACAAAATAAGTTTGGAAGATGTTATTGACTTGGTAGTTTTTTGTCATCCATATGGTGAGTGTTTCCACCTTACCTCTTCGGTTCAAATCCTTGTAGTTTTTTTTTTTTTTTTTTTTTTTTTTTTTTTTTTTTTTTTTTTTTTTTTTTTTTTGCATACCCTAAACCCTACCCTCTTCGGTTCAAATCATTTTTTTTTGCAACTTATGTAGTTTTGTGACATGAACCGACAAAACATTAAATTATTAATTTTATATTTTATTTAATAATTATGATGTAATTTTAATATTTTCCAGTTTTATCCTTTTTAATAATGTTTAAATAAGATTAATTTAGTCTTTTCACAATGAATTATGGTTTTATTGGGAGACTATTTAAGTCTTGCCTTTAGGTTGTTTTAAGGAAAGCTTTGGATAATTGAATTTTTAGGGTTTTCTATGAATGAAAATTCTTTGGTAGATGATAGAGCTTCATCACTATCTTTTGCAATTCTTGATTTAGGGTTGCAAGCCAAAAACATTCAGGTAAGTTTGATCTCCTTGCTTGTGGAGTGTTTGAACTTGGAGTGAGGAACTAGTTCTCCTTATCTCTTTGTCTTCGATCAAAGGGTAATCCAAATCTAATCCATTCCTTTGGGTTTTTGTCAAATTGATTTGGGGGTCTTAGAATTTGTTATTACGGGTTTGTCAATTGGGTTCCTAATTTTCAAATTCTGGGATTTTCACATCATTTGGTATCAGAGCTTAGGCTCTAGATTGGATATATGTTTAAATGTTTTTCTTGATTGAGTATAATTTTTAATTTGTCTTTTTGTTGATTGAATTTGGGAAAAAAATCTTTACTGCCATAGCAGAAGAAGAAGAAGAAAACAAAAAAGAAAAAAAAAATCCTTCCCGACGTAGAAATTGAAAAAAAAAAAGAACCAAGCCGACAGTGAGTTCACGTGAGAGTTTGAAATTTTTTTTTTTTGAAGCAACTCAAGTAGACAAGTCAATTAAGCTGCTGGAATTTCATAGGTTTTAAGCTGCTTAACTTGGATAAGGAAATTGATAGTTTTTAAAGGGCAATCGGTTGACTTTTTGAATTAGGTTTTGGGTAAAATTAGTGTCGTTGGATTCTTAATTCTTTGTTTCTTTTTGTCATTATTTTGTCTAGTAGTTTGTTTTCTTTTGTTCATCTTCCATAATTCTTGAATTTTGAATATTATATTCTTTATTCTAAATATCATATTTTTTATTGTTTCTTGTCTAGTTTGTTGAATCTCGAACATTAATTTCTTGATTTCTAGTTTTCGTTTTTGTTGCATTCAATTGCTCTTTGCTTGAGTTTGACACTTTACAGTCATCCTTGTTTGGTTTGTTCTTGACATGCAACTCTGAATCAACATTTGGACACTTGAATCTTTTGTAAGTAATGTATACAGAAAGAAGAAGTTTGAGAAATAGTTTATGTAGATCGAATCATGCTTCCATTATTCTTTGGAAGATCTTCAGACCCAGATGCGTATCTTTTATGGGAGGAGAAAATTAATGTCAAATTTGAATATCAGCATTATAGTGAAAAGGAAAAAGGTAAAACTTATTGTTTCTACATTTGAAAAATATACACTAACGTGGTGGATATATTTATTGTCGAAAAGAAGGAGAAGAGAAAATCGTGCAACACTCTCATGGAAAGAAATCAAGGTGCTAATGAGAAAGTGTTTTGTTCCTTAGGGTTTCTACAAATTGCAAGCTTTGAAGCAAGGGAGCAAAAGTGTACACACTTACTATGAAGAGTTATTGTTACTACTTGAGGAGGTTAATATACATGAGGAAGAGGAGACTACCATGGATCGATTCTACAATGGACTTAATAAACAAATTGCTGATATGTTTGCCAATCGAGAAGAAATTCGACCTTGTGAGGACTTAGTAGAAATAGTGCACGTTGCCATCAAGATAGAAAGGCGACTCCAAAGGAAATCTTCAAGGTACGCTAAATCCATGCTCAATTTTAATGTCACCGCTAGTAAAGAGATGCGTAATAATGTTGTGTCAATGCATGAACATGATGTTTTGTCTAGTAAGTCATTAGATTACAAGGACTCACATGATTGTAATATCTGCACTGTTGTTGAACCACTACTGAGCCCGCTATGTGAATCTGTTGTATACTTAAACATGGACTCACATGATTACAAGGACTCACATGATTGTATACTTAAACATGGAAATGGTAAGTATATAAAAATATCCAATAAAAGACTCACTACTGAGCCCGCTATGTGAATCTGTTAACTCTCTATCAAGCTTTATATACGCCTGTTCATATCAGTCTAATGGTCTCGCAGGAGCACAAATCTACATTCGTGCCATATCAGTCTAGTGGTCTTGCAGAAGCACACATCTACATCTATGCCATATCAGTCTAGTGGTCTTGCAGGAGTACACATCAATCATGAAAGTGAACCCAATGGTACACTTAACAGTCAAAACAGTCTTAAGGATTGATTCCATAGGAATACCATACAGACAGAATAGATACTAACCTGATAGCCAAAGCTAACAGACACCATCAGTCCAATTCCATCCAATTAAGTCTAATTAAGTCCAATTCAGTTAAATAAAATTAAATCCACATCCTCATACTAAACACATAATCATCATATATCATAAATTTTCCTGATAATCCATAATCTAAAGGAGTCATATTGTCAGCACAAATCAGTCCAACTTAACACATAATCAGTAGAATTATTCTGGTAGTAAACCCCTATCCTTAAGTTTAAGTCTAAGCAATAAAACTCCTTGACTTAAATATAATACCAAAATCAACCTAAACATAACACAAGTATCATCAATTTATCCATCCAACTTAAATCTTTTAATTACTGACCAAAATGCATCGAAACCTAATCCCAACCTTGCTAAACAGCCACTAATAACCCTCGTACCAGATCCGATGAGCGGTGGCGACACAAAACAAAAACCCGTGTTTATCTATAGATCAATTCCTAACTTCCTAATTCATTAGTAACTTTGGCTACTCACAGGACTTAAAGAAACCAAAGTCATGGAAATGGATACAAAATAGGTATTCATATTAATAATTCAAATGCGTCACACAGATTTAAAAAAAAATACAAACATATGAATTGCAGTAAATCATACAACAATAAAGAGAAGCCCTGAATCACAATTTTTTGCTTTTTGAGAGTGAGTTGGTGTTTGCAATGCTTCTCGGTTTTGTGGATGGAATGAATGGATAAAGGAAATCTAGGCAGATTTCAGAAATTCTGTCTTTCGTCTGTGTGTATCCCTTTTTTTATCTCTGAGTGAGGTATTTAAATGCTTCTTACACTCGTCGCCCACTACGCACGTCTCATGTTTTTCAGTGCCTATTTTCGTGCGTTGTGGTTGGCAACGTTCTGGAAACCTCGCATCGGATAGGGTCTTTGACGCATATCTACTAGGAGATGGATTGTGTTGTGCTCTTAACGCCTCACTGCAAAGTGAAGCCTCCTCCATTCGAAACTTGGAGGTCCAAATGGGCCAATTAGCAGGGGAACTAAAAGTAAGACCTGTAGGAAGCTTGTCCAGTAACACTGAAGTCCCAAGAAGCAATGGACATAAGAGGAAAGAACAATGTCAATCAGTGACATTGTAAGTGTTCGTATAGAGGACTCATGCATTGAAGACAGTTTACATCATCTCAAAAAAGAGTACCTCTATACTTCAGTTTATTTTTAATAATGCATTTGAATTTCTTTTACCTTTTTCATATTTTAAATTTCATTTATTTTAACCTTTGTTGTATGATTGATAAAAAAAATATTCACTGACAAGTCTCGTGGTCTTGTTGGACACATACTTCCAACATTTTGGTTAGTGATTGAGGCAGTGAGAAGCCCAAATGACACTTTATCCGCTGATAAAGCCCAACCTATAGAGAAAACCCAAATGTTTCAGACCGTTGGGATTCTCTAGGGTTTTGGGTCGTCACCAACCATCTAATCAAATTAATGATTCTTAATCATTAATCTGACACTCCTAGATTAAGGCACCACATAAGGATTATAAATAGTAAAACACTTTTCGATTCTTCACTTTTTGGATGCCAAACAAACTAAACTCTCATGATTCTCAAGATTTTCGTTACTTTTTTTTAATCTTTCTTCCAATTTTTTGACAAGATTTCTCAACGTCATAAACCATAATGGGATCAAGAAACAATAGTTCCACTTTTGTTAGCTCCACAATACCTTTGGTAAGAAAGAAAATGGAGAAGAAAAAATCAGCCACAAAATTTGTGGAGCGGGTGGAAGAATGAGAGGAAATAGTAGAGATTGCTCCACTGAGCAAATTAGTGGTCGGAGCATCCCTCAAGAAGTCCATGAAACAAATGTTTGAGGATTTTGAGGTGAAAAAGAAGGAAAAACTGTAGGTCAAAATAGAGAGCACCTCAATGCGTCATTCAAAAGAGGAGGTGATTGTATCGAGGATGAGAGATGCAATGGACTTGTGGTGCTACTAAAGAGATAGAAGGAGAGGAAGAGAGGGTTCAGGCAGTGAACTCAGCAGAATGCCTAGTCCAGGAGTTGATGGAGAAGACGAAGAAATCGAAAAGACAGTTCAAAGAGCTGCAAGCCAAGATGATAGTTGCACTCACCACCATAAAAAAAAGAAAGAAAAGAGGCAAAGGTGTTGTAGGCGTTTGCCCAAGGTTTGGAGAATGAGTTGGATGCTGAGATCAGTGATTTAGAGGGGAAGAAAGAAAAGAATAAAAAGGCCGAAGAAGAAGCCAAAAATAAAGGCATGAAGAAATCCATCGAAGAGGAAATGAAGAGTGTCAAAAAGAAGATTGTCCAAGATGACAAGGCACGAAGCCAAAGCCAAAGCCAAAGTCGGCACCTAAAGAAATTCAGATAGAGGAGGTGCTAGAGCTTGGTAAGAGGATTGCTCCGAAGAGAATAGTTACTATAGAGTGTAAGGGAACGCCTACTAAGGTCCCTAAAGAAGAAGTAAATCCAAAGTTGTTGTTGGAAATGGATTTTTATCTAGAGGATGCGATGATCCCTGCGTTCATCACCGCATTCGTGGAAGCACCAGGATGGAAGAAGTTTTACAGATGACATACGAAGTTGAGGACATGCCTGGTTCACAGTTGTTTTAGGGGCAGAATCCACCACAAAGAAGATTATGTGCAAATGGAAGGGAAGCACATAAACTTAGATGCAACAAAAATAAATGAGCTTTACGTCCTTCCATGCGACGAGAAGGCTGAGGAAAACAGAATTATCAAGAAGTCTTTAGACTTAGAAATAAATGATGTGCTGACAGTCGTGGTTGAGCCAGACATGGAATGGGACATAACGTCAAAAGAATACAAGTGGTTGGAAGCCAAGGGCCTAACTCATGAAGGCAATGTTTGGCTATACTTTGTGAAGAAGAAGTTGATACCCACAATGCATAACAAGTGGGTATCACTAGATCGAGTCGTGGTCATCTACTGCATCATGCGATATATCCCTATGAACGTTGGTTGCATCCTATCGAAGGAAATAAGAGGATCCTTTGAGATGACAAGAGGTCACTTGTTTCTGTCTTCAATTGTAGAATGACTTACTCTCAACGGTTTCTCCAATAAAGAGGCTGACCCTCTAGTGAAAATTCAAGGTGTCGCATTACATAATATTTTTAAACGTTTAATTAAATATGATATGCGATATTTTGAAGAGATATCGCAGATTAAAGAAAAGTAGAAAGCCTCCACTTCTCAGTCATCGCAGTACCCCCTGCTAAGAAGTGAAAACTAATAAAGGCAGGGGATCAAAAGTCCAAAAATAAAGCTTCAGAGAAGAAGCTAACCTCAGCAACTCCTCTTCGAATAAACTTTTCCCCAATAATTCAAGACCTCACCACACGTCAACCAAGAAAGTCCAATGCCTTCACCAGAAGAAGAAAATCGACCACCTTCTTTCTCATCCACCAAAGAAAAGGAAAGTCTAGTCCCATGCATCCAGCTTGTTGAGGAAGAAAATTTGAGGTTTATGATCTTGAATACTTAGATCACTTAGATGCCTTACCCCGTCCACTAAATGAGAATCAATCGCATGATATTTATAACCTCCACCTCCATTTAGAAGACAATCCCTTCAACTCTCCAATTGCTGATGACCCACTCTACCAAGGCGTGGAAGATGGTGAGCCAAGAGTGGATCCACATCCCAGCAACACGGATCATCCATTTTTATGAAATGTATATGGATGGGTTGCATAACTTCCTTCAAAATGAGTTCATCGAGTCCTTCGATACTCACCTCTTAGATGATCTCTACAAACTAAGATGTGATGCTCTATCAGCAGCAAAGCTTGGAGCATAAATATGATGCATTTGTCCAAAACAAAGAAGCCGAAGGACAAGAAAGGCAAATGCTTTAAGAACTTGTTTTGTGCCAAAGTGAGCAAATCTGTGTGCTTCAACGCCAACAGCAAGACATCCTGCAACGCGTCAATGAAAGAAGAAACATTATGAGGCACTAGGCGAAGAGACAGGGCGCCCAGTTCCAAATATTGATGAACAACATTCACGAAGTCTATGTTAAACGCGTCCCAACCCTAAATATTCCACGACACCTTTGCCAACCACTCTGGTTTCCTGACGATGACAACCCGCTGCCTCAATAGGAAAATCATGTAAAAGATGACAAATAAGGGGTTCTTCTTTGGATTTTTTTTTTAAAAATTTATTTTGAGAAATATTTTGTAAGCAACTTGTACCGCATCAACATTTCACAATTTATAAATATACAAGTTGTTTTGAGGTCTAAATATTGTGTTCTCTGTTTGGTAAAATTGTACCATCTTAGGAGGACCTTGTTGCAACTCAAATTTGGGGTATGCAGCCACTTTGGTAAAATCTAACACTTTGTTGTAAACCAGTTGTGTACTATTATGATTCGTGGTTCAACAATGTGCTCACCATCCAAAAAAATTTTTGTACAATATACGAACTCCAATATTATTGCTACAATACTAGAAAACTGAGATTTAATGACGCAAAATATGTGTCATGAACACTTTTCTTGACACATATTTTGCATCATTGAAGCTCCTGTAAACATAGTACATTTAATGACACCACAAAAAAACGTTGTTAATTGGCATTTCATCACACTTATTTACCGTCGTTATAAATTGTTTCCTATCATTTAAAACGTGTCATTGTTATCTAGCCATTGACACGAAAAAATTGTCATCGTAGAGTTTCGATTTTGCTTATACACAAATAAATTTCATCGTTAAGTTTTAATTTTGTTTATTCTTGTAACGTTTCTATTATTTGCGACAGTTTTTTTGTATCATGGATTGAAGTTTTGTGACATTAAATTATTGTCAGTATATCTCAGTCATAACAAGTTGATTGGGTTACAATTGCTTTTATAACGACACTTATTCAAGGTCATTAAATTTAATATAAGAACATGAATCTTACATATCAAACTCCCAAAAAGTACTAATATGAACTAAATGCCTTCTCAATTAATACATAAGTATACAATCCAAAACAAATACTAAAAAATGAGTTTTCAAAGATTATAAACTACTTTATAATATCTAACTCATAAGTTGTTAATGAAACTACGTATTTGAAGGTCATACTTGTACCAATTGTAGCAAGTTTCTAGTGAATCGCACGTTACAACTATACGCATTTGAACAACTAGTTTCATCTCATAGTACATACATTCAAAAAACAATCCATTACAGCCATGTACAACCAGTAGTTTCAACTTTCATAATCCATGCCAAACACTAAGGAATTTAAACTACCACCTTTTTTTTGTATTCATACATGGGGAGGGGGAGGAGGGTATAAGGACTAGTTTCACAATAACAGCTTCATTATGAATTTTCTTTTTATATTATAACATGCTTTATGAAAGATATGCAAAATGATGACTATAAAAAACGGAAGGAGGACAATTCTCACAAATCAAGTTTGACAAGGAATATTTAAGAATTGAGAATTTAAATAATAGATCTACATATTTTTAATCTGAGTATTCCTACATATTCAATGCCAGACAGATTATGTGCTCCATGCCAATATGGTTTAGGTTGGCCATCATAAATCCACTATGCTACTATTTTCAAAATTGTAAACAGTAAAAAGAATACCAGTTTCAATTATGATCTAAATTTTCGAAGAAGCCAAACATCAATAGTTTATAAAAAGACTGCTTTCTTGTTTTTATAATCCAACCACAAAGACTGGAATTCAACATGGAAAATACTGTTAACATATTAAAATTTTGGTCCTTCTAGATTTTTTTGTTTAATATTGAAAATTTCTACAAGCTTCACTATCCATCAGAAACATTGTACTTAAACAATTGTTGGCACATATAATTAATTTCATAACTAAATACAAATGCTAGTAAGTCATTTGTAGTTTATCCAACTTCCATGAAAATTTTAGAAGGAAAAAGTTGAGGCTTAAGTCACCTGTAAGATAAAGAGTATGTAAAACTTTATTCATAGTTGAACATCTACACCAACTGTTTGTGGGTAAATTTGTGGTTTTTAGTATGAGATTTTGGATACCCATAAAGTGTAATTAACAAGCTAATTTGGAATTAATTTGGGTGTTTTCTTGGGTTTTTTAAGGTTGGATTTGGAGCTACTGTGGAGTTAGTTCGTAGAATTTTACTACGAATCGAATTAGAGTTTTCAATATTGATCGATCAGTAAGATTAAAAGTGTAAAGGTGTTAGAGTTAATAATTTTTATGGGGAATTATTAATTAAAGCTTAATGTGTTTAGGATCTATTTAAAGGTCATTTTCGAGCCAAAGAATTAATGATATCTTGAGGTGGGGGATTTACTACCAGACTCACGATTGTAGGTAACATAAGATTAATTGAGAGTTGATTGGCTATGTGATGGGTTGGTTGGTACGACTTATGTGATAAGTTGATTGTTAGGTATCGATGTATGACTTATGTAATATACTGAGTTGTGTGGTATCGATATGTCTTATGTTATAAGTCGACTGTATATGACTCAAGTGTTAAGTTGAACTGTGTGGTATCACTGTTACGACTGGTCTAGTCTATAAGTATTGTTGTTATGTCTTTATGGTTTGTTATGTGGAAACTGTAAAGCATGACATTTATGCGATGTGAATTAAATTTAAACTTTAAAATAAATATTTGAGGATGTATTCCAAAAATATCCTTTAACTTCTTAACCCAACGCTCAAATGAACTAATAAATATAGTAATAAAATTTAATGCCCCACATATACTTAATTTTTCATCCCTTAAGATTTAGTTTGGATTTCTTCTTGATTAAATAATGGTAGATTAAGATAGAATTGATTGAAATTAATCATTGAACTTAATTTGGTTAGTTTTCCTTTTGACTTTTGGATTTTAAATGGTGCAATATGTGGAATAATTTAAAACTAGGTAGTCCAACTCAAAAAATGACTAAATAAAATAAAGTTTGAAAAAATGTTAATTTCCAACTAAAACTTTTATGACCTACAAAAAAGAGATGTTTAGACTTATTTTGCAACAGAAGTGCTTAAAATGTTACTTCTATTACCTCAGATCCAAATAAACATCAACTTAAAATGTTACATACCTCTGAAATAAAAAATGTATTTACCCTTATACTAATAAACACATACTCCTACCAATTCTTTTATTAATTCTTTTAGTTTTTATCTTTTTTATCTAAGTTTTGAAAACTAAAAAAAAGTAGGCTTTAGTTTTACTTTTCTGTTTTTTGAAATATATACTCGTTTCCTTGGTTATGGTATTCACATTTGTTTAACAAATCTATTGAATTTATAGTCAAATTGTAAAACCAAAAACAAATCTTTGAAAACTATTTTTTTAGTCTTGAAAAATTTGACTAGATTTTTTAAAATAGTAATGGATCGAAATAACAAAACATAGACAAACTTACAAGTGAAAGTGAGTTTCATAATAAGCTTATTTTTTAAAAACTTAAAAATAAAAAAAGTCAAATAGTTTTATGTGAAAGCATACTTTTATAATCTTGTTGTCATTTTTTAAAAAAATTTGACTAAAAATTCAAATACTTTTTATATGAAATTATGGAGAAAACAAGTATGAATTTCAAAAATAGATAAATAAAATCGACAAACAAGGCATTGTTAAACCATAAAAAAGTAATTATATTATTTCTTCTATAATGTCCCAAATTTTGAACCTTAAATGAAGGTCATTACTTGAATAAAAAATCACAGGTTTAACATAAAGATTGTCTACAATCGTTCATCTCATACTGAAATCGTCATAACATAACAAAAATACAGCGAAAGAATTTGTCAAATTAGTCCTCAATAGCACGGTCACGGGTCCTACTTGTCCTTCGCCAGCTCCCTCATACATTTGCCTGAAAAAATAAACATGAAAAGGGTGAGTATAAAAATACCCAGTAAGGGACCCACTACTGGCCCGCTAGTTGAACTGTTAATTTCCTACTAAACCTATACCCTGTGCCACACAATCTAGTGATTCGGTAGAAACACTTATATATCAGCCCAGTGAATCTGTAGGGACACATGCAAAACAACCTACTGAACCCCTAGGGGCATAGGCATATTAGCTTAGTGAATCCGTAGAAACACATAAAAATCAACCTACTGAACCCCTAGGGACATATGCATATCAGCTTAGTGAATCCGTAGAAACACATAAAAATCAACCTAGTGAATACGTAGAATCACATGCAAAGATAATCTAGCAAATCTGTGGGAACAAATGCAAATCAACCTAGTGAATTTATGGGAACACATGCAAATCAGCCTAGTGAACCTGTAGAATCCCACATACATACATAGTACAACTGGCTAATAAATAAAGTTGACAGCTACCATTGTCCAAAACGTGCATTCTTAGTCCAAATCGTTCGAAAGCACATATATGAAATTTCATTCAACAAAGACATTCACGTTCAGATTACACATTTATCAGGCTTTATGGTTTTTTCTTAGCAAACCATAAAGACATATCATCACATAAACTTATAGGATTTTCCTTAGCAAAGAGTCTTAACAGATAATCATATAGTCATTTAGTTCAGCTTAACACATAACTCAATCAGTTTGACTAATCACATAAGTCAATTAGTTCATCTCAATATAGTTAATTAACTCATCCCTAATAACTAACTCTTCAGATAGTCCATTCAGTTAACCCGTCATACAATTCAGTCAATTCATCTCAGAATAGTTAACTCCTCAGATAATCCATTAAGTTAACTCAGCATAATCCAGTTAACTTAGCCTAATCCAGGTAACTCAACATAATTCTGTTAACTCAACATAATCCAATTAAATCAGCCTCATCTAGTTAACTTAAAACATAATTCATAGCTAATTCAACCTCTCATTCCATTTTTATCATGCTTTACGGTTTTCCCATAACAAACCATAAAAAATACAACCGTCAATAACTCATAAGTTAATTCAGTTATATGATCAATACCACACAGTTCAACTTATCGCACATGTCATACCACACAGTTCAGCTTATTGCACATGTCATACAATACAGTTCAACTTATCGCATAAGTCATGGCTGGCAGCACGACGAACCACGCGAAAGATGGCATCGGCGTTCAGCGTGGATCTGAAATACAGTGGAGCGCTGGTCGGCGACTAAAGCGAACGATTTCAGACCACGGCGTCGTAGAGGAGATTGTGGCACAACGACTTGTCGGATGGGCTCATCGAAGAGGTTGCAACGGCCAACAAAAAAAAACTAAAATGGTGAGGCGAGGTGTACAATGCACGCGAATAGGAAGAGATGAAGGAAAATTTTATCGGGTCAACTAGAAGAATAGGTATTTTCAAGTTTTCATTTGGAAAAATGACAAACCTACTTTTTCTTTGTAAAAATGGCAAATCGAATTAAAAATATAATAAATACAAATTTTCAAAAGTCTAACATACCCCCAAGTCTATAGCTAAGCAGCTACTTTCTACAAGTAAAATAAATATAATTACACTTTAATAAAACCTTACATAAGAGTTTAATCAATCACACTAACCAGTACAGTTTTGAAACAACTCTTCCTCTTCGATCACACATTCCCTTCATCTTCATCTCGAAAATCCTCCATCTTCAAGCATGCAAACCCTTCATCTTCAATCCTCCACTTCGATCATCCATATTCAAGGATCCATCTTCGTTCTACAAACTCAAAATATACAGTTTTTCACAACCTCACCATTTCATCTCCAAAATATTGTGTTTTTTCGAGCAGATGGTCTGTACCCTTGCATTATCAAATCCTAACGTCCCATTTTCAAACATAAATTTCATCCTCAAGCTAGAAGAAATAAGTGATGTGTGGTTTATCTTCCATTCAGCGATAACAACCTCGTTGTTATGTACAAGAAGGTTTATGGCTGGGAATATCAATTATCTGATTTAATTTGAAAGCCAACAAGAATTTCATCTTCCAATTACTGGATCCAAATCAAAATAAAAGGATGAGCATTAAGGCATAGATGCAACATTCATGGAACAATAAATCATTGGGATCAAAGCCTCAAATTAGCAACAGGAGCTTATTTGAATCATTGTGTAATTACAAATCTGAATTGAGTGTTTTTCTGGATTGAATGCATTGCATATATAATTTCAATGTCTTATGGTTTTGGTTTTATTAACTCTTTTAATTGTAAAATGAAGTTAAAATAAATATAATCATAAAGTCAATTTTAAAAATAAGAAGAATTGGTGAAAATTGAAAAAGATGATAATTTTTTTTTTTTGTTTAAAATGAAACTATATTAAAGATAATGATCAAAAAAGATTTATAAATTGTTTAAGAAAGAAATTATAAAATAGATATTGATAAAAACCATCTAAAAGTTGTATGATTAAATTAGTATTAACATAAAATAAAAAAATTTATGAATAGTAATATAATATGAAATTTCAAAATTCAAATAAAAATTAATAGATAGAAAAAATTTTAGATATGAATTTGGCGGAATGTCAAACCAAAAATAGAAATTAATGGCATAATATCCGCAATATCTGAACCAAAACCAAAACAACCAGAATTGTATATTTGAAAAAGTAATTACAGTATAATATTATGACTGTTGGATTAATTACAGCGTAATTAAATGTGCTGTCAAGAATTGTATAAAAGTGAGACCCCTGAAAAAATTAACAATATTGCACTAACTAAATTAGTTATTTCTTGTTAACAATTAGGTACAAGTATAGCAGAATTAGAGGAGATAAGAGAAAAAAAGGATGAACGTAGAGCTGCAAAATCATAACCATTAAGGAAAGCTGCAAATGCACCAATGAGTGGTATATGGATTGATGTAGTGAAGGGCAAATTGCCAAAAGAATATAAAGAAACTATGAACGAGAATGCACCATTCTTTGATCTTCATCGAAAATTTTGAACTTATGTTTCTTTTGTTTAGACCAACTTTGATGTTTTTGTTTTAAATGGCTTATAATCACAGTTAATGCTATAACTTTTTTATTCTATTTTCTTTTAATCATCGTATGAATGAATTAAACTAAAGTGTGTAATTTTATGTATATATCTAGTCAATACTATATGTTGATAAGAAGTCAATTTGAATCTAAAAAAAACAAGTACTTAAAAGTAATTATTAAACTAAATAATCTGATTCAAACTAACTATGTTTTATTACAATCCTAACCATTATATAACATTGCACAACATTTTAATATTATGTCGAAATACAATTGACAAACGGAATCATTAAATTAGTGGGCAAAAAGATTAACCGTTGAAAAAAAAAACATTATACACAGAAAGAGAATAATCAACAATTGTTATTACTTAGTACTTCAGTTAGATGGACATATAAACAACATGAGAAAACAAACTTTAAAAAGCAATATATTGTAACAAAGGGATATAAAAACATTAAGTATTGATAATTACAGTGTAACTACTATTGATAATAAGATGAGACGTGATCGCCAACAACAGAAACATCATTAGAGGAGGAATGTGAAACAAAGAACAACAATCATAATACATCTTTGTCTTCAATGATCCTAATAACATTAGGATTGTTGCAGTCGTCACAATACAAAGTTAATCAAGAAACTATATATTTAGAAGACGGAAAAACGATAGATTGTATTAGATCAACAAACTAGTTGAAAGATGTGTTCGAAGGAACACAAACTTCAATGAAATTGAAGTCATGGTAATGATTATTTTCATCTCATCTACCATTGAACAAAATTTTTAAAGGTTTAAGATTCATGCAAGATATTGTTTAGTAAAAAGGGTGAATAAGTTGAACGGCGACTTAAAAATTCAAAATTTGAAAATTAAATCATAGGATTCAACCCTTGAATATTGTCAAAGTTAACTGAATGCATAACAAATGCATATTTTATTATCATATGACATTTTCAAATTAAAAAAAACTAATAAAGTTGTTTAATTACCGAAACTAACTCTTATATCACTCTTAAATCCCGAAATGTGAGAAAACAGTTACAATTTGATAACTGACGATATAAAATGTAGAAATTAATTACAGTTTCATAAGTGCAGAATTCGAAATAATTACACTACAGTTACAACGAGGGTATTTTGGTATTTCAAAAAGTGTGATACATGTGATTCACATGGATTTTGCTAAAAATCAGAACAATTTTCTGGTTTGCCATTTATCAAAATGGCACTAAAATTAGTGCTACATACCTAATTATCTCAATTTTATTATTTCTTTCACGCAAAACAATGAAGTCCTAAATGTTTATTTATTAAAAAAAAATAAGCGTTATTATTATTATTTGTTTTTTATTTCTCCAATAATATATATATATATATGTATGTATGTATGTATGTATATATATAAACTCCAATTTTTTCCATATTCCAAATTAACATTCCTAATCCATATAATTTCAAATAAACTAACTTATACTAAATTTATTTAAGATAATCAAACTAAAATTATCTCAAATTTTGGGATGTTACATCTTCATTTTGTAAACAAGATAATTAATCTTGCACGTACATATTGGTCCTGTGGTTGCCAAAACAACTTTGGAAGTAAAGTTGAGAAAGGTGTAGATACAAATGAAAAAAATTAAAAGAAATAACAATAATAACAATAATAAGAGTGGTAGTTAGTCAATATTGTTTATGTTTTGTTATACTAAATTGAGATTTATATACAATGATTGTTTGGAGCCCTAAAACTAACTATAAAGCTTCTAAAGTGCTATTTGGACTCAAAACCAACTGCATAGTTCTTAAATTGTGTGCAAGCACGATAGTTTAACTCTCCTAAAACCATCTAAAAAGCTCTCTAATGGTCACTTTTTTTCTTCCAAAATAATAATAATAAAAAAAATGTTTCTAACCGTTTCTACGCGACACTTGAACTCTAGCTCAAAATCAAACTAAAAAGCTTCTTAAAATTATTTAACTAAAACTTTGATTCTCAAAACAATCTAAACTGATATTAAAGTCTTTATCTCTCAAAACCAACTAAAACGTTTTTAAAATGTGTCGAAGGAATCCTTTGACTTTCAAAACAATCTAAAACTTTTGTGTCACTTTGACTCTCAAAATCAACCAAAACCTTCCTTAAAAGTGTCTCAGTGACACTCTGATAATCAAAGCAACAAAAAAAGATCTTGAGAACTCTATAAACGATAGTTTACTCTAAACAACCTAAAATTCCTACACCGTTTATCATAACATCATTTTTTTCAATATGTACTTAAGGTACCTTATTGTCCACTAGTTACTTATTTTTAGTAACTAAAAATGTTTTTATTATATCTTATTGTCCACTGATTACTATATGATTGTCATCCGATTAACATATAATTGACAATGATATTAATTTCTATTTAATTATTGTTTCATTGTTATCTAATTGCTAATGATCCGATTGTTTTTTTTATTATTGTTAATTATACTGATTGTTATTTGATTACTATCTAATTGCTATTTGAAATCAATTGTTATTTGATTGATTATGATATTGATTTGCTATCCAATTGTTGTTTTATTGCATATTGATATTGGTTGTTATTTATTGCCAATAATACTAATCGTTGTCTGATTACTATCTAATATTTGTTGTCAATGATACTAATTGCTATCTAATTATTGTGGTTTACTATCTAATTTTTGATTGCCAATAATGATTGTTATGCAATGTACATCTATCAGTCAATACAGTCAATAGTCTTAAGTGGTGTGTAACACCCTGGAGTGGTTAAAGTAAATCTCAATTTTTTTTATTTATTTACAAATTATCTTTTATTAAGTTATGGTTAAGCAGATTATTTGATTTTTTTTGTTGGGTTTGTGAAGGAAATATTTTGTTTACGCCATTCTTTAACTTCTTCTTTTATTTAATTATCTTATAAATACCAACAACAACCTCTCGACTCTCAAACACAATTCTATTCCATTTTCTTCACTACCTAATTACATAATCAAACTTTCTGGAAGAGAAATTAATAAACTTATGATGCCCATTCTTAGAACCCTAACCCTTTTAGTGCTTTACTTTTCTTGTGTGTTTCTCAACTCAAAATGTTTCATTGCTTTCTCATATAATATTATTAGCTTTGGGGCTAAATCTGATGCCAAATTTGACTCGACACAAGAATTTCAAAAGGCATGGGTCAGTGCATGTGAGTCTATTAAACCGACTATCATTTATGTGCCACAAGGAAGATTTTACCTTCAAACTGAATCATTCCGTGGTCCTTGCTGTAATACCCGACTTTTTGTATTTAAGTTGTTGTAAATTTATTAATAAAATATCGGAGAGTAATTTAGTAATTTTGATAAAGGATATTTTAGTAATTTTGTTTAAGAATTGGAAAAAAATTAATTTTGTAGTTTTGATTAAAAAAAAAGAAAGAAAGAAAGAAAAAGAATAGGAAAAAGAAAAAAAAGAAATTGAAATTGATTGATTTATTTTATAATTTTAAATAAAAAAAAATTAATTTTTTTTTTAAATGTGTGCCTTGAAGATGAGGATGGATGAGAAAAGGGAAATTTAATATCATCTTCTTCAATTGGATTTAGTTTCGGTGGAAAAACCTTTATAATAAGTTGCTTCCTAATAATTGAAGGAGTAGGAAGGGAATTGAGGAAGAAATTGAAGAAAAAGAAGAGAAAACCGAGAGAGAGAGGGGGAAAACTGGAAATTTTCTTAGTTGAATACTTTGAGAAGAAGTGAGAAATTGAGGTTCAATTCTTAATCGAATAGAGTGAAATTTGTGTCTAAATTGCTTAGAAAAGAGAGAGGAAGGTGAAGCACAGATCAATTTGGAGAAATATGGCCAAAGAGACCACTGATTTTGAAGAAAAAGAGCTCGAGCTACTGGAAATTGTGAAAAACAGACCCGAAACTTTGAAAACCAAATTCTCCGTCTACAGGCCGAATTAAGATCTAATTTTTGGAGGTAAACTAGATTATTAGTTCATTTAGAGTTCTGTAAAAGGAATTGAGTTAATTTTGTCTGTGTAGGGAGAAATCGAAGCTGCAATTTTCTGTTTTAAGCTCGCCAGAAAACTGAGCAAGGTGACTTCCAGAAGCAAATTCGAGCTATCCACGAGAAGTTTGAAGCTACATTTTTTAGGTAAGAAAATAGACTCATATATAAATCGTTTGGCATAGGTTAGAGCTTCTAATTATAAGTAGATTGAGAGAATTGCCTCGCCGAAGTTGAGTCATTGCTGCTGCCGGAAAACTGGGAAATAAAAAAAATTGACTTTGATTCTGTGAAGAAGATGAAGTTTTTCTTTTTATAATTATTATTATTATTATTATTTTTATTATTATTAGTTTAAAAAGGAAAATTATGGAAAATTCAGTTTTTCTCGATTTTCGTGCCAAGTGATTTAAGGGTCGATTCTGAATTTATTTTCAGGAAATTCGAAGATTGGGAAAATTTATGAGCCAGGGATAGCCCGTCAAGTTTGTGAGTGATAGTATTATTTTAATATTTAATATTAA
>JBBPDJ010000008.1:6579483-6619952 GCA_037974625.1 Cucumis cinereus | reverse complement strand
GTAAAAACAAACTAAACTTGACAGGTAAAAACTGTCAAGTATTGAAAAAATTTCAGCAACAAATCTCAATTTTTCTCTTTTTGATTATTCTTGACGGTTTTTAACTTTACTTGACGGTTTTGTACAAAATCGTCAAGAACTGCAAATTTCAAAGTGTCAAGTAAAGTGTTTTTTGTAGTAGTGAACTAACACTTAAGAACATTCATGCATTCACTATCCAAACAAACTTTAAAGTCATTCCTATGTCCAAAAAAAAAACAAAAGGAATGAAAAAATAACTTCCGGCAATGCAAACTTTAAAGTCATTCCTAAACCACAAAAAAGCAAAGGCAAGGAAAAACAATATCAACTAAAACTTAAGAACATTCATGCATTTACTACCCAAACAAACTATAAAGTCATACATTGTCCAAAAAAAAAATAAAAAAGAAATGAAAAAATAACTTCCGGCAATATCCCCTCCCACACACACATCTACTTATTTATTTCAAACTCAACATAAATTAACATTTAGTTACATTCATGACTTTAACACTCTAAACAAACTTTAAAGTCATTCCTAAACCACAAAAAACCAAAGGAAATACAAAAAGGAAAGAAAAAAAATTAAACACTTAAGAACATTCATGCATTTACTACCTAAACAAACTTTAAAGTTATTCCTATGTAAAAAAAAACTAAAAGAAATGAAAAAAAAAACTTATGGAGATATTCTCTGCCCCCCACACACACACCTACTTTTTAATTTCAAACTCAACACAAACAACATAAACTAACGCTTAGTCACATTCATGACTTTAACACCCTAAACAAGCTTTAAAGTCATACTTAAACAACAAAAAGCAAAAGGAAATGTAAAAAAAAAAAACTAACACTCTGGAACATTCATGACTTTAACACCCTAAACAAACTTTGAACTAAAATGAAAGGGTCTTGACGGTTTAAAACCGTCAAGTAATTTCTAAAATCAGATTTAGGAAAAACTTGTATTTTCATTACTATTCTTGACGTTGTTAAACCGTCAAGAATATATGTAGATCATTTGACGATTTAAAATCGTTAAGAAACGTGGCAGCGAAAAATTTTATCAAAAATTTTCATGTCTCTGCTTTTTCATCAATATTCTTGACGATTTTTCTTTAAAATTGCCACTTTCTTGACGTTTTACCCAAACACCCTCAAGAATGAAAAACATCAAACGTCAAGAAAGCCTATATTGTAGTAGTGCCTGCTGTCTACTACGCACGTCCCATGTTTTTCAGCACCTATTTCTGTCATAGTTGGTCTTGGACACGTTCTGAATTTTTTTAACCATTTACCCTACGATGAGCAAGAGATAAATTTTCCTTAGCATTGCTTCTGATATAGGCGTTGAGAAGTCTTCAAATCATTTTAACCCACCTTTTGACACAATCCTACGATGAGCAAGACCAAGAGATCAAAGAATCCAAATAATACAATTTTGTAAACACTAAACGCATAACATGCACAAAATATAAATCATAAGTATAAATGATGTGTTTTCTATGTGGTTCTCACCATAATCTTAAGACTTGTGCGCATAATAAGACTTATATCTAGATGCTATCAACGACGATCAGTCAATGACAAGGAGCGGCAGAGACAGAGACCGACAGAAAAGAAAAACGGTGTTGGGGGGCTATGACTTGAAGAACAAGGAGAAAACTTTATTAAATTTTTTAACTTTCAAACTTCACGAGGTAAACTTTAAATAAACTTAAAACCCTAATTTCACTTTTTCCTTCCCCTAATATTAGAAAATATATATAAATATACATATATGTTTAAAACATTTTCTTTCGAAACAATAAATATATCCAAATATATATAATTAATATTCCTCTTTTCTCATTAATTATCCATCTTTTCTCAATTAAACATTAATCTTTTCGCATCAACTAACCAATTCCCTAAATTAAATGTATATACTAACACACATATTTAATATCTTAATCCAAAAATCCACCAAATCACATTTTTCTTTAAATCTCAATTAAAATAATTAACATGCGCTATCAAAATTAATCTTAATAAAACAACACTAAATTAATTCAAGATAAATAAAATAAAATTACCTCAAATTTAGATGTTACAACCAGGTCCACGATTTCGATTGTCTGATGTGACAGTCCAAAGTAAACAGGTGAGACTCGAAGACATTTGGGTGAAAATCTTTTTGTTCTCCACTATTTTTGACATTATTTATTAATTAGTTTTTTAAAAAATCCATAAATTAGAAAACGGGCCAATGAAGATGCAACTTGTCTCCATTTAACTTATGGGAAAATTTTGGAGCCACAAGATATATAGCAACTTTTTTATTTTCATTTGGAGAAATAGCAAAAATAAAACTTAATTATATAAATGACAAAATCAAAATACACAATAAAAACGAACTAAAGAACACATACCAATAATACCCCTATCTATACTAGAAACCCAATAACCCAAATCCCACCAAATAAACTATAATTAAACAGTAATTAACATACCTGATACACATCAAATCAAAATCAATTCTGATAGTAATTAGTTACAGGTTCTCTCTCCTCCTCTTCACTTCTTCGTCACACTTCTCTATGCTAGTTAAAAATTGATAACCTTCCCTTCTTTTAGACTTTCACCTCTTTTTCCACCTCTTCATCTCCTTCAAAATTGACAGCTCTCCCTACCTCTTCGCTATGCTCGTTCAACATATATCACCAACTATGCTATGTCTCCTCACTTCGACTAAAGATCACCGTAGTACCCTAAAACTTTTCGCTCCAACTGAAGGTCGCGGTTGTACCCTCTTCTCTTTGATTGTCAGTCGTTCTCTTCGATTGGCCATTCCCATTTCAACCTTTCGCTTCACTTGAAGATCAATCATATTCATCCCGATTCAACAAAAGGTTCACATTCTACACTCTTGAAAATTTTGAATTTAAGGTACCCAAACCAAAACATGGAAAAACTTCTCTAAAACCCATTTTTTTCAAACTTTTGATTTAGAGACATTATCAGAAGTATATATATCAAACAAAAATAATGATAAAAAAAATCATTTTAAATGATAACTTATTTGAATTAGTTAGAAAAACAGAGATAATATCTAATACGTAGATTTCCCTAATTTTTAGGCTTTTTCAACAGTTTTTTTCTTCTAATAAATATCGGGAAGGAAGAACAATAGTCCCTGACAGATTGAGAGCGGCTGGAATAAGTGGAAAAAAAAAGAAGCAAACAAAGATCCAATAGTTATCAAAAGTGAAGACAAGCTATATTTATCTACTTTATATATTCTACTATTTTGTAAACAAAAAACTTAACAACATTTTTACAACAGGACAAGGAGGAAACAATGGTTGGATCCTCAGTAGCTACCTATGCTGCAAATACAAAGAAAAGAGGAAGAGATGAAGATAGAAAAGAGTCCAATAATCCCCCCAAAAAAATGAGAATAAAAATCTTGGTAATAGATATTTTACCTTAAAATCTCATGTAAATAATGTATTCAATATACTACATTAATTTTTAGGTTACAAGAAGAAGAAAGAAAATAAACAAGGACGTAAAGGAAGGACAAGATAGGAAAGAAAAGCACCAGAACAAGGTATTATGTCCCATAATCATATTATTGTAACACTTTATAAAATATAGTGTATTTGATAAGCACGAATTGGGAACATGCAAGTAACAGAAATGGTACACATCCACAGAAAAACTACTACAGAGGAAACAAATAATATGGAAGACGACGAAACAAAGGATGATGACAATAAGGAAACAGAAGAGAACGAAGGCTCAACATCAAACACCCATGAAGACAAATTATCGTTGGATGAAGGATCGTCAAATAGTGAGAAACCCAAGAGAAAAAGAAGTCGAAAAGGAAAAAATGTGACATTTTCAAATAAAAGCAACCAAATGTGTTTGTATTATAAAGGTCTACTTACATAAATTTTATACTCATAGGTATAAAAAACGAACGAGAATAAAAAGGACAGGAATACAAGAAAACAAAAAGAGAAAAGTCCAAAAATAAAGGAAACTAAAAATATTAGTTTATTACAGTACACAATATCTGGATATCACAAAATTGTTTTAGTATAGAACTATAAAATACACAATGTTTTGTTTTTCTAGGTGTGACTGAAAGTTCATATATCTTCCTATTATATCATTTACATTCAAGTGTTCTTTGATCTCGTCAGTTGTGAAAGTCTCTATGTCTGTATTTGTAGCTGTGAATCCTAAGTGTTTAAAATGTGACTGAATCCTTGGTTTTTGTTACATAGAATATAACTATATATACTTGAACTGACTGAATTTTATACACAAATACATTGTATATGGATTACCTAATTTGAAACCAATGTTACAATTGTACCTTAATCACTTGTGGGACTTGATGAGTGTGCAAGCGTTCCTTACACCTTTATTATATACGTATTGTGTGGTATGCAATTGCTCATGTTTGTGTTCTATTATAATACATACATGTGTTCATCTTTAAACCAATTGTTTGTTAACACTTTGTTAGGACTATATGTATCTAATGTTCTCATCAAGAAGAAATGAACTACTAAAAATAAATTTCCAAACGCGTAGTAGTGTAAATGATAAGATAAAAGAAAATCTAGGCGAAGAGCTCATAGAAAGATTTAGGAAAGGAATTTTTGGCCACTTCTTAGACTTTTCAATTGTAAATCAATCATTTCAGCTGTTGTTACACCTCATCAAGAGGATGTGCAAGCCCAAACCTGTCAACAAACTAAATTTCTTTTCAGTGGTAAGGTGCTAAAATTTGAATTGCGTGAGTTTGCCATAATAACAGGGCTGAACTGTGGAAATATTCTAACCGTGGAAGAAGAAAAAATAATAGGAGGGGGTAATCTGAAGAAAAATATTTTGAAAGCCTAAAACTCGTCACAAGACAATACCTGAATGTTATATTCAACCTTAGCATGATCGGGACGGATGATGACCGAATTAAGTTGGCCAAATTGTACTTTCTAGAAAATTTCTGATACCAAAACAAGAGATGTACACCTTGACTGGACTCATATCCTTATGGCAGATGATGATGACGTATTTGATAGTTACCCTTGGGAGCGGATCTCATTTGAACTGCTAGTAGAATACGTCAACCGAGAAGCTACTAGAAAATGGCAGAATGGAATATCCTTAGGAGGATTCGTATTCCCCCTTTTCACTTGGGTGTATGAGGTTATTCTTACACTCAACTCTCCACCAAATTTCTTTGCACGAAAGGTGCAAACAAAGTGCAAAGAATTATTAAGTGGGTTGCAGACAAGCAAACCAAATGGATCTACATTAAGACTAAGGTCTTTGATTATACAGAGGTATGAAAAATTTTAAATGATACTGATCCATTTTATTTAAGCTTATTTAACATAATGTTATGAAATGTTGTAACAACTTGAGATCTGCCCTATGCTAGCTACATAGGAGGAAAACAATATGCACTATTTTGTCCCATTTATTGAGGATGAGAAGCATATATTAAAAGAGGTTGAATAAGAGATGAGAAAGAACCGACCTGTTGAAAGGGTGGTGCATTCAATTAAAGCATGCTCTCCACCTCACAAGTTGATGGAATAACCATGGTGTTAGAGACGATAGAAAGGTGTCAACAATCAATAGACAAAAAAATACAGGAAGTGTTTGACTACATAAAGACTGTTGAAGAAGAAATGAGTTAGAAAATAGAGAACTTGTCCAACACAGTAAAGAAAATGATGAAATACATGACAAACCAACAAGTAGAACCTTCTTCGAATACCCCGTATATGGTATGCATCGAACCTACCTTTGTTTAAACATCTGTAAATAATGTGTAATTAACAGTTGTTTTGGAAACTGCATACAAGAGATTTTGAAAAAAAATTAGATGACTTAGAGAAGGAACAAGAAGAAAAAGAAGAAGAAAAGCAAGAAGATCTTGAACTTGATGTTCTACCATACAATAGAGACAATGATTAACATGGATCTGGTAATGAAAACCAAAATATGGATAAAAGGATGGATGAGACAAAACAAAATAAAGAAAGGAAAAAGAACATAAAAGTGGGACAATGGAAAAACAAGGTGATATGAGCACCTGCCAGGTAATTAACAAAAATACTATTGATGTTAATTGATTATGTTAAAATTACATGATTTTAACTTGTTAAGATATTTATCATAGGACGCTGAAGACACAGAGCAGACAATAAATAATGTCATACTATTAATAGACGAAGAAAAAATCTAAGAAAGCTTGGACAAGTAAAAAAACCAACAATTGGAAAAATGCTATGTTACTACACTAAAATATGTTCACATACTTCGTTTATATACAAAGTACTTATTAATACATACTATCCCCTTAAAGAAAATTGGTCTCAACAAGACAACTATGATGGTTATGGACAAAGTAAGATCATCGTGGTCCACAAGAAAACAAGTACTTCAAAAGTCCCAGGTATTAAATTTATTATCCTACTAGAATTTTTTCTTGAAACCATGAGTTACCTAACAAACTATTATTGTGTTTGATGATAAATGAAAGGTAAATAGAAAGTTCGAGATGTCTGATAGATTATCCAACATCAATGAGAACAACCCTGCAGCGAAAGTTATACTAAAACATGTAAGTAACAATACTAATTGCATTTTGTACAACTCTCACTAATTAATTGATACCAACTAATAATTGTTTCATTACATTTTTAGTTGAACACAACTAAAGTCGAACTGGTGGAAATGTAAATCGAAAAGGAAGCACAAAGGTCGAGGTCGAAGGTGAAAAGGCCTAAACTGAAGACACATGATGCAGAACAAGTCACATAAGGTATATGAATAGATGAAACAAAGAGGATAGTAAGACCATATAAGAGAAATGATGAAAAATCCCCTTCAGATTTTCCATCTTTTGATCTGCATCTAAGTCAACATAAAGTGGTTGTAGATGACTACAGAGTTTATAGTTGCTTATTGAGGTCCTGGATATTTAGACTATTTTGAATCTTTTGTTTAGTTTTCTAGACGTACATTGATTTACTGAGGATGTTATTTTGATATATATGAAGTTATTGATCAAGTTGATTTTATAACACACAGTTCTGCCATTTAGTATGTGCTCGTCAAGATTGATGTATTGTATTATATTTTATATACAGAATATTTTCCTCCCAACATTCATTACTTAATTGTTAACTTCCACAATGAACAACATCCTGAACAAGTTGATTTATAATAGGATACAGTAAGTGTGTTTGCGAAGATTAATATTCAAGGGATACAGTAAGTGTGTGTTTCTGGATATTTTCATATATATGAAGTCATTGATCAGATTGATTGCATAACACGCAATTTTTCTATTTAGTGTGTGTTTGTCAATATTGATGTGATGTATTATATTTCATATACAAAGTATTTCCCTTCCAACATTCATTAATTAATTGTTAACTCCTACAATCAACATAATCCTAAACAAGTTGATATACAATGGGATACAATAAGTGTATAGGATAAAAATCAAATTCATCCAATAATGCTACACTTGTCTGTCTATGACTTACATATAGAAGTTGACAATATATGTGCAAGCACATATCAAGCTTGTAATAGGTGATAGTCATTAGAGATAAACATTTTCACGTATTGCTTACTCATACAAAATACATTTTACTTTCATTGGGGCAGATGCTATGTCATAATCAACTACCTATTGAACTTGTTCGATAAAATTATTACTTGTCATTCCATATGATCGAATACACAATAATTGATCATTTAATACGTGCTTTAAACATATGTTACATGTGAAACAACTTGGCATGGTTAAACTGCAAACAAAAACATAAACAATTCTGATCGGTAACAGTAAACAGTTACGAATTATCCAAAATAATAAGAACAAACACATTAGAACTTGATAAGCAAGCAAAAGACAACAAAAATTAGTTCCTATGAAATACTATAGGAACTCAACGTCTTAAAGGTTCCTTACAATATCTACGGTTATGCCCCAACCTACCACACCTACTACACTGAACTCTTGATTTCTTTTCTAAATAAGATGCACTTCTTTTTTTTCTTAAGCCTCCCAGTATGACGTTTGATTTGAGAAGGAAGAATTGGACGTGTTTCCTTTCTATATACTTGAGCCAAATTGGAAACATTGTAGAATGAATGAGTGTACATATGAAGATCAAGTCTCCTTGAACACAATGCAGTGCATGCATGTGCGCATGGAATCAAATCAAGGTCCCAACGTCTAGAATGTTGGCAAGAAAATGTTGTGTCTCGTGATAAACTTCAAACTCATGTTAATTTATGGGGTAAATCTAGCAAAAGGTAAGAAAGAATGTAAGTTACCAAAATATCGTCTTAATAATAATGATATTCATACTTTATATCGGTATATGCTCTAGCACAACTTATGGTTTTTGGAGAAAGATCCCTCAATCGGGCTTGACTTATGGTTTTTCTTTAGGTTTTTGTACAAATGAAATGCACATAACTCATGCTCAACTACATGATACACCGAGCTAAACCCATTAGCTATACTCTTATGAGCATCAGATACAATAACAAGGTCATTTGGTTCTCCAAATGCAGCCTTTAGGTTACGGAAAAATCAAAACCATGACACATCATTCTTTGAGTCAACAACAGCAAAAGCCAAAGGGACAGTCTTTGAATCACCTTCAAGCGTGCATACAGTAAGTAGAGTACCCAGGTAATTATTCTTCATAGACACACCGTCAACGGATATTATAGGTCAACAGTAAGTCTAAGCATCTAAAGAAGCAGCAAGAGCCACAAAATAATACTTAAGCCTCTTATCTTCATCAGCTTCTTCTAACATATATGTTCATGTAATAAATATAGTCAACAGTAAATATCTTGGCATATCAACATCTGACACAAAGTTAGAAAACGGGTCAATGAAGAAGCAACTTGTCTCCATTTGGCTTACGAGAAAATTTTCTCCTACTCTCTCACCCATTTTCCATCTCATTAGGGGTGGATCCTAAAGAAAAAATGAACATATCCACTCATAGCATGAACTAAACAACGCTAGTCCCATGCAAATCATTCATGATAAGTTCTTGAATATTAGTAGGCAAAACAGGATATGACATTAATGAATGATCCTAAATTTAGCATGACATGCACTATCTTTTACTACTATTACATGGAGCAAAGAAAATATAACGTCTTCGCACTTCTCTCAAATGTTTCTTTGATTTTTTACTCACAACATCTTGCTCTTGCTTCTTAATCTTTTCGCTTTTTATTGAACAATTCCGTAAAAACCTTTGCATACTCTGGGATTTGTTTGATTCTGTTAGTGGTTGGCTAGCTTAATGGAAAGAATTTTGTTTAATTGTTTTTAAATATAACAATATGAACTAAAATAGTTACAAAGGTAGAAAAATGAACTAAAATATTTACAAATATCACAAAATTTCAAACTCTATCAATGATAGATACTGATACACTTTTATTGGTGTCCATCAGTGACATTGATAGGCACTGATAGAAGTCTATCGGTGTCTATCAGTATCTATTATTGATAAATTATGAAATTTTTACTATATTTGTAAATATTTTTAGCAATTTTTCCATTTGAAACATTTTTTTTTTTTACTTTTTTTGAATCCTATTACGTGTTCCTATTGTTAAAATTGCAATATGTTAGTTTTTTAGGCAACTGGTTGGTTTAAGACTTTATATATGAGAAAAATGATATCATAAAGTAACATGCTTGAAAATAAGATTGTTGGGAGTAAAAGATTGCATAAGAAAGTTATTAGGATTTAGAAGTAACAAATTAAGAATGTTAATTTTCTTTTATTTAACACTAATACTAAAATTGATTAATTAGAGTTAATTGATTAATTAAAGTTTTAAAATAAGCATTGATCACATGAGGCTTTTGGAAAAACATGTTTCATGGAATTGAACTTGTGTTTATATTGATTTATATGGATGTGTTTCGACATCTAGTACTTGATCTTTTGATTTTCTCTATTAAATGTGTACGTTTGATTTGAGAAAGTGGAGCGCGTGAACTTTATTGAAGTTGAAGTCTTTGAAAAATGTTTGTATCTTCAAATGAGTCTAGTCTTGTTATACGGTAAAATATAATGATGTCTCTATACTATGAAGTTTGTTCAATTTTAATCTTTATATTCTCAATTTTTCAATTTTATTACTGGTTCTTTCAACAAATAATTTAGTTTCCAAAGCTAGTTTATTGTTTTTTTTTTCTAAAAAGAACATTTTTGTTAACCATTAGTAATTCTTTAGAAAGGTTATGGATAGCATTTTTACTTATAACATTATTACATATTATTGCATAAAAATTATTATTATTATTTAATCGATTTCATTAAAAACTAACTTTAAGGAACTAAATTGAACATTTATTAAAAGTCATGGACAAAATTGGACAGTTTAAAATACAAGGACTACAAATGAACAAACTTCAAAATATGGGAACCAAAATGGTATGTAGTTTAACCTAAATTATATAACATTAAAAATTAATAATTATACAATTTTTTGTACGTAAAACATATTCATAAATAAATTAATGATAGATTATTGATGGGGACATTTTTAACTATGTAAGAAAATTGAAGCTATTTACAAAATATATCAAAATCTATTACATTTTTTATATCCCATTAAAAAAAATTCTATATGTGAAAATAAATTCTTTTTTTTTTCTTTTGCTATTCATAATAATTTTTCTTATTGTTGACTAATATTTAGTGAATAATTACAACTAGTTTTATAATTTATAAATATTCACAATCGTCGATAAAAGTTGTTGTTGATGCTAAGCACACCAACGATAGGATTCTATTTGAGCACAATTGTTCAATATACACCAATGTGCAATTGGCTTCTCATCAGGTGACATCGTCCTTAATGTTGAGACTCCCCAAGTGGACATGTATTTTGTCTAAACACCTCAATTTCACCAAAAACCTCAATTCTCGGATAATCTAATATTTTCGTAACAAACAATTTATAATATAATAAAGATATCAAAATATGACCCAGTAATAATAAAAATTATGGAAATCTTTGCACATTTTTTCTCAATTTAATTGGATTGCAAACCAAAAAGAAACCATTTATTTCATGTCGATACTAAATACTTGTATATGAATAAAATACAAAATTCTGAATATGAATAAAATACAGAGTGTTAGTAAAGGTGCTCCTTTTAGTGGTAGTTTTGTCATTGGTCAGCTTAGAAGACACGTTGGCTTTTACGCTCTTCATCTTCCCATTGCTTATCCTCAGGTCATTTGTGGAATCTTACTGTCACAAAAACCTGATCCCATCAATGTTGATAAGCCCGTTAGTGTGTTAATACTAGTTTGTTGAATTTGAACTACAAGTTGTTTCCGAGTCATCATGTTCCAGATATTGCTCCACCTTCTCCCATAATTGTCCAAGAAGAGCCTAGTTTAGACATCATTGATTCTTCCTTTGGTCTCTATCTTATAAGCTCTCCAACGAAGAAGTTTCGCTCGCTAACAGATATTATTGATCAAGCTTCATACAGAAAGTGTGAGATTTTCAGCTTGTTGGCTCTGTTGCAAAACAGTGTTGATGCCTCTGATGGGCTTTTTAATTTATTTTTCTTTAAGCTAGAGAGGGAGTATTAGTTTGCTGGTACTCTTCTATTGGTTTGATCTTTAGTCATTGTTGTTCTGTCTTGCTTTATTGGTGTTTAGTGTTGCCTTCTCTTCAGCTACAACTATTTGGTTTGGTGGTTGGGCTATGAGAGTTGCTCTCTGTTTCTCCAAAGTTTTATTTGTTACCTTGTTTTGTATTTTGTTTTAAGGTTGTATGAACTTCATTTAAAATTCAAGCTCTGGTTTTGAACATTTTTCTGTGTTATGTTTTGTTATCCCTTGTTGATTGATGTAATAGGGACTTTATTTTCTTAAAAAAATAAATATATCATAGCAAAAGGGAAAGTTTGTTAGTGCCTTGCTGAAAGTTAAAATAAAATGTTTGCTGAAGTGGATCTAACAAAAACACTTTAGAATTCATGAATTTAAAAGATTAAGCAAGTTGAAAAGATTGGAGGAAAATTGAAATTTTGAACACTTACCTTTGAAGCTCAAAATTCTCCCTTAATTCTCGCTGAAATTGGATGAAATTAAGTTGTAAACAACAACAATAATCTTTTTTACTATCCTCAAGGCTTAGAACTTAGTTGTGGGACCAATTCAGTGTACAATTTGGAGAGTTTTTTAAAAGAGAAGTTGTTACGAATACTATGTAATTTCCAGCAAATTACTAAGTTTTCGTCAAAATAAATTCTTCGTATGTATGTGTATTTTATAGCCAAACACATGGAAATCAAATTGGATAAACAATTTGCAATTTAATCTTAGCTTAGTAAGTGAGATATGTGGAAGAAGAAGAGATTTTCAACTCACCTAAGCAAGTAACTTACAAAAAATGCACCAAGGAGTTAACTAACGAGACTGTAGATATATTTGTATCCATCTGATATAACAATAATTAGTAACTCAATCCTTCATAATTAATTTATAACTAACACCTTAGCAAGTCTGTAAGTATGACCCTCCATTTTCAAGTCTTATAGAATGGTATCAACAGGTCACCGATGGGTAGACAATGATGAAGACGAAACTATGAGAACCTATCCAAATAAGGAGTTTAAGGTGTTTCGAATTCTATAATACACTCCTCTTATTGGTAAGGTCGTTCCATGGCAGACATGCGGACACATTATAGGAATCTCACAATGTGATCCAATGGAAGAGACCTGAAGACGTGTTGACACATATCCTTCACCACTTACTATAAACAACTTTCCCTATTCACCAAGATATGGACTCATGCAAACACTCTCTAAATGGAGTTTGTTCCCAAAGCGGTCCAAAGCCAAGCGTGAATCTCACGGTGTGAACTCTTAGAAATGCTAAAGCTGAAAGTACATTACTTCTCTTTATCTGAAGTGTTCTAGACGGTTTCATGGTAAACTTTTACTTAGGCATATATTTCGGCTAATTAAACATACCCTAAATCTAGGCGTTATATCCAAGTATAACTTTTATACTGAATTTTGACCTAAATGTCTAGGTAATAACCTATTTTTTTTATAACCTCACGTCTCTCACACATGCTCATAAAACTAAGTTAACTAGGCTTGAGAACTGATTTCGACCTCCAGGTAGCAAGTGTTCCCTAAACCGTCAACTTAAGAACCTCCAACCTTAGGAATCTTATCTTACTTTTTGTTAAGATCTAATCAGGTGAGCCTCTTGCAACCAGTTTTACAAGATATCAACTTATTTTTACGAAAAATTGTGGTTTTTATTAAACATAGGTAAACATGCGATTTATCTTTATAGTGGATTTTAGAAGTTTAATTAATTTTATAACCCTTATAACATAGACAACAAATCCTATAACATACATCTATCATGTTTTATATAACAATTATATAACATATAAGTTATTTAGGTTTTAAATTTTTAATTAATATAATCAAATCAATTTTAACCAAATTAACTTTAAATTAAAAAAAAAACTAATTAAGCAATTAACAATTTAACTTAATTAATTTAATTAAACCAATTTTAATAAATTAAATTAAAATTGCATCGTATGTAATTCGTATAAAAGATAACAAATTATATATAAAAAGTTCATGGAAAAAACATAAACATCATAGTACATATATTATAACAATTATTAATTGTTATATACAATCACTGCATGTATCGTGTTAATCCTATGGTGGGTATGTAAAGCTATATGACATACTATATGCATAATGATTTAATTTAATTAGAACATTCATAATGCATAATTAATAAAAAAAATGCTCAAATTGGATCGATTTCGACAATTTTTAAAGCAAAAACTAAAATTATTACAATAATAATTAAGAAATTACCTCAAATAAGACAAAAAATGCTTCAAAACGGCCCGAACCAGAAGGAAATAGCTCGAATCGGACCAAAAATACCTTGTTAAATGACTGAATCGGCCCAGATTGGTCAAACCAACCCAGATTTCTTCATTCTTCTGTTTCAACAGCTTGAAATTTGCAAGTTTGATCCAATTCGGTCCAATTACAACTCAAAAACAACTTGAAAATTACAAACTTAAACCACTACTTGTGCTTAATAAATTGTCAAAAAACAATGGGTTCCAAGTTTAAGTATCCATCAACATTCAATTCAAAATTAACGCCCACCAAACGAAATTGAGTGTTCTAAGCATGTTTTGATACCAGTTGAAAGTTAAAACATGTTAGCGAAAAAGAATCAAACTAAAACATTCTAGATTTCATGAATTTTGAGGATTAAACATCTTCGAAAAAATTGAAAAAAAAATTAAAATTTTGACTACTCAGTTTTGAAGCTCAAAATCCTCCTTCAATTTTTTATGAAATTAGATGAAATCAAGTTGTGAACAATCACAAGAGACTTCTCTACTATTCTCAAGACTTAGAACTTGATTGTGAGATCAAATTTGTGATCAATTTAATAAGTTTTGAGAGATAATGAGTTAATGAACACTTGTGAATTTTCTACAAAAATCAACAAGTTTCATAATCCAAATTACACAATCAAATTGTGTATAATAGGGGCGTGCAAAAACCGAAAAAAACCGACAAACCGGACCAAACCAAACCAAATCATTTGGTTCGGTTCGATTTTATTAAAAAAAATATGGAACCATTGGTTCTCTAAGGAATAGAACCGAGAGGATCGGTTCCGTCTTTGGTTCACCACCTTAAAAACTGTGAAAAACCGAACCGAATCGTAACCTATTATATTAATTATGTAAATATTTATATTAATAAAAATACATATACTAATTCACAAAAAGCTCGGCACAAAACCTTTTGTTATTATTTTTTCTTTAGGCTCGGACCCAACTTAGAAATGATTTGATGTTTTTTTTTATTTTTTCTAAACGGTTTGAACCGAACTGAACCAATCTAAACCGAAGAAAATTGGTTCTGTTCAACAACCAAAATCGATGAAACTCGATTTTCAATGGTTCAATGTGTAGGAAAACCGAGAGGTTCGGTTTGGTCATTGGTTCGGCCCAAAACCGGACCAAACCGAACCATGCACACCCCTAGTGTGTAATATAGCTAAATCACATGCAAACTTAAGTTTTTAATTAAGCTAAAGCATTGTGGGATTTGTGGAACAAGATGAATTGAACACCTCACGTAAGCTAGTAGGTTAGTCGTGAAGAACTCAAGTTGGAAAAGCCCACTAACTTCAAATAGTCAACTTTTGACTTTTGAATTTGAAAAATCAATTAAATTTCAAAATCCTTAATTATTTTATTACTTAATTATGTAATTAATCTAATTAATTTAATCAATTAATTTAATTTAATAATTATAAAATAATAAAATAATATATGATTAAATAAAATATTTAATTAATTTAATACTATATTATTATTTTACCATCATGAATCCTGATCAATCCAATTAACCTAATTTCAATCCCTATTCGAATTTTTTATACTTAAATCTTATTTAGATATCATTTATCTCTCAAGTTGTAATTGTTAATTATATCGAATATTATTAATGATTCATTTTCTCAACCAATTCGAACAATTTAAATTTTCGATCACTCTGTTCTAAGTTTAAATCCATAACGAGCTAGTAGAGTGACCTAATAGACCTACAAAACATGAGCTCCAACAAACCAAGATTAACTGGCTAAACTTTTTTTTAACTAAGTTAATCAACATTCGTTAACTAATCGAGACTGTCCATCACTATAGATATAATAGCCCGTAGTTGTACTCTCCTCACTGTAGATGTATTTTTGTTCACCTGATATAACCATCATTATTAAGTCAACCCTTCACAGGTTGTTCGTAATCTTGACTGGATCAATTTACAACCCTTCACAGGTTGTTCGTAATCTTGGCTGGATCAATTTACCATTTTACCCCCGAGATTACATCTTGTTCCTTAAACCTCAGTTGATCCTCTAATGAACAATTAGTTTAAGGTCCAACCTATAAACTGAATCTCTTTCACGAGAGGGTAGGACCCCATTTGTTCAAGACTTGGAGTCAGCACTTAAGGAAACAACATATCTACTAACCCTAAAAGCGGACAAGAGTGAATTTCGTCTTGCACCCTACGTCCCCAACTATCACCCAGTCTTACCCCTAAAATGGGAGGTCTATTGAGCCAGCGTTGATGAGCTCCCTTCACCTATACAGATTTAAGGATAATCCCATGTGAACAGGAGTTCATAGTTAGCTTAGAATTAAGGTCAGATTACCTAGGTCATATATAATCGAAATAATCAGTTTTAATCAGTTAATGATGTTATAATGTAAAAGTGACTATTTCATGGTACGACCTTGCATGTGATGCCTCCACTCACATGTCTCTACATGAGTGTCTTGGGATCACTTCGTTTGTACTAAATACAAAATGGGCCTTATCCATAGTGTCCCTAGAATAAGGCGCTTAACCTTATTCCTTTACTATAGACCATTTAGACTATTACTCAAACTTAATCCACATTTAGACCTTGTTTATTGGATTTTGAGTTTTATCATAAGCAAATCTCTTATTCAATAACAATTTATTAAACAATACTTCAAAACAACTTTATTGAATAATACTATATTTTAACATTCACAAACCATGAGTTTTAGAACATAAAATCCAACAATCAGTAAACAATGTTATAAAGTAAACTGACTATTTCGTGGTTTGGTCTTATGCAAACTCGTTGCATAGGACGCCCCCATTCGCATGTTTCCACATAAACGATTCAGGATCATATCATTATATCAAATACCACATGAACGATTCAGGTACTCAACCTTATCCTTATATTATACACCGTTATGGTTATTTACTTAAACTCGATCCACTTTTATGTCAACAAATAAAGTTCTAGTATACATACTATAGCCATGGGATCTTAGTTTATTGGATTCATGGTTATAATGAGCAAATCACTTATTTAATAACATATTTATTGAATAATACCTCAATAACAACTTTATTGCAAAATAGAATATGTTTATCATTTACAAACCATGAGTTTTAGGACAAAAAAACCCAACAATGTCCATATAATAATGGTAAGAGTATTTTTTTATCTTTTTCTGAAAGTTTATTTTCTTTTCATCCTTCTTTGAAAGTTTAACGACATTATTGAAACTTTTTAAACTTTTGGGACATTTTTCAAATCACTAGTAAGACTATCGAAATCACATGCACTTCCAAGTCAACAAAGGAAAACCTAAATGATTAGCTAAAGATTGAATGTCTCTCTTCAATTATGTGCTATTTTATATATTGTTTCTAGTACCTTAATCAAAATCAAAACAGACTGAAAACGATTTAACCAATCCTGCTCTTACCACCACATTATTGAATGGGGAAAAGGAAGAATGATTTACATCCAAAACTAACTGTAAGGGGCCGTTTGTTTTTTAAAAATGTAGATAATCGAAATCTTAGATATAAAAAATTATAGATATACAAAGTTATAGATGTCTGACATCTTTAAATTACCATGTTTGTTTTCTAGGAATATTTTTGTAGATATTTAGGAATATTTTTATTATTGTGTTTGTTTCATAGGATTTCTATCAAAAAATATCTAAAATTTACATAATGTTCCAAGACGTCCTTACAACTATTTATTAATTTACAATTAATTTGATATAGTTTGAACTTATATAACATATTTGTTTTTATCAATTTCAATTTCTTTTTAAATTGATAATTTATATTATTTCTATATGTTATTTTTCTCAACAGAGTAATATATTATAATTTAATATTTTTTATAAAATAAATATTAATTTAACTTTAAATTTGAATATGTTGTTAAAAATAATAAAAATTACGATATAACAAAAAAATGATATACATGGTTGTCCATTTATTTTAATTATATAAATGCAAATCACGATTAGTATATACTTGTGTGTGTGTAAAATAAAAAATAAAAAATAAATATGGAAAAATGTAAAAAAAAAAAAAAAGATGTCGTGAATCTAGAAATTCATCTTTCAGGAGGACATCCAAAACTCTCTAGATGTCATTCTTTCAGGCATCAGATGTCTAGAAATCTCCAAATGTCGGTGCATCTTACAATACTGCAAAACAAACTTGGTAGTCTGGATGTTCACTCCAAAAAAAAAACAAACGACCGCTAAGGGTATTTCTAAATATATTTTTTTAAGGTTAACAACATTGTTCAAACTTTTGAAAGTTCAAGGACATTTTTAAACAAAGTCAAAACTCAAAAGTATTTTGTATAATTTAGTTTTTTATACAACTATTGATGATAGTTGGAGCAAATTGTCCCTAGATGCATGTATATGTTGCTGATAAGTAGTAGAAAATGGTCAAAATCTAAGCATCCAATCTCAAAGGAACAGAGTACTATAATTGTTCACTTAAACACAAGAAAGACCTAAACTCAATTGGGTTTTGACCCAAACATATTATGATATGAAAATCCTAGAAATTGTAAATTAGGAACCCTTTATGAACTTCTAATAACAAACTCTCAAAACTCCCAGGTCAATTTGATGTCCATTCAAAAGAAAGAATTAAAATTGAATTACCTTTTGATTGAGGACCAAAAGATAAGGAGAATTAGTTCCTTACTTCAAGTTCGTACACTCCACGAGTAAGATGATTTGCCTGAATATTCTTGGCATGCAACCATGTTTCAAAAATTGGTAAAGAATGGTGATGAAAGCTATGTCATATATTAGAGAACTTTCATTCAGATATAACCCTAAAACTTAAAACATTCAAAACAAAACGTATTGTGTTTAAATTTTCCCCCTTAAAATCTATCATACTTAACCAAAGGGACTTAAAAAGTAAATTCTACCCCTAAGTCAAAATACTAAAACCCAAATAAAAGAAATATATGATTCTAATCATGAAAAAAAAAAATAAGGGACAAAGTTCAATCAGCTTCATCTTATAGCATCATCTGAAACCAATTAAAAAGCTTCAGCTTAAATGTTGTTGCTTGAATCCCTTCAATTGAGCTCATCTCTATATGTATGTGAGAATTCAATGCTAATTATAGTTTTTTGGCTCTTGAGCGAGTGATTTGTCTCGAAGGTAACACGAAGATGTTCTGGTTCGTATAATATTTGTTTATATAGTTAAGGCATATGAGACTAAATTGTCGCTGCAATCTACCCTAACCGACCTAGTTACATGAATTGAATTGACCACCTACTCAATTCTCTTTGAAAATTATCTTTAGTAGACTAAGGAATTAAACACATATTTCTATGACTAATTTAAAACATATATGAATAGGTATTCAACTCCAACGATTCTATAAGCATTACCCTATTTCTAGAGGTCAAACTTTTCTCCTATATTGCACTTATGACATCCATATACTATCTAAATCTTTGGACAATAAACTTAATATGGTATACTAATAGTAGACATACATATCCAACATACTCTAAGGTCATCATCAAATAACCACTTAACTCAAATCGAAGCTCAGTAAATAACCAAAATTACCCACACACAAGACCTTGATCTGCCTAAAGAACTTGTGCCCAATCAAAGAAAGAAAATAAGATTAATACATCAAGTTAAGCCCCAAAAATTTGTTGTAAAATTCTCAAAAAAGACAAAAGTTGTTGTGACCAAAGACACCAATCTAAGGGATTAGTTTAAGGCGATTCAAGGCCAAAATCCAACAATTAGATACTAATTAGTTAACAAACTAACACTTCTTAAAGGAAACAGATAATTCCCACTACTAAAAACCTCAAGAAAATGCCAAGGGAACAATAAGCTAATAAGTGGAAATTCTTGCTATGTATGGTTTAGCGACGATACAATGAGGACGATGGCGGCTTGACATGCTACGAATAAAAGTGAGAGAGAGAGAGAGTATGAGAAAACGAGAGGAAGAGAAAATCAAACTCTCACACCATTCTACTGGTGGTGAACAAAGTGAAGTTGAGGATGACAACGACGTTCATGTGGAGGAGGTGAGTAGTGCTGGACGATGGTCGTGGTGGAACTAGTGGCTGGCCAATGTGAGAATAAAAGGAATTCAGAGGTTTAGATAGGGTTTTGCATATGAATGAAATGAAAAGAGGAGGTGTGGAAGAGGTCTTATACAGACTTTAATGTGAAAGGTTCAACCCAACCTCCAACCCAATCCTTAATTTTCGGGTTGGGTTGGGTTGAGTCACCCTTGCTATTATAAGAGGATGGTCAATTATAAGAGGATCGAAATTGAGTCACTCTGAAAATGTATGGAAATTATAAGAGGATCGAAACAACAAACTCCTATAGATCTCTGATAAGAAGAAAAGAGTTTGAGCTTCATTTTGGTTCGATTTCCACTCCGATGGTCAATTCTACCCTTCAATACATATAATGTCATATTATGAACGAGTAGAAATATAGAAGATACTCAAATTAAATGGAATAAGATAACACCTTTTGATAGCTCTCATCAGCTTGCATAAATAGTTTGGATGTGGAAAGTTCATAGTGTAAAGCAAATTTACCCATGCTCATCTTTGAACTGTCACATCAATTTGAACTTTATTTTATTCTAATAAGATAAAACTCTAAGGATCATTTTGAAAAAAAAAAAAGAATCTTTTTCAAAGTAAAAAAAATAATAATAATAAATAAATAAACTTTACCAATTTGATTTGTCCATCTTAAAAAAAAAGATTTATTTTGGTTATAATTAAACCAAATCTTTTAAGTAAGATCCATGTGAGAATAAAAAATGAGTTTGAGAAACATGGTTGTCTCTATGCCATTAATTCTGTCTCAGCAACTCCAAGAACAACAAGAAGATGAACAAGAAGATGCTGACTGTGAAGCTTTGACTTTTTATTCAATTTTCACCCACACAACAATTTTGATTCATCAACACCAAAACCCTCTCCACATCTCCTTTTCCCATGGTGTTCACATTGGCAGCTTCTTTCCCCATTCTTCACGCCAACCGTCTCCCAACCGCCGTCGTCTCCGCCGCTGCCACCACCACCAATCCCAGCAGCAACAGCTCCACTTCCCATTTGTTCGAAGCCACCTTCATCCGTCGCGCTGCTGAGATTGCTGATAAATCAGCCGGATTCACCGCTCCTCATCCCAACTATGGCTGCATCATCACCACCTCATCAGGTGCCGTCGCCGGCGAGGGTTTCCTCTACGGTCAGGGTACTGAATCTGCTGAGCTTCAAGCAGTCCAAGCTGCCGGTGAGCGGTGCCGTGGTGCTACGGCGTTTCTCAATTTGGAACCCAGTGATTGCCCCAGTGACAATACTGCCGTGGCCGCTTTACTCCAGGTTTGATTGCAGCTTTGACTCTTTTAGTTGATTTAATTTAGAGCTTGATTTGTTTTGAATTGAATTAGTAGAAATTTTCTGTTCAAGGAACTAATGCGGTTTCAACTCTCTTTTTTAAACCTGATTTAAAATGAATATGTTTGGCTGTTGAATCTTGTTAACTTAGATGATGTTGCTTGTTTTTGTCTTTTGTTTTTGTCATTACTCTTATTATGAAATTAGCGATTGAGACTGTTCAATTAGGCAGGGATTGAAAGGGTAGTTGTTGGAATGAGGCATCCTTTGCAACATCTAAGAGGAAATGCTGTGAAAGCTTTAAGAAGTCAAGGGGTTCTTGTTGATGTTCTTGGCGAGGAGCTGAAGAGCAGAGCAGTAGAGGTAATTAATTTCAATAGTTGAGTTTATGATTTTTCTCTGCCTCACTTTTGCTAGGTCTTGAATTGATACGTTTCAGTTCATTTCCGTTTGCCCGCCTAGGGACATACAATACAATTGGATCCATTCATTTCTTTCCCCTTTTTCTTTTTCTCGAGCCATTTTAGTTTTCGTAATGTTTTGCTTAGATAATTATTATGCATATCACTTATACTTATACGAAGTGTTGATTTTCTTATAGGAAGCTCGAAAAGCATGTCTCCTTGTTAATGCTCCATTGATTTGTAAAGCTTCTTCTCGAGTGCCTTTTTCTGTACTTAAATATGCTATGACCCTTGATGGTTAGTATTGTAGCTTCATTTTTCTTTTTATTTCACGAGAATAGCCTTGGTGAATGTGCTGTTTTATTTCTCTGTTGGTTTTAGAGGATGGCTTAATCCTCTTGATTATATACGACGTCTTATTTTCACTGAACTTCTTTCTCATCTGGTAAAATGTAGCATTTTGGTTTAATTAGAATCCTATTGTATATGAAAATGAAAATAGCATTGAAGTGATTTTATATTAACTACCAGGGAAAATTGCTGCAAGTTCTGGTCATTCAGCATGGATTAGTAGTGTTTCATCTAGGCAACGAGTTTTTCAATTACGAGGAAGAAGTGATGCTGTTATAGTAGGAGGCAATACTGTACGCCAGGATGGTGAGTTTTGCCATTTTTTGCTACTTTCTTTTCATTGAGTTGAACTGAGTTGTTACTTGTTAGTATTGCTTCATTGTTTTTCCCCCAATGATGTCCTCTGAATTAGATCCTAGACTGACTGCAAGACACGGTGGTGGGCATATTCCTCTACGGGTTGTGATGTCAAGGACTCTCAATCTTCCTGAACAAGCAAATGTTTGGGACACAAAGGGTATGTCAACCATGGTTGTAACGCAAAGGGGTACTAAAAGGAGTTTCCAGAAACTGCTTGCATCAAAAGGAGTTGAAGTAGTGGAGTTTGATAATCTAAACCCTCGAGATGTAATGGAATATTTTCATGCTCGCGGATTTCTTTCAATTTTGTGGGAGTGTGGAGGAACACTTGCAGCTTCAGCCATTGCGGGTGGAGTAATACACGAGGTTATGATCTTTTCTTTTCTGGTATATCCAGTTGATTCCCTGATGTATACCTCTTATTTATTGAAAGTAAACAATATGCAATGGACTTTTCTTCCTTTTAGGTGTATTGCAGCATGGAAAACATTATCTAATATATAATGAAAACCGAGGAACATGTATGCCGTATTTGAGTTTGTGTTTGTGTCTGTCTGTCGGACATGTTGATGTTAGTAATCCCTTGGCACTAACACTTATTGGATATCAATCTAACTGGATCTATTATTTTGAAAATGATATGGCATTAATCTTTTCTTTTCGTACATGCAATTTCACTTGAGTGCATGCAGTTGCTTCCCGAGGCCTCATTTTCTTTCATTACCACCCATGTAAAGCAGTCCTAATTATGGTGCTGTTTATTCAGGTTTATGCATTTGTTGCTCCTAAGATTATCGGAGGGAGAAATGCTCCATCTCCCGTTGGTGAGCTTGGCATGGTTGAAATGTCTCAAGCTTTGGAACTAATTGATGTTGAATATGAGAAGGTTAATTCTAATTTATAGTGTTCTCATCATTTAGAGGATATTGCTGATTACGTGGAATAGTACTCCTCTTATGTCCATTTCTGTATATTTCTTTATGTTATATTTTCCAAGTTAATCTTCGATGGTATGTGTAAAATATATTTGATCCGTGTCCTTTCGTTTAGAGGTGTGGATAGTTGGTCTTCCTTATAAGCTATAGGAAACATAGTCACTAAAGTTTTGTTAAGGTGCCCATAATTGAACATATTCAATACATGTGATGATTTAGCAATTTTTGGACACAAATTTTAACATATTTAAAAACACAAACATATTTGAGAGAAATTAACGAAGAAATATTTGTCTCATTTTTAATTCATGTAATTACTTGGACAATGTCTTTTGTACAAGTCACTACCACATTTTAAAGCATGGTTGATTCTTTTTCCTCTTTTTTTTTTTCCAGAAAATTTGTTGTTCTAGTCAGTTGGAGAACTTGTTTTTCTTGATAAAGAAGCATTTCATTGAATGAATGAAATAAGGACAAATGGAGAACTTGTTAGAGTTTTTAGTATTCTTTTTGGCTTTTGTTACCAAAGATATCGAGTTAACCTGTCCTTTTACCTTCTCTTGAGCTAGAAGAACCGTTATTGTCATAAGAACTAAAATATAAAAGTTCTATCCTATAAGTACTAGTTTCCAAAATATTCCTGCTTCCGGTTACCCCCTCTTCGCCCATATCAGTTGAAGTATTTTCTCTTTGAATTTTTGGAAATGAATCCACCTAACAATAAGATTCAGTACATCCATATTTGCATGGTTTCATTGTTCTCGTTTCTGCTTGAAATGAATTTTTATGGAAAAGCTACAACTCAAAATGTTTGCACATATTATGCTCTGGGTTCACGGTCTAATGTCAATACATATTGTTACTTTTCATCTACAAGCATATATGTAATCCATTTTGACTGGGATCTGACCTTGGCATACAGATTGGAAAAGACATGTTAGTTAGTGGATTTCTTCAACCAATATTAGATGTTGCTCCAGTAATCCCATCCTGTGATGAAACCTTTGCAATTGATCCAACAGTTACTCCCTATGAGCCGAGTATTATATTCTTTTACAAAACATGGGATCCTTATGGCGCTTTTTCAAACTTTTCGCGTCACCCCATTCATCTCACCGATGAAAATGGCAATGATTGCACTTGGTTGACCGTTGAGCATTATTATCAGGTATACCCACCCTTTGCTTGAATTATCTTCGCACTTTTAAAGTGCAGTATAGTGCCTAACCTTCCTTGAATATGCAGGCTCACAAATTTGTGGGTATCGATGATCCTGTAGCAAAGGATTGTGTTGAAAAGATAAAATCAGCAAGAAGTCCAGAGGAAGCAGCAAGGATAGGAAGATTAATGCAGAGGCAACACCCTAAAATGGTATTGCTTCTCTTACTAGTTTTGTTTTAAGTTTCAGCTTTATTTCTTTTGGCATGATGTGAAGATGTGATTTTTGTATAAAACTTATAGATCAAAGATGTGATTTTATTCAGCTTATTCCCTTCATGAGGTATTTTGTGGGTTCTGTTGGGTGTTAAAGCCATAGTGGTGTGGTAAAAAGGCTTGTAGAGCTCTTTGCTAGAGTAGTTTATTGATAGGAATTAAAGACATCTTTTTAGACTTGGAAAATCATGTTCAGTCTGAAGGTTGAAAAAGAAAAAGAAAAATAAAAGGGTTTGAGATTTATTGTTAGAAAAATGAAGAAAGATGAGGTTGCTCATCTTTTCTGAAGCTCTTAGCTCGATCTTCCGTATTTGGTGGCAATCCTTTTTAATTTTCAACACAAAATTAATAATAAAAAAATACAGTTGAATATTGCAAGTTTAGTGGGAAAAGGAGCAAGAATGTTAGCATGCCGAAACACATTCTCACACAAACTAGATAGAGCACTCACCTGATAATCTTTGGCAATATTCATTGCAGATACGATCTGATTGGCGAACTGCCAAACTTGACACTATGTACCGAGCATTGAAATGCAAATTTTCAAGTTACCCTCATCTGAAATCTATGCTGCTATCAACTGCTGGATCTGTACTTGTTGAAGCATCACCACATGATCTTTTCTGGGGAGGAGGCCGAGATGGAGAAGGTCTTAACTACCTTGGAAGACTTCTGATGCAACTGAGAGCTGAGTTCCTCGGCCAATCGACGACACCGAACAGTAGCACCACAGAGTTCAATTGATGAAAAGAATTAGAATAAAGATCGGAAATCAGATAAGTTAAAGATAGAATCCAATGAGCAATTTCCTCATTCTGCCCCAAAAATCAGGTACTGACAAGGTCGTAATTTATGTCGAACCATGATTGTTTGACCCCGAAATAGTATCTGATTCGGTAGACTTCTGCCTATTGTATAATTTATATCTTATTTTTGAATAAAGGAACGAAATAAAAAGGAGGAACATGTTCTCTGTGGAAGATTTTAAATTCTGGGCAAGCTTTTGATGAGCTAATTGGAAGCACTTTTGTGTGTTTTTTTCAAGGTTAAACATATTTAGTATACATGGATTACCATTTAATTAAGAATGCAGTAGGACTGCTCATGAAATGGCTCGTCGATGTTTTTCAACTGTATATTTTTCTTGGCTTTCTAGTTTTCTTGATAATCATGACGTGAGAATGTTTTTCCTTATGCCAGAGATCGACAGACTTTTAATGTTGATGAGTTCTTTTGGGTTCAAAAAATGAAAATGTTTTAAGTATTTTGTGGTGTTTAGGATGGATGGGAGTTTGTAAGCTGTGAGTTGGACACATTTGGTTCATTTCCATTCATGTAATGAAGTATATTCATTTCTTTAAGATGAGATATACATTTTTCCTTCAAAAATCCTATAAATAGGATTCTCATTGGAATGTTTGAAGCAAGTTTGTGGAGATGTAAAATGAAAGTGGGTCTAAGAGATTGTGAACAAAGTTGTTGGAGTTTTTTTTTTTTTTTCTTTCTTTTTGAAGAGTCCATTATATTTTTAAAATACAAATGATTTTTGTTTCCTTTCAAATATTTAAATGTATAACACCTTTGACTAGAGCTCGAGTTTAGAGAGTGAATTGTTTTTGCAAATATAAACAAGAACATTGTATCGGTTGGTGTATTCGTACGAAAGTCTTATTGTATGAAAAAATGTTGATAAAGGTCATGACCAAGCAGTAATACAACGTTGATTCAAACTCAACAAGAAGCTTTACAAAATACTAGAGAAAAAAAATAAAAAGGTTCTCACCATTATTCATCACGACATTGGCAATAAAATTTTTAAAGAGATTTACGAAGCAACCATTGTGATGCAAGCCTAACAAATTTTGTAGAATACAAAGAGGAATTGGAATGGATCAAGTTAAAGAACATTCATCTAAGAAAATTGAAGGGGTGTTTGAGTAGGTAATAATAACTTGATCGGTGTTTGAGCATTATTCTTTTGTTGGTTTTCTAAAATAAAAATTGAGACTGGGAGGGGAGGATTTAAAACTAAGACCTTTTGGTCATCGGTCCATATAGATGTCTGTTAAACTGAGCTCTTATTGATATGTTTTAGAAAAACTTTGTCACAGTAGTACTATTTACAATCAAGAGGTTAAATTTTAAATAACTAGTTTTCCTTCCATTCAATGTCTCAGTGGATCACCACCACCAGTGACCAAGTCCAACTACCTTTGCGATAAGAATTTTGACGGCCAACTCTAGCGAGACCATCTTTGACGCTCATTATCAATGACAACCACCTCTAACAACTAGCTTGCTTGACTATCTTTAATAGCCAATTTCAATAATCATCTTTAAGGACTACCTATACAACCATCGAGTACTACATAATATTTGAAATTTCTTCATAAAAATGATTACTTGGTTTTATTTAATACGTCATTAATGATTTATTAATTTAACAAATATTTATTACGCAGAAATTGCATCCACATTAGACTTTTTATGTGACACAGCAATAAATTGGCAGTACTAGAAGTTCGGGATGAAATGATTGCTTTTGGCAACATGCCTCATGCCTTCATCCATTTGTATTTTTCTGCTTAAATTTAAATATTATTATATATACTCTTCATGCCATGACATCACTAATTAACTTTTAAAAATCAAATGAAATGACAATTGCTTCAAAATCATTTGACAAATGATGAAGCGGCAGTGCCTTGTTAGATTTTCATGGAGTGTGAAATCTTCAAGAGGCCCTCAAGATGATGGTCAAATGTTGGATTTGACAATATATTAGAAAATATGAGTTTTCATTTTAAAATTAAAAACTAACCGATAATATAATATTAGAAGTACATATTTCTTTGTTGAAGATTGTGAGACTTTTTCGTCTTTTCAAGATCTTAAACATAATATGTCTCTCCAAAATAGTATCTCTTTAAATTTATCATTTTCTTTATTCGATTTTCAATTTTCAATTATTTTTTAATGAAACGCGTAGTGTGTATACATGTAAATGAATAAATTGAACACAATTTCTATTTTGTACTAAATAAAATAAATAATTCAATTAAAAGAAGAGATATTATTTTAAATAACAAAACTGCTAAAAATATTTACAAAATATAGAACTTATCGGTGTCTATCAATACGCTGATAGAGTAGAAGCCTATCAATATTTATCAACGTCTATCATTTATAAAATCTAAAATTTTGTTATATTTTATAAATATATTGATTTATTATGCTTTATTTGAAAATGTACATTTAAGGAAGATATAGGTATAAAAGTGTGAAGTATTATTTCATTTTAAAGAGAGATACTCAAACTTTATTGCTCAATCAATCTTTTGCAATTTGATTGAAGGAAAGGTTTAAAAAGTATAATTATTAATGTAAAACATTTAAGTGGATCATAATAAAATTTATCTTTGTATATTTCACTAAATTGTTCAACAATTTTTTTTTTTTTTTTTTGTGTGTCGGGAATAATAGAAGATATGCAAGAAAAATTAAATTCATATATTGAAATGGAACAAAGGATTAAAAAATATAAAAAAATTTTAAAAAGTTAAAGATATTGTTGTCCAAAGATTTCTTCGAATTATTTTATATACCCAAAACGAAAGAACAAGAGGGAAAAAGAAAAGCGAAAAATAGAAAATTATTGGTAAACGACGGCGTTGTTCATACCAAAATCAAAATGAAATAAATATTAAATTATACAAATGTTGGTGCACGGTTGGTGGAACTAAGTTACTGGACAGTGCGACTGCAATATACGGTTAACTGCAATACAAAAAACAAGTTAGTTGAAACAGCTGAGTCGTGGATCACGCTCTGTTTAAGGCGTTTCACAACTTTACTCGGTATGCAAACAGTCGAAATTGTCATGTCGTCCCTAGGATAAAACAACTGAAATCTCGATCGAAGGTACATCAGAATCGATCAAAAAATGTTCACCTTGATGACTTGCTCGGAAACCTAAAAAGAGAGAAATTATTTTTTGTAAAGAAGAAAGACCGAGAGAAGGTAGAGAGGAAGGAGAATTTGTGGAGAGGAGAAGAGAAGAGATAATGTTTTTTGATGGTTCAAATGAGAGGGAGATGAGGTGTATATATATGTGTAGGAAGTATAATGGTTAACGTTAAAGTCATAAATTTGTAACGGTAACGGTTACGGTCAAATGAATGAACCATAAATTTTTAACGGTCGGACGATCATGGTCAAATGAAAAACTTTTTTTTATTTTAAATTAATAAAAACGTTTTAAATAATAAATAAAAAAAGTTTTTAAAAATCAATAAAAATATTTTATTTGTAAACATTTTTCATCAACAATCCCCCACTTGAAAACTTTTTACTAACAGTTCCCACTTGAAAATTTTTAAAAATATTTTCATCGAGCAGTGTCAATCCATATAATACTGTGCATAAGCAAAGGTGTCTGTCGACTTGAACATTTACGTAGTGAAGATGACTTAGAATATAATGGAGTAACTATTGGTTTTGAACTCTATCTCTAACAACATCTTACACACATCATTATTCAAGTGTAGTTCCAAAAAGCTCATACTTTAAGGCCTAGCACGTCTATCCCAGTTTACTGGATGCCTAGAGAATTTTTCTAAAATTTCATCGGAAGCGGCGCTCACTTCCACATCTACAAAGGCGAGTCCATCAAGAGTACTTTTGTAGCTAGGTACTCTACTTGATATCAAGTGTAGATCTCATTAAGAACGATGTTCAACCTTTTCATTCGCTTCACGATATCATGCTAATAATAAGAATGAAACTCCTAAACATGCTAGCATGATTCTCTCCATATCACTTGTGATCAATAATTACCCTTTGAACTTGTTTCTTGGAATCTCTAGTCTACAAGTTGGGTTTACCTCACTAGTGATTCATTTTCTATAGGCTTGAATCCCATTCTTTCTGAGGTTTTAAAAACCTTCTCTCTGGCCAGTCCTTTCGTCAAAGAATCTACCAAGTTTTCATCAGTCCGTACATGATCCACTATAACTGCACCAGTAGTGAGAAACTCTCTAATGGTACTGTGTTTACGACGCATTTATCGTCTCTTGCCGTTGTAATAACAGTTCTGAACTTTTGCGATAGCTGCATTACTATCGCAATGGATTAGTATGGTTGGTATTGGTTTATCCCATATAGGAATCTCAGATAGAAAACTCCGAAGCCAGCTTGCTTCTTAACTAGCTGTTGCTAGTGCTATCATCTCGGACTCCATCGTTGATTGGGCTAGAACTCCACCTGCTATATTGAATATATAGTCACTGGCAGCCTTAGAGTCATCCGATAGGGAGTTCCAATCAGCATCGTTGTAACCTTCTAGGACAACGAGAAACTTTTGATAATGTAATCCTAGGTTTTGGGTTTTCTTTAGGTATCTCATGACTCTCACTATAGCATTCCAATGCGCTATACTAGGTCTGCTTGTAAACCTACACAATAATTCTACAGTATAAATTATGTTTGGTCTAGTGCAATCAACAAGAGACCTAAGATTGTCGATGATGCTCACATACTGAGATTGATTAACATTGTCACCAGTGTTCTTGAACAATTTTACACTAGGATCATAAGGAGTGCATGCTGGTTTACTATCAAAATAATTATACTTCTTTAAAATCTTTTCTATGTAGTGAGATTGATCCAAAAAAATCTCATTTTTAGACCTAGTGATTTTTATACCTAAGATTACATTAGCTTCTCCTAAATCTTTCATGTCAAAGTTTGCACTCAACATTGATTTTACATCATTTATGAAATGCAGGTTTGATCCAAAGATTAACATATAATAGTGCATAGGCTATTTTCATACTTATAGTAGATGCATCTGTCACTTTCGTTAACTTTAAATCTTTTAGAGATGAGAAAATTATCAAATTTCTCATGCCATTGTTTAGGAGTTTGTTTTAGTCCATAGAGAGATTTAACTAGTTTACCGACTTTGTTTTCTTGACCATGAACTATGAAGCCTTCAGGTTATTCCATATAAATATCTTCTTCTAATCCACATTTGTGTTTTTACAAAATATATTTATTTGAAATATTTGAAATCTCTTTGATTGTTTTGTTGTGTTTAGATTAAAAGAATAAAACAGATTTTTTTCCTAAAAGTCGGAGGTTTGATTCTCATCTTCGAAATTGTTGTGCTAAGAAACTTACAATAACATTATCACGCGTGCAATGCACCTCAATATTTTCTAATATATGTAAGAGACCTCTATTTAGATATAAACTTGAAACTACGTAAATCTATCAACATGAAATGAAAAATTTTGTAACCTATCATGCACATTTTAAGGTTTAGAGACCATACATAGACACTCATTTAGAGTTTTATGCTTCTAATCCTATAATATAAAGTGTGCCCCATAGCTTGAAGTTTTAGCTACACCACTATTCTAATCTAACGCCTTCTTCGTCAAACAAGACATCAAATAAAGATCATTCAAACAGTAATCAATTGTTCAAACGAATTCAACACAAACATGCCAAAATAGTCTATGCATAAATTCAAACTATAGGATGACCAAAATAGTTTGTGACAGTTCAACAACTGCATCAAAACCCTAAAGAGTATAACTCAGCCACTCATGATAGCGGTACAAATAAAGACCATTCATATCCTATCCAAAATACAAACAAACAGAAAATAAGAGAGTGAAAAAGATGTAAGTCGAGTTCTTGATACTCGTCCTCAAATCTAGAATCACAACTCAACTGTCTCTTCAAGTTCCACTGCTTTGAACCTCTAAAATTGTTCTTTGCCCAGATCTAAGCTCCCAAAGGAGGCTTGACGAACTATGAAAAACTAAACCTAAACAAACTCTCTTTGACTAACGACAAAAGTGAATACATACACAATTTGTCAAAGCGTTGCGATGCTCTCTTGTTTTGCAGCCTTAGGATTTAGCATCATGCACAGTGCCACGACTCTCCATTCTGCGCTTGCTCCACACTAATTAGCCCCATTTGACTCATTCTTTAACCTAGGCCGACCTTCCTTGGGGGTATTTTGGTCATTTTATTAGCGGAATTACTTGTTCGATCCAATGCACATTAAACAATTCATTTTTTATGACCGAATTAACCTCCTTTCGTTTGTTTGCTGTGGTACATGTCTCGTTTGAAGGTTCATCTACTAGAATCCTATTTATATAATATCGTCCGGAGCGGCTTGGAGTGTGTACATTATTGTAAACAAACATGACAATCCAGATGCTTCCCTTCTCTCTCTTTTCTTTGAATTGAGAGTTTACTTCTAACTTTTAAAATAGATGTGGATGCTTAGTGTCTTCTTAAAAAACCAAATGTCTTATTGCACATGGCCTGAGTTTATGACTATAGATATTAAAATTTGGCCATATTTAGAGTCTAACTCTATAAAATCCTCACCACCTCCACCAAGCACATGGAAATACCACAACCCTCTTGTTGATCTATCTTCTCACCCTTCCTCGTTAGGTCCAAACTAATTATTTGAAGAATGTGAACATTAAGTGAATTTTTCTTCATCAAATTTATCGATGTGGGACAAATCAAAAAACAATTTTTTTAGAATAATTTTCATCAACAAAATACTATTATTCTTATCGATTTTTATTTTGTTTTCATTTTTCATACATCTTTCCATTCTTCACATTTTCAATAATTTCGATTACATTTAAACTTTTCAAATGAGGCCAGGAGTAATTATGCCATTGTAATCTCAAACTTAAAAGTTTGGTGGATTTGAAACTTTATTTTAGTAAGATAGATATGAGAATGCTTTTATTTATTTATATTTTATTTTCATGTGTATAATTTATTCTTTCCGGTTAAAAACGGCTTTTAAAATGTTGCTCCGGCAACGCCATTTCATTGACATTCGTCTCACTCTCACGGAGGTGGAGGAAGAAGAAAGACTTCACCACCGCCAACGTTAGCGATGATCTTCTCTTTAGTTCCTTCCTTCCCTATCATCTGTTTCTCAAGGCCTGCAGCGGCGGCGAGCTCCACCTCTACGACTTCCCTCTCTCAATATCAATATTCCTTGGAATCCACATTCATCCGCCGCGCCGCTGAGATCGCCGATAAATCAGCCGGATTCACAGCTCCACATCCCAACTATGGTTGTATTGTCGCTACTCCTTCCGGCGTTATTGCCGGGCAGGGATTCCTCTTTGCGCAGGGCACCAAATCGGCTGAAGTTCAGGCAGTGGAAGAAGCCGGCGAATACTGCCGTGGAGCTACCGCGTTTCTTAATTTGGAGTCCAGTGAATGCGCCGGCGACGACATTGCTGTTTCTGCTTTGGTCCAGGTTCGGCACCGCTCTACAATCTCTGTTAGCTTTGGTGTTTTTACTTACAGCTCTGGATGTGAAGATTTGTAGAGGAGGTGCTTTAACAAGGATATAGTTACTTCCAGTCCTTTGGCCATTCAAAACAATTATCTACTTTTTAACATATTTTCAAAATTCAACCTACAATCAAGGCTTCAACTTCAATTGATAACCATTTTTTTAAAAACAACCTCATCTTTATGGTGTTTTTCACCTTTTTCTAACTGACATTTGAATTCGTCCATTTTCAAAAGGCTGCACCTAGGTCCATACACCCATTTTTTCTACGCACATAAAAACCAATAGATTAATATTTCTTGTCTTAAAAAAAAAAAAAAAGGATCCACATGCAGTTTGTAATTGGGTGCTGCAAATGGCTACACAATAGATGGGTGCAGCCCAGTTGCACCCAAGTTTTTTTCTTTTAAAAAAAAACATAAAAAAGTTTTTGAATACTATAAGGTTTGCAACAGTAATGCTAATAAGTTTTATAGGTTTATCAAATAGAGGTTTTGTATTGATCAATAAGTTGACGTCTAGTTAGCTGATAATAAGTTATATTAGCTAACTACAATCTACTCTCTAATGTTTCAAACTTACAACAATTTAGTTCTCAACATATACATGTAGCCACCTTGTCAAACTTTTCTTTAGATCTTGGTAGGATTTTTCACGACAGAGACTTAATTCTTACCAACTTTAAACTAGAAGACTAAAATCGTTTTTCATCGTTGTACAGTTAAATTCGATGAACTAAATTACTTAAATTGAAAGGGCTAAACTTTTACATTCCCAACTTCAAAAGCTTAAATCTTTACTTAAATAAAACTAAACGCTTAGGGGATCACATATGCTTTGTAACATGGTACTGGTTCAAAAGAAAACTTACCACCTACTTTTGAGCAATGTTTTTTGGATTTCTCTCAAACACTACTGAGAAAGAAGACATTCAACCCCTCCATCTAAACTTTGTGAGTAACATAAATTTTCAATCAATCATTACATCGTCAAACTTAAACACTGCTATATTCAATTTTGAAAAACCAAGTAATAGTGACTGGTACTCTTTCAGCTATAGCAACTAATAGAAATTTGGAAGGCTGAAAATAATAATTCGAGCTGTTGTACTGCATACAAGTGTGTGTAAGGACTCTTGGTTTCACTTGTGACGACAATATTGGTTCAAAATATATAACAATGAAACGTCTCCCTAAGAACTACGGTTATATTCAGAAGGGCAAATCATGACAATAACATAACATACAAAATGTAATTCAAAATAACCACCAGCCCGTTGACACGCCCCCTGCTAACACACATATTCACAATTGGAGGCCTAACAATACGTTTGCTTGATAAAACTGAATTACATCGTATGAAATGTTCCCTCATTGAATGAGTTCTTTTTGTTTGTTTTTCTTTGTTCTCAAAGTTTTGTGACTGAACAATTAGGCAGGGATTAAAAGGGTAGTGGTTGGAATGAGGCATCCTTTACAACATCTAAGAGGAAATGCTGTGAGGGCTTTAAGAAGTCAAGGAGTTCAAGTTGATGTTCTTGGAGAGGACTTACAGAGTAGAGACATTGAGGTAAAGTAAAATGGGAAAATAAATGAATTATGATTGATTTCAAACTCACAATTCATTTTGGCTTTCTTACACATTTATTCTCTACACATCACTTCATGCAGTGTTGATTTGTTTGTATAGGAAGCTCAAAAAGCATGCCTCCTTGTTAATGCTCCATTGATTTGTAAAGCTGCTTCTCAAGTTCCTTTCTCTGTACTTAAATATGCCATGACCCTTGATGGTTAGTATTACAGTTTCATAACCCTTTTTTTATTTCAAAAGGATGGCTAGACTGGAGTGTGTTTTGTTCCTCCTTTTGGTTCAAGAGTATGGCTTTCCTTAGCCTATTCACTTTACTAATTGTATCCAACATATTTGAAGATGAAAATATTACGTAAACATGAGATTCCATCTCAAAACCAATTAGTAATGAAAGGAGTCACCCATCATTTTAGAAAGATTGTGAGTTCTGTTCATTATCCAATGTAGGGTCATCAAAAGTGTCTATTTTTATTTACCATTCTCGGATCGGATAATAATTTTGTGTCGAATATCTATTTGGATTTTATGGGCTCTGTTATCATATTAGATAAACATTGGGTCCATCTCAAAACCTTGGTAATGTTACGAGTAACTCATATGTTTTATAAAGATTATAAAGTCTTCATCTTCAAGAAAATGGTGAGTTGAAGTGCTTTTATTTTACTTATCAGGAAAAATTGCTGCAACTACTGGTCATTCAGCATGGATTAGTAGCATTAAATCTCGACATCGGGTTTCTGAATTACGAGGAAGAAGCGATGCTATTGTAGTAGGAGGCAACACCATACGAAAGGATGGTGAGTTTCACCATTTTTCCTGTAACTGTCTTGTTGTTGAGTATGACACTTCAATCTTTTGTTTGTCAATATTGTGTTGTCCTCTGCATTAGATCCCAAACTAACTGCAAGACATGGTGGTGGACATACTCCTGTTCGTGTTGTGATGTCAAGGACTCTTGATCTTCCTGAAGAAGCAAAGGTTTGGGATACAAGTAGTGTACCAACCATGGTTTTGACACAAAGGGGTGCTACAAGAAGTTTTCAGAAACTTCTTGCATCCAAAGGAGTTGAAGTCGTCGAGTTTGATAATCTAAACCCTCGAGACGTAACAGAATATTTTCACGACCGAGGCTACCTTTCGGTTTTGTGGGAGTGTGGAGGAACACTTGCAGCTTCAGCCATTTCATCTGGAGTAGTACATAAGGTTCTAATCACTTATTACACTTGTTCTGAACTTAGATTTTCATTCCTTCAGAGACATTGAATCATAAGGCACCATTTGGTAACTATTTTGTTTTTGAAAATTAAGCCTCTAGATACTTCCTCCACCTTAAAGTTTCTTTGCTTTGTTATCTGCTTTCCATTGATGTTTTCAAAAACACAAACAAGTTTTGAAAACTAAAAAAAAGAAAAACTGTTCTTCAAAACCTGTTTTTGTGTTTATAATTTAGATAAAAATTCAACCCTTCCCTCAATGGTAAGAAATTGGGAGGAAATGAACACAATTTTCAAAACCCAAGGGATTACTGGACGGCACTTTATTCTTCAGTTCCAAATATGGAAATTTACAATTGTAATATTTGGAACTAACTTTTGAATTGAATCACATCCATAATGAAATATGGATAGTTGAGTAAAACTAACTAGTATAGTCAAGTAGAACACTGTGATTCTGTTAGCGTGGCTTGTACGAAAAGATGACATCCATAAATCGAGAAATTGTCCAAATTTTTTTTTCTTTTGCAAGTTATGTACACCATAAGTTAAGCTCACTTTAGTGGCTTATTATGGTTTAAATTCTATGATATTACCCTTTAGTAGGACATTCTCTTGTGCTTCTCTACATGCAATTTACTCTTTTGCATATATTTAGATCACCGTCCATTTAGATCTATTTTCCATTCAGGTTTTTGCATTTGTTGCTCCTAAGATTATTGGGGGAAGGAATGCACCATCTCCAGTTGGTGAACTTGGGATGGTTGAGATGTCTCAAGCTTTGGAACTAATTGATGTTCAATATGAGAAGGTTATTTTTCATTGATTTTGTTCAATTGTTACCAAAATATTTATAATTGCTTCTAATAATATATTGATTGATATTTCTCTCGTCTCCATTTCATTTCTGCCTCAAAGGTTGAGGAGGACATGATGATCAGTGGATTTCTTCAACCTATATCAGATGTTGCTCCAATTATCCCATCACGGGAGGAAACCATAGTAGTTGACCCAACCATTGTTCCCTACGAACCGAGTATCATATCCTTTTACAATACATGGGATAATTATGGCGCTCTTTCAAACTTTTCACCTCACTCAATTCATATCGTTGATGAAATTGGTGATTATAGTACTTGGATGACTGTTGAGCACTATTATCAGGTACTGGTCATTGCTCTTACTGTCTCATCGACTTTCTTTTCAAATATATAGGATGAAAAATTCGAACTCTTGACCTCTTGGTCAATGATATACATCTTAACTAGTTAGCTACGCTTATGGTACATTATATTTGTCAACTTTTGATAATGATAATTATGATGCTTTAATGTGTATAGGCTCACAAATTTGTTGGGGTTGATGATCCTGCTGCTCAAGAATGTGTGGAGAAAATAAAATCAGCGAGTAGTCCTGAGGAAGCGACAAGGATTGCAAGGTTATTGCAGAAGCAACATCCTGATTTGGTATGGCTCTTCTTTCTAGATTAAATTTTTGTCAATAAGGGCGTTATTGTTGAGTCTGCCTCCATTGATGGCTAATTGGATCGACGGTGGCAGAGATTGGACAAGGTTGTGGTGGCTAAGCTTAAATAAAACCTTAAGCTCTGATACCATGATTTTTTACATAGGAAAATAAATAGACCTCAAAGAAACCACTAAAGAAAAATACATAAACGGAAAATACCAAAAAGAAAAAGAATAATAAGCCATAAACCCTAATTTCCTTTTAACAAGCCCAGTGTTTTGAAAGGCACGTGCTCGGGTGCTCCTAGGTGCAAGCTTTTCAAGGCAAGGCGCAAATCAAAAGGCGTGCGCCTCGGTGCGCCTTCTACAAATATCCGAGGCGCGCTTCGCCTCTTTGGGTGTTTTTTTTTTTAATTTATTTATTTTAAATATATATATGTGTGTGTGTGTGTGTGTGTGTGTGTGTGTGTGTGTGTGTGTTTTTTTTAACCTAATAAATCATAGTTCCTTCCCATTCACGCTTCCTCACGTAAGTTTCCTTCTTCTCTTCTTCTCCTTCTCCGATTGGCGATTGCTTCTCTATTTTTTTCTTTTTTCTCTCCGTCGGCTTCGCTTCCCTCCTCCTTCAGGCAAAACAAAAGGTACGTACTTTCCTTCTTCCTCTCCTTCTCCTTCTCCGGCTGTTTTCTTCTCTATTGTTTTCTTTTCTTCTCAACTCTCAAGTTTTCGGCTTCCCTCCTCCAAAAAAAAAAAAAAAAAAAAAGCAAACAGAGAGGTGTAGACCGTGCAGTGTAGCCTTCCTCCTTGTATTACCCTTCTTCAAAGAGAAAAAAAAAACAAGCAAACAAATCTCTCCTCCTTCAGAAAAATAAAAAAAAAAACAGTGAAGTGTAGCCCTCCTCCTTGTATTACCCTCCTTCAAGGAAAAAAAAAACAAGCAAACAAATCCCTCCTCCTTCAGAAAAATAAAAAAAAGCAGTGAAGTGCAGCCCTCCTCCTTGTATGACCCTCCTTCAAAGGAAAAAAAAAAAAAAGAAACAAACAAATCCTTCCTCCTTCAGAAAAAAAAAAACAGTGAAGTATAGCCCTCTTTTTTTTTTAAAAAAAAAATTCAAACAGAAAAGTGTAGCCCTCGTTCAGAAGAGAGTAATCAGTCGCTTAGTTAAAATTCAAACAGAAAGTAATTAGCCGTTTAATTCAATTTCTTCTTTTTTGATAAATTTCTTAAGAAATATGCTCGATTGCAAAATGAGCAAGTTGTCAATACATTGGTGTGTGAATTTTGTTCAAAAGCAACGAAAGGAGGAGTTTATAGAATGAAACATCACCTTGTCGGTGGTTATAGAAATGCCACCACTTGTAGAAAATGCCCTGATCACGTGAAGGAAAAAATTAAAGACTACATGACCAAGAAAAAGGAGATTAAAGAACAAAGAAATTTGACTGTGGACATTGATGCGGAAGATTACGGGATGGATGACGAGGATGAAGATGAAGTGAGTGCAAAAAATTTCAACAAAAGAGCAACACCAAGTGGGCCAAAGTTTAAAGAAACCAAGACAAAAGGGTCCAATGGATGCATTCTTTACACCCAGCCCAGAAACTGTGGTTCAAAATAGAAAGAATTTAAATGACAAAGGAAAGGGAAAACAAACTACCATGAATTAAAAAAGAAATGAGGGATCACACCATCCAAAGAATTGCTCGATGGCTTTATGACGCTGGACTGCCTCTAAATGCTTGCACATATGATAGTTTTTCCCCTATGATTGAGGCAATAGGGCAATTCGGTCCTAGATTGAAACCACTGTCATATCATGAGTTGAGAGCCCCATGTTTGAAAAAGGAATTAGAAGTAACAAATAAGTTGATGAGGAGCCATAAGGTAGAGTGGGCCAAAGTTGGATGCACTATTATGGCTGATGGATGGATCGATAGAAGAAATAGGACATTAATTAACTTTTTAGTTAATAGTCCTAAAGGCAACATGTTTATTGAGTCTATCAATGCTTCATCTTATGTAAAGGATGGAAAGAAGATGTTTGAGCTACTTGACAATTTTGTAGAGCGCATTGGAGAAGCCAATGTTGTACAAGTAGTTACTGATAGTGCCTCAGCAAATGTTGTGGCAGGTAAGTACTCTTCAATTTGTTAGTTGACTCGATTATTTTTACACATTTCAAAAGCCTAAATGTGTACTTATTTTCTTTGTTAATAGCGAGATTGTTAGAATCAAAGCGACCACAATTAATTTGGTCTCCATGTGCCGCTCATTGCTTAGATTTGATGTTGGAGGATGTATACAAGATCTCCAATATTCGCAAAACATTGAAAAGAGGCATGGAAATTAGCAACTTCATATATGTTCGTCCTGGATTGTTGAACATGATGAGACGTTATTCTAATCAAAAGGAGTTAGTTAGACCAGCTAAGACTCGCTTTGCTACTGCTTGCATCACATTATCAAGTATACATCGTCAAAAGAACAATTTGAGGAAGATGTTTACTTCAGATAAATGGAAGGATAGCAAATGGAGCAAGGAGCAACAAGGCAGACGAGTAGTTCAGACTATATTGTTGGCTAGTTTTTGGACTACAATTGTTTTTGCTCTTAAAGTATCAGGCCCACTAGTCCAAGTACTTAGATTGGTTGATGGCAAGAAGAAGCCTCCTATGGGATATATTTATGAGACGATGGACAAAGCTGAGGAAGCTATTGCTAAATCCTTCAATAATGGGGAAGAAAAGTACAAGGACATTTTTACCATCATTGATAGAAGATGGGAGCTTCAATTGCATTGTCCTCTGCATGCAGCGGGGTATTATTTAAATCCGAGATTCTATTATTCAAATCCTAGCATCCAAGAGGATGATGAAATAGTTAATGACCTTTACTCATGTATAACAAAAATGGTTGCTTCATTGGACGTACAAGACAA
>JBBPDJ010000008.1:6550648-6567327 GCA_037974625.1 Cucumis cinereus | reverse complement strand
AATAATTGTTTATTAATAACGGTCAACGGTTTACATTTACTATCTACGAGTTTTAGGACATAAAACCCAACAGAGTCCACATTTCCACCGCTGATAATTCAGTTAATCTATCTTTGCAATCAAAGCTTAATGCTCTCCAGTGATTGATGTAGTCAATGACCGGCTCACCTTTTTGTTACTTAGTGGTGGTTAGCTCTATTACGCTGACAATACGTCGTTTGCTGTAGAAGCAATTGAGGAATTCCCTTTCAAGTTGCTCCCAACTATCAACAGTTTTAGGTTCAAGGTCGCTGTACCAGTCAAAGGCATTTTCTTTTAGAGTTCGAACGAGCTATTTGACCATCAAATCTCTTTGTGTACCAACATTTTCACACGTTTCGATGAAATGATCAACATGTTATTCTGGGTTGTCCTTCCCATTAAATTGTTAGAACCTAGGTGGCTGGTATCCATTGGACATTCTTAGGTTGTCAATCCTTTTTGTATATGGCTTGGAATACAAAAGGGAAGTATGAGTAGGTCCGTCATATTGAGTCTTGATGGAGTTTGCAATCATCTCTGCAATTCTAAAACAGGCAATGAACAATCGAGGTCGAATCTTGTGTTTGACTCTCTCGCAAAACAATCTTTCCTTTGTCATTATTCTTGATTGCATGTGTATGACTTAATTCAACAGCGTTACGACTCTTGATGTGATTCTCGAGAGATGTAATCTCATAATCTCTTTCTTCAACTGCCTTCATCAGCATGTTAACTTTCTTTTCAAGTTTGGTCATTGTCTCTTCACTTGTCTCCACGTCAGCCATCATGACTGACATTATATTTCGGTGGGATGTCTCGTCGTTTGACCGTTCAAAAGACGAAATATGTTCACTGAGTACAAGTTTTTTCTTGATTACGATTCCACCTTTTGGTGACTTTGACATTTGTTCCCATATGTTCTTTACGACTTCAAATGGTAGCATCTCTTCAGACGATTCAATTTCCTTTGAGCGGCTACGAGTATTTGGTCTCTTTCTAATGTCGCTTGGAGCTTTGGAAACTTTGCCTTTGGATGTCATGACTTCTTTAGATATTTCTTGCAAAAGAGAAAGAGATGAAAGGTAGAGACGGTCCCACCAAGCATGCCAATCTGTTCAAAGTGATTTTCGAAGAAATTTAATTTACTAAATTTGAACTTTGTATTTGTATTACTTTGTAATATATATAGGTACAATCTATAAAAAGTATGTTCCTTTGATTCTTTCTCTCGAATATTACAAGAAGTTTAGGTCTTCTAAATCTCCAGTCTTCAAATGATAGCTTGAAAAATCTTTGATGTTTGAAGCTTGAGAACTTGATAGCTTTTAATTTGAAGTTTCATCTCTTCAAAAAAATTTCATTCATCTTTTTTTTTTTTTTTTTTTTTTTTTTTTTTTTTTTTTTTGTAAATGAAGGCAAAGCTTCTATTTATAGAGCTTCCATTGGGCTTGGCTTGCTTTTTGCCAAACTAATTGAGCTTTGGGCTTAAGTAGCTTTTGGGCCAAATCAAATTTACTATTGGGCTCAATTGACTTTAAATCCAAATATTAATAGAGGTGACTAGATAAATGACAAAATTGAAGGTTCACTTTGGACAAATAGCAAAAAGAAAATTTAATTATTACAATGAAAAATCGAATAAATAATAAAAAAAATAAAAGTGTGATATTGTCAAAAATACCTTTATTTTAATTAAAATGTACAATATTAAAGAATTCAACTTGGAGAGTTTCTAAACAGTTCAAAAAAATACCAAAATACCCTATAACTAAGTCAAATACCACGTAATTGATGCACCTACCAAACATCAAATATACTATATCTAAACATTCCACGTAATTGAACAATTACACTTATTTATAACTCCATCAACCACAAAAACTATGAACCTTTAAAGGAAAAAAATAGAAATAAGTCTAATTCTTTGTAAGAGCATAGCAAAAACAACAAGATTGAAAAAGTGAATACTTATTTATTTTTTAAGATAAATTGATGGTATATTAATATACAGTTTGTTAGATGATAATATCTATAAAGTAATTAATAAAATCTCAATATAAAGCAAATATATTAATCTGAATTTAAAATAATAAGATAACGTAAAATCTAAATGTCTATATAAATTAAAATCAAAATGGTAATATACAAGTTATATACTGATTCATTCTAAATTTTTTTCGAGAAGTGGTTATATCAAATTGAATATGATATTAAACTACCAATTCAAAATTCAAATTGGACAAAAAAATCAGCTCTCTTTATCTCTTGAATCCGTTAGGTTGGAATCTCATAAAGACTCTTTCAATTTACATTGTATTTCTATTCAGAATTGATACACGATATAACAATTACACTGTATTCGAAAATGGTATGATTGGAAGACTGAAAAAGTATTCGTTGAATACAATCAACAAATTGTTGGAAAGAATAATCAAATAGAATATAAGCCCCAACAACACGATAACCGTGATATTGTGAACTTTCATTTCATGCACAATAGAAAGTAAACTTTAATTACTGGTTGTAAAATCATAGCAAAAACAGAAAAATTGAACTAGTGGATAGATACTTGTTTGTAGAAATACATAATTTTCTTTAGATTATTGTTATCTAAAATAATAAAAAACATAATCATGATAAAAGAAATTAGAATTTTTATCTAAAATAATAAAATTGGAAAGAATGCACTAATTTTTCTACTTGTTTGAACTTTAATTAATTAGCAATTCATTATTAACTCATTAAAAATGCTATAACAGGATCAAATCATTCTTCTTAAAAACAACACAATTATTTGATAAATTTTACCTTTTCAATTTAGAGACATTTATCATTGTTATGAAATTTGATACAGATATTTTTTTCGAATATAATGAAAATATTAGAATTTAAAATTTTTTAAAAAATTGAGTAATCTTTATCTTAAAATATTTCCCTTTTTAACAAATACAATAACAATATAATATATTTTCTTTAATAAATAATCCTAGATATTAACTAAAAATAAATAAATAACAATGATTTAATTCAAATTTAAAATTATAAGAAACAAATAAGATCGAGTGATTCTAGATAATTGCTCAAATTAGTTAAATAAATCATATATTAAGGATTTTATAAACCTGGATATTTTTAAAATTTTAGCTAAAATCAAAACAGACACATATCTAACCGAGAATTCAAAATTCAAAAATAGAGAAAATCTTTGTTGTTATCCCGAATTTAACTCCTCATTCATTAGGTTAGAATGTCATAATCAATTGACAAAAATACACTGTATTTCAAGAATTCGGCTAGTTTATCCATGAATTTCGTTAGGTTTGAATCAATTATTGAAATCCTAAAATACACTAAATTAAAACAAATGATACATGAATTACACTATATTCGATCAATATGATATACACCAATAGTATTGGGAATATCTTTAAAATACGGAATTTTGCTATTCCTACCATTATTCCATATTAATATTTAATTTGACGAAATTAATTATTTTGATGAAAGGGTGAAGATGTCAACCATTTTTTCTAATTCACTAAAGACGAATTGATGGTGAAAATTTATGAGTTTTAAAGTGCTTTCCAACACACTCCTCTGATTAGGATTGTTTCTAACGGTGGTAGTTGAAGGAGAAGTGAGAGTGGATACAACTCAAGTTACTTTTCAATATATATATTATTAACCAACCTCAGTGGTTGAGTTAAAATATGACATTTCTGTTTTCGGACATTTATCTTCCCATCAGCTTCGCCACTGGGCTCCTTGTAAAATTTGAGTCTCACAACCCCCAACAACTAACAACACACACCTTAAAATCCTACTTAAAAAATGTCACTGAAATGGAGTTGGGATAAATCCAAGTCTTATTCTTTCAATCCCATGAGTACGTATCACATCAATATTCTTGTTATATTACTTTAATTTTGGTGGACCAAATATTGATAACTCTCCTTTACTCATCCCCCTCCCTCCAATCTTCATTAATGCCAATAATATGGTCCATCAAATTAGGTGAACCAAATGATCCACATGCCTCCACGTAGAACCATGCAACACTACTCTATATGCTCCAAATTAATCACTTTCAACCCTAAAACTATATTCTATGCTAAATTGAACCTAAATTTTAACTTCCCCTTAAATACATCTTTTTTAACATTAAAAACTCCCTACTTTCAACAAAAATAAATTAGGAAGGGAAATATAAGAAATTTTCACAAATAAAAATAATTTGTGGGAATCTAAATTAAATAAAATTAAACATTAATTAATGTTATGTTATGGCTAAGATGTGCCTATATACTTCTGAAATAGTTTTTAGAAATGAACTCACAAATGCACGAACACTGTATAAAGATGCCAATAATGTGTATACATGAACAACTGATCAATCGGTTTATGATGCTGTCGAATAAATTGGACGTCAGGGAGTAGGTTGGGTCCTGCCACCCTCTTGTTTTGTCTCCATGTTTGAAATGGAGTTGCTTATTATGTATCCTTTGTTGGGAATGATTTAGGATTAAGGCCATAGCAAAAAGCAAAAAAGCTGACTATATTTTTATTGACAAATTTTAACAAATGAAAACTTTTATAAAGAAGAGTTCTCTCCTTTTCGGCGGACAAGACAAGAGACGAAAAAACATTTAAGTCAGGAAAAAAAGACGAAAGTCGTAACTTCCTTGCTTTAAGTCTTGTCCGTTCAGTTTACTTTGAAGAAATGACAAAAAAAAAGTGATTAATATGGCAAAATCGAAAACAAATATAGGTATGAAATTGTCAAAAATTTCCCTACTAATAAACCTTTCACCTTCCAAATATGATCATTCTAAAATTCAAAATACACTATCGTTAAATCAGTCTTCCCCAAACACACTATCATTAAAACACTCGTCTACAGACACATCATCAAAGCTTACACCTTCCAACAACCTACCCAACTCCAAAATCATCCCTCGAATCCCTAATTTTTCCCCGCCATCCTTAATTTCCATCTTCTTCTTCTCTCTTCAAGATGATCTTGAACCTTCCCCATCTCACAATACTTTGTAATCGAACGAAAGACTACTCAGCCACCATCATACTCCTCCCTGTAACGCCAGTCAAACTCCTCATCGTCACGTCGCAGACCCAATAGCTCGCTACCTTAACCAGTCTTCACTTATTCTACCTCAAGGTCGTCGTCGACATGCGGTTGCTGCAAAAGTAAGCTATGTGTTTGCTCTAATGCAAATGAATGGCACAGTTCCATACTTTTATGCTTTTCAAGTTTCTGCCAGTAATCGTTTCTTCACTTTGAACATGTGCTTTGATTTCATGGATCTCCGTTATCTCCTTAAGAGTGCTTCATCATTAATTAATATCTAACATATAATTAAAAATTAAATAATGTTAGATATTAATTAATAATAACTAATAAAACATAAAACTAATAAAATATATTAAAGATTGATTAAAGATAGATTATAAAACTAATAAATATATTGAAGATTTATTGAAGATATATATATTTAAAATCTAAGTAAATCTAAACAAGTATGAGATCAAAAATTGATTCAAATAATCATAAAAAAGAGGAAAATATGGTAGAATCCTGATTTTATCTCCCTCTTCGGTTATCTTAAAATCTCTACCAAAATCACACAATTACATCGTATTTCACAAATTCTGCACCTTTATCGAATCACTGAAAAATCAAGTACTAAATAGGTATAAGATCTAAAATTGATTCAAATATTCAGAAAGAAGAGGGAAATCTGTAGAATTCTGATTTTATCTCCATGTTCAGTTATCTTAAAATATCTACCCAACTCACACAAATACATCATATTTCACGAATTCTGCACTATTATCCAATTACTGAAAATCAAGTACAAGCTGAATTTAAAACAAACGATATATGAAATACACTTATTCGATAGATAAGATATATACCAAACCAGGGGCAAAAAAAAAATCTGGCATGTGCGTGGCACACTTTTGCCAAAAATCTTATTCCCCTAGATTTTTGCTAAAATCCCACTGCCCCTCTCGAATTTGCTCTTTCTCCAAATTGCTCAAAGAAAAAGTTGTTTTTCAAGGAAAAGAGGTGGTAGTTGTCCCACTTTGGAAGATTCGTGTTTGGCAAGTGAGTATATATATATATATACTTGCAAAGGAAGTTCCAAAGTGTGTTAGTAGTGATAGTATAACCTCGACACCACATGTGTGTCGTCGTTGTTCGTTCGTCGGACGAGCGAGTTCAGGTTTGGGTAACCGCTCTAGTGCGAAAAAAGAACTATTTTTTACTACCTATCCTTTTTAATATTTTACCATTTTATATAACCATTAAATATTTAATTACCAAAATAAATTTTGAGATATGAAATAATTATTGAATTAATTCCTTTTTTCCAAACGTTTTCCTTCTTCATTTTAAAAGGGTGTGAAAAAAACTATTTTCTATTTGTCTCCTTTCTTTCTACTTTCATTCGATTCCAATTCGTTCTTCGACGAGTGCACGTCAGAGATCGGGTATTGTGTGAACCTTTGGGAGCAATCGACTTATTGCGATATAGCACCGAGGTCATGACGTTCTTGCTTTCAAAGCAATGGTCTACTCCACGACACAACAAAGTTTATTCTAGAATAACAATTTGAAAGCAATATATTTTTATATTACACATTCCAAATGTCGATCAAAAACGAAAAAATGCTACCAGATCTCTCAAAATTAGAGACTTTTGATGGATCCAATTACCGTCGTTGGTCTCTGAAGCTTCTCATATTCTTCAAAGAATTGGCAGTTGACTACATTCTCATCGCCGATAGATCTAACAAAGGTAAATCTGTTGTTGAAATTGATATGGACAGTTCGAAACTTTTAGATATGTTGCAATCCGATAAGTCCAGCTCCAAATCCACAGATTTGCTTTAACTCGGGCAATTCAGTATCGAAGCTGCTGCAATTACAGAAAAAATTGAGAAAGACAACAAAATAGTTCATGGTCACTTGCTCAATCCTATGAGGGCTCGTTGTTCGATCTGTTCATGATTCAGAAATCAGCAACGATGCTATAGAACACTCTGGAATCTAAATATGGTGGAGATGATGTTGGTCGTAAAAAACATGTCGTTGGAAAATGGCTCCAATTCAAGATGACATATGAGAAATCAATTATAGACCAGGTTCATGAATATGAAAATTTGGTGCCAAATGTACTATCGGAAGGTATGAAGATGTGCGAAGTTCTCCAAGCTAACGTACTACTCTAAATATTTCCATTTTCCTAGAGTGACTACCGAAATCACCCGAAGCACAAGAAAAAAAATTGGACACTACAGGAATTGATCACTCTCATGGAAGAAGCAAACAAACAGAAAGATATGCTAATTTCTGAAAATTTACATTTTGTTAATCCTAATCTGGTTAAGTCTTCTGTTGGCAGCAAAAATAGATTCATAAATAATATAAGTAGTTTGTTCATACTCGAAAGAGAGGACACCACAAAATTGCGGGTGGAAAGATTGAAAAGAATAAAATAGTTTGTTATGAGTGCGGAAAACAACGGCACGAAGCCTACCAGTGCAATCAGAAGAAAGGAAGGTCGAATCAACAATCTAAGCCACTGGCTCATCTTCTGGAGCAGAATGACATTATATTTGTTTTGGTCGTGGAGGCAAACTTGGTGACCTGATAGAATTTTGGACATCGGAGAATCGAAGCTCTTTTGCTCAAACCAAGAGTTGTTTCATGATTTCTAGGATACAACCGATGACGAATGTGTGTTCATAGGTAACTCTACTACTGTAGGGGTACTTACAAAGGGGAGGTTCTCTTAAAATTAAGTTATGAAAAAACTTTATCTTTGAGTGATGTTCTGTATGTACCTTCTTTCTGTAGGAACCTGGTGTCTGTAAGTTTGTTGAATCGAGTTTGGCTTAAAATTGAACTAGAGACTGACAAGGTCATTCTAACAAAAACAATGATGACTTTGTTGGTAAGCGGTATTTAGCTCATGGTCTTTTTATTCTAAACATCATTAATGTTTCTTCTAAGATTAATGAAATTGCTTTGAGTTTTGCTTATATCGTTGAATCAATTAATTTGGGGCATGGTAAATTAGGCCACGTGAGTGTTGCTTAAATAAATAAAAAAAAAAAAACTTAGAACATTAAATCTCATTATGACATTTGAATCACATGAAAATGATAAATGTTTTGTATGTGTAGAAGCAAATTTCAGTTAAAAAAAACCATTCAAATCTGTCACTATTAGAAGCATAAATTTACTCGAATTGATTCATACTGATTTAGCTGATTTCAAAAACACTTCAAGTAGAGCTGGTAAAAATTACTATATCTCCTTTGTAGATGATTTTTATAGACATACAAAAAATTATCTTTTAAAATCAAAGGATGAAGCCAGCATGTTTTTAAAATATAAAACGGAAGTAGAGAATCAATTAAATAAGAAGATTAAAAGGTTAGGGTCAGATAGAGGTTGAGAATACAGTGATAATTCTCTTAAAGAATTTTGTGAGTTAAAGGCATTATTCATTAATTTACTACACCTTATTCTCCACAACAAAATGGTATAGTAGAACATAAAAATAGAACTATTAAAGAAATTATGAATGTTATGCTTTTAACTTATGAATTATCTGACAATATGTAGACAGAATCTACACTCTCTGCCTATTTCATTCTTAACAGGGTTCCTCACAAAAGGCTGGATAAAACACCATACGCACTGTGGAAAGGTTACACACCTAATCTCAACTATCTAAGAGTGTGGGGTGTTTGGCTAAGGTAGCATATCCTGTGTTCAAGAAACCTACAGTAGGATCTAAAACTTACAATTGTGTGTTTATTGGTTATGCACAAAACGGTGTTTCTTATAGATTTATGTGCTTGAATGATATATCCATATGTGAATATAAAGATGCAGAATTCGTTGACCATGTTTTCCTTTAAAAAAGAAATTTTTTGAATATGTTAGAACATCTAACCATGAGAATGTACCTGTTTCATTACCTTCTTTATCTAGTAGTATGCATAAAACTGGAGATGTTAGCACTGATGACAAAAAGCATGAAATAGAATCAAGAAGAAGTAAGAAACTGAGAATTGAGAAAAAAATTTGGTCCTGATTTATGTATGAGGATCCTAAAACCTACCAAGAGGTATTAAGCTCTATTGACTCAACTTTATGGAAGGAAGCAATTAAAAGTGAGTTAGATTCACTCACCATGAACCAAATTTTGGAATTGGTAGATCTTTCTAAATGTAGTAAACATATTAGATGCAAATGGATCTTTAAAAAGAAAATTATGAAGGCATAAGAGTCTTTATGCAGCGAAAATTTTTTACAGAACCATTACTCAAATTTAATTTGATAAATTTAAAATATCAATACATTAGCAATAATACATAAGCAAATTTACTATAAAATTCATAATGGGTTATCATGCTTTTTATAATAAAAATAGATTACAGAGAAATTGAAATTGACTCTCGTTGTCGTCTCTTTATCTACAATACGCCAAATTGAATCCACCATCACTTGGAACATTTTCTATTCTCTGAGTTAAGGTTTGTGGAAACTTTTTGAAATTTGAAAATTTTCGGAGAAAAAATATATAAAGTAAAAAATGAGAGAATTCCTTCATTCGGTAAAAACTGATACACTTTTGTTTTGCTTCCCTGTTCTTCGGGATGAAGAGAGAAAGTTAAAAAGAATTTGGGATTACGTGGGAGCATCCCACGTTTTCCAATAATGAATCCCTCGTTGGAGAGTTATTAATTTAATTTAATTTTAATTTTAATTAAATTAAATTAAATTAATAATTAGTTAAATTATATTTAATTAATATTTCATTTGAATCATATTTAAATGAATATCTCTCACATAACCTAGAGCTTTAATTAAATTAATTTAATTAAATAGAATTAACTAAACTATTAATTAATTCTCCAACTAATACTTACTAAATTAAATATCTTTTATTTAATTTAGTCCAGATTTGAATCATATTATCATATAACATTCTCTCATAATCAATAGTTTTAATGTATGTCATATACGCATTAAATTTTAATCTATAGTTTTAATTTGAATCTAATTCACATTAAATTAATATTTGAACTTATACAAATATTTAATTCTCTCATAAATTAATTTTGAAACACATTCCAAATAAAATTTATATGACTTAGATAACGTATGTAACGCCCCGGATTTTCAACCTTAACCCGAGGTCGTTACTTATATAAGAACTCACATTCTTTACAAATTAAAGCGAAAGCATTTGTCAAAAAAATAACAACATCAACACAAAGACTGCGCGAAAGCATTTGACAATAAAGTCCTCAAACACATGGTCACTGGTCCTTCTTGTCTGTCGTCGGTTTCCTCATACTTACCTGAAAAATAAACATGAAAATGGTGAGTATAAAAATACGTAGTAAGGAACCCACTACTGGGCCCACTAGGTTAACTGTTAACTTCCTACTAAACTGTACTCTGCAATCTTAGTCCCAATGGCAGCTAACGTCCCACACACCGAGTACATGGCTAATAGATAAAGTTAATAGCTATCATAGTCCCAAAACATGCAAACTTAGTCTAAAACATTCATAAGCACACATATGAAGTTTAGTTCAGAAAAGAGAGCCACAAATACCCCACACATTTATCATGTTTTACTGTTATTCCATAGTAAAGCACAAAGGCATATCACCACACAACCCCATTGGTTTGTCCATAGCAATCAATCCTAACAGATCATCACATAGTCATTTAGTCCATCTCAACATAGATAACCCATCACCAACAGCTTACTCGAGAGTTAGTCCATTCAGCTAACTCAACCCATAACCATCACCAGCAGTTAACTAAACCGTTTAGTTAACTCACCATATAATTCAGTATCAAGCACTTCATCATCTAACCAACATGTCATGTAAGCGCTCCACACCGTTAAGCTTAACATACGCATTATGCATTGATAATTAATAACCCACTCATCACATAAAGTATCTTAAACATCCAGTTGTTGGGTCCACTAGGTGACCGTTAACTTCCCCTAATGACTTGTACTTTACGACACACAGTCAGGTGGTTGAGTACGGATAGACATGTTGGAACAAATCGCCACACATGCTTGTTAACCGACCCTGTTAGAGCAAATCGCCACACAGACTTGCTATCAGAACGGATATGTCAGAACAATTCGCCACACAGGCTTGTAACCAACCTTCAGAAACAAATTCGCCACACAGGCTTGTTAACTGGCCTTGTCAGAGCAAATCGCCACACTGGCTTGCTATCTGACTCATCGTTCTACCACCAAGCACAAAAATATTAGGTAAAGTTAACAGAAACCATATCCAACAATGTCCACAATTAAAATGTAATGTAGTTACATCTATAACCCTATTCCACATGGTACAGTTAACATGCTTTACAAATTCCAATAGTATGAAACGACATGCATAAAACCACACAATTAATCATACAAATACCCAATCATCATACCACAATATAACCAAAGAATCCAATCGCCATATAACCAACATCACAACCATGATGCACAGTGTTATGTTTAAGGTGTCCCATAACATCCCTAAAACATAACCACATACAGTTCAACAATAGCAGAGAGATTTCACAAAACAAGCGATCCAATCCATCTTCCACACCTTATGCACCTAAGGTGTGGATTCAGTAGAAGTCATCCCTTACACATCCAATTTTAATTAATAATTTTCCAAAAATTATTAATTAAAATAACTCAAATTTGTTACCTAATCAGTCGATTCATTTATCACATAATCTCACAAATCAGATGTCACATAAATAATTTCATAAATATAAATATTCTTATTACTTATCGAGGAACCAGTAGTACGTCTCTTACCTCAAAGTGTCTTTAATACTTTTGTTTGAGTTTCTCTCTCAATTTGATCCTATACATAAAATATTTAATTAATAATTTTTTCATAAAATTATTAATTAATTTTAACTTTAAACTTACCAATTGGTGGTCGAATTCCAATCTAATTCGTAGAGAAAACACTACGAATTAATTACAAATGATTGCTCCAAATAAAATCTATTCATGACAATTTAATTAACATTTTTTCCATAAAAATTATTAATCAAATTTACCCTTAAGCTCTTCAAAGTAGCTCCTTAATCTTACCGATTTGTTGTCAACGATCCAATTAATTCGTAGGAGAAACTCTACAAATTAATTCAAACCATAGCTCCAAAAGAACCTTCAATTAACCACGAACAATTCTCAAATTAATTCTCAATTTAACTTTATTGGGTATCCAAAAATCCAAAATAAAATACTCAATACTTTACTCATATAACTAACGACGGCGACCGTGAGCGACAAGAATAAATCAAATCAAATCCAGGAGATTAAACAGCATCGACGAACGGAGAAGCAAATGATTGGAAGAAACAAATGTCGGAAACCGACGAAAAGAAATAAAAAGGAGGGAGGTGTGCGGCGGCTGTGTAGGGAGAAGATGAAATCTTTAATTTTCTTAATTTTCATGATTTTCAATGCAACCCTAAATTAATAAATAATAATATTAATTTATAAATAATAATAATATTATTATTAATAAATAATAACCATCTTTTATTATTATTATTATTATCTTTTTCAAATTCCCATCAAATCAAATATATTTTTTTCAAATTAAATAAATATTTTCCTTTTCATATTCCAAATCAATCAAATCTTCATCTCTCCTCTCTTAATTATCTTTTAACCAAAAATAATTAAATATATATACTCATATATATATATTTAATTTCTTAACCAAAATAATTAACATCCCAAAACAAATTAGATCCCAAAATAAATCAAACTTATTATTTTAAGATAATTAACCTAAAATTATCTCAATTCCCATACAGCGTAAGATCTGAGTGGGGTGAATTTGTGGAAACACATGTATTCTTTGTGTAGTATGAACATACTTTTGGTAGTTTTTGTTAACTTTTGAAAATCCATGTTCGTATAAATTACATTTTGGAGTAACATGAGACATGTGTGCATACATACTGATTTTCTTTGGATCGGCTGCAAGGGGCTAAATGGTAAGATATCATTTTATAGGATATTCTATAAAATTTATACTAGGGCGCTATATGGTATGCACTAATTAAAAAAATACTCACATTCTACTGCAGGAATTGTTGGAAGGATGACTTTTTTGTTGTGCTGGAATCTATTTAATAGTTTCCAATAAGTATGTCTTACACTTTGCAAAGTATTAGAATTGCTACTTTAGAAATGACTGAAAAGTGTGTACTTCACGTATTGTTGAGGAGGTAGTTTCATGAATTTTTTGTGTTCTATTCTATAGTACTTATACAATGTTGGACTTAGACCTATTTCTTGAAACTTCTCTATTTTTTCAAATTCAAAGTTTATCTTAGAAACTTATTTGCATACTATAAATTGAGTTTGTTTGAATGACTATTGTTGCCTTCACAGTATAACCTTCCACCGTGGCATGTATGTGATTGGCACTAGAGTAAGTTGATCTTATAATCCTTTTATGCTTTCAGATTCTTCGTGTTGGCATGGAATAACTTAAATCGAGAATGGTAAAACCTAAACCCTCTTATATTTTGGTGAAAGGTAATATTTATAAACAATTCTTTCTTTCAACTTTCGTTTGACTGGGTAGAGCTAAAATAAGTGTTCAAGTGTTCCAACTATCTTGCAGCTATGGTAGTCATAGTTGTGTGAATAGATTGTTTGTACATGTGTCTTTGATAAATCATATTGGAATATAATGAAACTGTTGATAAATATTTTATTGTGAAATAGGTCGTTATGTATACCCCATCCCCCAACCCACACAAACACATGTTGGTAGTTTAAATTCTCTAGTGTTTGGCATGTATTATCAAAGTTGATATTGTGTTACTAGTATCTGTGAAAACTGGGGATGAGCCCAATTTTAGGGCATTAACCTTTCTGGAAAGTCGATCCCTTACATAGCCATAATAGGATGTTTTTTCGAATTACGTTATATGAGATGCAACAAGTTGTTGAAATGAGTATACTATATTGTATAATGCGATTTAATTAAATACTTCCAATTGTTTGTAATGGACGCTATGGTTGGTACAAGTATGGCCTCCATATACGTAGTTTGATTAAGAACTTCTCATTTGGACATTATAAAGTAGTTTAGATTTTTGGAAACTCATTTTATAGTATTTTTTTCTTAGTTTATACTTATTCATTGATAGAAGGCATTTGGTTGATATTAGTCCTTTTTTGAATTTTTGATAAGTTTACTTTCTCGATTTCATTGAAGTTGTTGTCATATAGTCATGTTGTTAAGTTGTTTATGGTTTCCATTGAGGTCCATGTGTTCATAATATTTTTGTGTGCTTGTTATGTTGATCATGAATGCTTGTTAATCTTTATAATGTTACAACACTTTGTACAGCTACAAAATGAAGTTTCATGAAATCTACAATATTGGGATGTACTTAGCTTTCATTTTCTTCGATTTTCAGGTTTTCGAAGCCACCATGGAGCATAGAAACATGTCACAATAGATATGTCCCTTATTCACTTTTTTTTTTTTTTTTTTGTTAAGGATGAGGCATGTAAATCATTGTAATGCTTTGTAGTGCATTCTTGTAAAACCAATACCAAATATTGTTTTGTCAATGTAAACTAACTCTTCATTATCAATATATAGATCAGTTTACAGATATATGGTGACTATCTTTTTAAAATTTTATGAAAAATGACAAGGTACACGTCTATCATGGCAATTCTTAACTATCCTTTTCTTACCGAAAAAAATGTAGAATTAAGTAATTATGTAACTGTTAAAACCATGTTGTGATATGAAAAGTAATGGCGTTGAACTAGGGTCAGTATATAAGCAATTATAACACAAAAAAATTGTTATGAGAGTATATCTGTAACACCCGACTTTTTATTTATTTAAGTTGTTTATTGTAAAAGTATTATTAAAATATTTGATGAGCATTTTAGTAATTTTTTATAATGGTAATTGAGTAATTTTGTTTAAGAATTGGTAAAAGTTAATTTTGTAGTTTTGTTTAAAAATAAATAAAATAATGTTTTAATAAAAAAAAGAAAAAGAAAAGGAAAAGGAAAAGGAAAAAGAAAAAGAAAAGAAATTTATTTATTTATTAAATTGTATTTATCATGTTTTCAAAAAAAGAAAGAAAAAGAAAATTGAAAATTGATTTTTTAAAAAAAAAAGTGTGTCTTGAGAAAAGAAGAAAAAAAATTGGAATTTGTTTAAATTCCTTTCAAATTTTTTGTGATTGGATGAAAAGAAGGTGATATTTGTTGTTGGGAAAACTGAATTAAGGAAGAAGAATAAGTGAAGAAAGAAAATTGAAGGAAAATCAAGAGAAAACCGAGAGGGAGAGAAGAGAACAACTGGGCAAAATTGTTCTTGAGCACCTTGAGAAAAAATGTGAAATCGAAGCCAATTCTAAACCAATTTGGACTAAATTTGTGTCTAAATAGTGTAGAAAAGAGAGAGGCAGCTGATGCACAGCTCAATTTGAAGAAATTTGGTCGAAGAGACCATTGACTTTGAAAGAAAAGGGAGTCGGGCAACTGTAAACGCGAAAAACGGACCCGAAATTTTGAAAATTACTTTCTCCATCTACAGGCCGAGTTAAGATTTACTTTTTGGAGGTAAGCTAGATTATTAGTTCATTTAAAGTTCTGTAAAATAAATTGAGTTATTTTGGTCTGTGTAGGAAGAAATCGAAGTTTCAATTCTCGGATTTAAGCTCGCCGAACAACTGAGCAAGGTGACTTCCAGAGGCGATTTTGAGCTATCCACAAAGAGTTTGTAGCTAATATTTTGAGGTAAGCAAATAGACTCATGTAGAAATCGTTTGCCATAGGTTAGAGCCTCTAATTGTTAGTAGATTGAGAGAATTGCCTCGCCGAAGTAGAGTCAGTGCAGTGGCTGGAAGCTGAAATTTAAAGGAGCAAGAAACTATAGAAGAAGAAGATGGAATTTAGGATTATTATTATTATTATTATTATTATTATTATTATTATTATTATTATTATTATTAGTATTAGTATTAGTATTATTATTATTATTATTGTATGTATGTATGTATGTATGTATGGATATACTTTTGTTTATAAATAATATTTTTAGGAGAAAAGAATTAATTCAAAAAGGGAAATTAAGGAAAATTCGGTTTTTCTCGGTTTTGTGCCAAGTGATTTAAGGGTCGATTATGAATTTATTTTTCAGAAGATTCAGAGATCGAGAATACGAGTTAGGGATAGCCCATCAAGTTTGTGAGTGATAGTAACCAGGATGCACGTTTTTCGAGAATTTGCAAATTTTTCAGAAAATTTCAAAAAATCATGTTGTTCATATTTTTCGATGTACTTTCACATGGTAACTTGTTTGAAGCACGATTTAATTGTTTTAAGGCATTTTCGGTGGTTTGAATATAATAGTATTATTTTGACACGTTTTACGAGGCAATGCATGTTTTCGAAATAAGCATGTTTTATAATATGTTCGGCTCTATTAATGTTTAATGAGATGATTTTGATGATTTTCATAATTTTTTAAGCATGTTTTGACTGTTATAGGGCCTAAGCACGTTT
>JBBPDJ010000008.1:6512376-6550548 GCA_037974625.1 Cucumis cinereus | reverse complement strand
TACTTATTAGATTTGCTGCTAATCCTTCCACTAAGCTTACATTGTTCAAAATAGGCAGCTGTTGATCTTCAATATTTCCTTTTCCAATTACTTTTCCTCTTGCATCATCACCAAAGGTCACATAGCCTGCTTTGCATTCTTTTAACCCAGTCAATACTGTCTGATTCCCAATCATATGTCGTGAGCAGCCACTGTCAAAGTACCAATCATTCTTGGTCATTTTATGAACCAAGGTAAGAGCCACACTACACTTAGAGCCAGATTCTGAATTAAACATGGTTAGATCCTGATTTCTTTTAACTTTCCAAATCTGTTTAGCACCTCTGTGATACTTCTGCCCTTTAGATGGTCTTGTTGAAAGCAAATCATAGCAGAAAGGTCTAATATGTCCTGGTCTTCCACAGAAATGACATACCCAGCTTCTCTGAGGTCTTCTGATGCTATCAACTGTAGATTTGTCAAAATGTACTTGAGGCTTATGAAAGTGTTGTTTACATTCTTCATTAGTACTACTTTGATTGTATCCTATCCCTCTTCTGTCTCCGGCTATTCTTCTCATATTCAAAATACTATCCAAATGATCAGTTCCAGAGCTCATCATACGCATTGTCTTGGATATCCTGTCACGTTCATTGCTAGTTTCTCTTAGTGTTTTTTTCAACTCAGACACAGTTATCAACAGTCGATGATTTTCCTCCACTAGTTTCATTATTCGATCACTCTGTTGCTCTATCATTGATATATATTCAGCTCTTGACTTAGAGCTTTCATCCTTCTGTTCTTCTCTTGTAACTGATTCAAATTCCAGTGCATCCTCAATGCTAGCCTCAGATACAGTGTTCTCGGTAACTCTTGCCATCAGTGCTTGTATTTCTTCCTCACTATCACTTCCATCATCTGAGTCATCAGACAAGGTTGCCGTGAATCCCTTCTTCTGCCTCCTTAGATATGTAGCACATTCAGCTTGATAATGTCTGAACCCCTCACACTCTCGGCAACGAAAAGAGCGGTCACTTCTTTGTGTATTATTCGCACTGTTTCCTTCAGGTTCCTTTTTCTTGAATGAGGAATTCGACACCTTTGATGGACTCACATTCCTTGAGTTATGACTAGATGATTGACTGCCAGAGCGCCTGTTGTATCTTCGAGTGAATTTAGAAAATTGTTTGGACAACAAGGCTATGGTATCCATCATGCTATCCTCACTCATCCGCTCTTTCTTGGAGTTTGATTCAGGATTACTGACAGTTTGGAAAGCTATATTCTTTCCTTTACTTACTTCCTTACTTCGAAGAGACAACTCATAAGTACGCAGAGAGCCAAACAATTCCTCTAACTTCATTGCAGAAACGTCTTGAGCCTCTTCAATCCGCAGTAACTTTCATATCAAAACGTGGTGGCAAAGATCGCAAAACTTTTATGACCAGCTTTTCTTCAGAAATTCTCTCCCCTAGCCCATATGATTCATTTGCAATGTCTAGAACCTTTACGTTGTAATCAGCAATAGTCTCTTCATCTAACATTTTAACAAACTTTGTTGTGAGAATCTGCATTCTTGACTTCTTAACTTTGGATGTACCTTCATGAGCTACAACAAGTATATCCCATGCATCTTTCGCATACTCACATGTGTTAATGAGCCTAAACACATTCCTGTTAACACCATTAAAAATTGCATTAAGAGCACGTGAGTTACCTACAGCAGCGAGATCTTCTTCTTCTGTCCAATTTCCTTCAGGTTTTACAATCACAGCTCCATCTGCACCAGTAACGCTCGGTGGAGTCCATCCAATCAACACTGCTCTCCACACCTTCTGATCCATGGATTTTAAGAATGCAGTCATTCTTGCTTTCCAGTATGCATAGTTAGTTCCATCTAGAACATGTGGTCTAGTGGTGGAACTGCCTTCTCTTAGTGCATCCATAATGAATTTTGCTACAACCTTGCTCTGATACCAATTGAAAAACCGATTAGGACCTTGCAGTAGTAGTTACACTATCATCAATATGGATGCAATATTATAAATACAAAATAAGAGAGATGAATACAGAGACGTTGTTAACCCAGTTCGGCAACAAGCCTACATCTGTGGGGTTTTCACCCTGATGAGATCCTTATTATTATTATCAAAGAAACTCCTCAAAGTTCACAAAGTTACAACACTTGTTATAACATAAGATAATAACTTCAGTAGCACAGATCACACAGAGACATCTTCTCTGCTGTTACTTGTCTTCACGAATCTCCTACTCGTCTGACAAACTGTCTTTACTGTATTCTCAATGATCTCATATAATAACAGGCTCCCCTTGTTTAAATACTCCAAGATGTTTAAAGAGATCTCCCCCTCAAGAGGCACACACAAAGTAAACAAGCCTTCACGTCTTGCAGTAGAAGTCGCTTGCCAGAAGATAAAAATACACACTATGTGTTTAACGCATAAAGTGCAGGAACATAGTAACACACACCTTTTCTTCTCTCAATCACGATCACCAAATCTTCTCAACTACTAGGTCAAAACCAAGAGCAATATATAAGCATACTAAATCTCAGAGGATTTAATTCTTTAGGAGATTTAATTCCTTTAAAGAAACAATATCTTTCTTTAAAACAATATCTTTCCAAGAATATCTCAACAAATAAGGAAAGTATTTTATCATATAAATAATTAAGATATTCTTGGAGAAAAGGAATTATGTTAAGCCAATTAGTAAATGTAACAACATTAAACATAAAACACTAAAAACTATAAAACTAAAATTTTAGTGGGAAAAACCTAAAATCTCTGACACTTTTATAAATAAACCGATCACTGTAACTAGAAACAAAGAACCATATACTAGCACATCCAAGTATTACGTCACATCTGTCATCAAGAGCATTGCTCAACTAGCACCTGTATGTATATGAGAACCAAGGATCGCTCCTGTTTGTACTTAAAAAATCTTTAAAAAAAAAAGAAAGCATTACGTCACATCGTATGCTTCCTTCATCGGACACAAGTTGTTAGAGCATGTTTAGAAGTGATTTTAAAATAGTTAAAATCACTTTTGTCTTGTTTAAAACCCTTTGAAATATGTTTTTATCAATTCATTATCAACACAATGTTTGATTTTACACCACAAAACATTATTTTTATTGTATCAAAAATGATTTTGAACCTAACAAAAGTGATTTAAACCAATTTAAAATTACTCTCATATGGCCGATCGAAGGTGTACCGTTTGTGACGATTATGAGAAGATCATATTTGTCCAAACTCCCAATTTTCTTTGCAGGTGAGATATGATTGGGAAACTGCCAAGCTTGATGTAATGTACAAAGCACTCAAATGCAAATTTTCAAGTTATCCTGTTCTGAAATCCATGTTGCTATCAACTGCTGGATCTGTTCTAGTTGAATCATCACCTCATGATCTTGTGTGGGGCGGAGGTCGATTTGGAGAAGGACTAAACTATCTGGGGAGGCTGTTGATGAAACTCAGAGCCGAGTTCCTCAGTCTTTCGTGACGATTTCAAGTTCAATTGAGAGAAAATCGAGAGAACCAACTGAAGTGGTAACTATATTTATGAACTTATTAAGTTGGCCTGAAAATGATGGATACCATCTATTTGAGTTCAACACGTGAAAATAGGAATTCCAATTTTAAACCTTTTTTATTGAAGATATAATGCCTTAACTAATTGAGGCTATGCCCCGACAATAATATTGATTTCATATACAAATGAAATGCATAGCCTCTCTTGTACTTCATTGTTGCAATACAACCTTTTGATAGTTGGTCTCATAATTATTCCCAAAGAAGTTAAATCTTAGGGATAAGAGTATGTTGAAAGCATGGTTGCGACTAAGAACCTACGTGAAATAAATGTCCCTATAGAGTGGTACATAATTCACATGAACGATACAAAAAGTTCTTTAGTAATTATAGTTCTCTCTTAATATATCTTTAGATTAGAAAACTTTCTTGTAGAACTTTGGCAGGATTTTTGCCATCGATGACGATTAGATTGTTTCTTTAAGATAAGTTTGAGACAAGGAAGGCAAGGAGTGAAGTCAATAAACTAATTGAAGTTGTTTAGTTATTAATTACTCGGGGGAGTTAATTACTTAGGAGAGTTATTAAGTATGTTTTATGTGTTTGGGGTGTAGGATTGTTTATATAAATTTGGTAAGTCTATGTTAACTGAATGAACTTAAGAAAATACTTAGATCTATAATCTTTTGAACATTACATAAATTCAAATATTACTTGAAAAATGGGGAGGGTTTGTGGTAAATTAAAACTGGGAAATGTTTAGAGCTTTGAAAAAAGATAAAAAAAATAATAATAAAAATAAATAAAATTTAAAAAGTGACTTTTAGGGTTTCATTTGGAAAACGAAACTTGAGGGTGGGGTGAGGTTAATAAATATCTAGAGAGAAACAACACGTACATGAGTCACAAAGGATGAAAAGCCAAAGTTACGACTTGGTCCAACTGATGGATTTCATCTTTCTCTTCCACATGCCCATGAAGTTTTAAGAAAATCCAAACATCTCATATCTCGACAGAGAGGTCAACCCAACCACAAGAAAAAATAGATCTTTGTCATTGTCGAGTCTATTGACTTAAATCTCAAGTATCAAAATAAGTCAACTAGAAGCAAGCAACAATTGTAATTGAAGCTTTAACTGACGTTGATAGAGGTTAGTTGTATGTCGGGATAAAGCAAGGCGCTTACCAAGTGCGAAGGAAAGGCAAATTTGTTTCTTTAAAAGATTACTTCTATTATTGAATGAATTGAAAAGGATGGGGAAGAGGATATTTTATTGCCTAATTCCATAAGTTACAAACCTAGAACTAAAAAGGAAACTAAATCTTTAACTAAGACAATTAGGAAATGGAAAAGGAACTTAAACTATGACAATTAGGAAAGTGCAAAGGAAACTAAACCTTTAACTAAGACAATTAGGAAACTAAACTCTAACAATTAAGAAAACTAAATTACGTCAATTTCCCTCCCCCTAAGATAAAACTCATCTTCAAGTTTAAGTTGAATGTTTCCGCTGGTTCGAAGCAAAATATTATGAAATATCAGCTATACATTGAAGATGGGATTGATGTGTAGACCATTGGGTAGTTCAACCTAGTCAGCATTGTCACCAAATCTCTTTGATATTCTAAAAGGTACTATATTTTTTGGTTGCAATTTACTTATTTTTCAGCTATTAGTCTTGCTTTCGAAGGTAAATGATGACTAAATCTCCTTCTTTGAACTCCTTGAATCTCCTATGCTTGTCAGCTTATTCCGTGTAGCTTGCATTCATTTTCTAAAGTTTTCTTGTCACTTTTTCATGCAATTTAGTTATTTGTTAAGACACGCTTTCCGCCTCCAAGCTAAGATCAACTTTGAAGGGTAGATTAGCAAGATCAACAATTAGTCTAGGTAATTTGGTGTAGACAATTTCAAATGGTGACTCCCTATTGATCTATTCTTAATTTGATTGTAGGAAAACTTTGCTTGAGCTAAGACAAGGCCCCATTACTTAAGTTTATCTCCACCAATGCAGCGTATGAGATTAGCAAGGGTTCTACTGTTGACTTCGGTTTGGTCGTCTGTTTGCGGATGATTAGTGGTGTTGAATTTTAAAGTGGTGTTGAACTTCTTCCATAGAGTCTTCCAAAAATAGCTCAGGAACTTCATCTCGATCCAAAACGATAGACTTAGGAACACTATGTAGTCTCACAATTTCCTTGGAGAAAAGGTTAGCAATATAAATAGCATCTGAAGTCTTGCAACATGGTAAAAAAATGAGACATTTTGCTAAATTTGTCAACTAAAACAAGTACGGAATCATACCCTTTTTGTGATTTTGAAAGCCCGAGGATGAAATCCATGGACAAATCCTCCCATATGTTTTGTCAATCCCAAAATGTCCCACAAGTTCGTTGCTATGTAGCTCTTTTATCAAGTCTTCATGAAGTGATGTTCTGGGGATGAAAAGCAAATTGTTCTTTGAAAAGAAAGTTGTTTGTCAAATGGAAATCATTACAGTTAACATGATCAACGCATAAAGGCCAAATGTTACCAAAGTCGGGGTCAACTTTATAGAGATTGGGAATAGAGTCAAAAGCTACCACTTGAGTCTTTAAAATAATAAGAAGATTGGTTTTTCTACTTAGGGTATCTGCCACAACATTAGTACTATCTGCCATGTGCTTTATTGTAAAATGAAAACGTTGGATAAAAGATAGCCATCTAGCATGCATCTTACTAATTGTTTTTTGGATTTGCAAATATTTAAGGAATAAATGATTTGAATATAAGATAAATTCTTGGCCCAAAAGAGAGTGCTTTCAAACCTTTAATGCTCTCACCAATGAGTAGAGCTCTTCTTCATAGGTGCTGCACTTTTCTCTTCCTTCACTTAGCTTCTCACTCAAGAACTCTATTGGGTGAGTTTGTTGAGATAGGACCACTTCTATGTCATAACCACAAGCATCAACTGCTACCTCAATAGATTGAGAAAAATTTGATAGAGCAAGAACGGGTGTGTTAGACAACTATCTTTCAAAAGAGAAAAACTTTGCGTTTGGAAGTTAGTCCATAAAAATTGTCTCTTTTTTAGAAGTGAGGCTATAGTACTAAAATTTTTAATGAAGTTCCTATAAAAAGATGTAAGATTAAGGAAACTTTGTAATTCTTTTACCGTTGTAGGTTGAGGCCAATTTTAGATTGCATTAGTCTTGCTTGGGTCTACTAATATTCCAAATTCATTGATAATATATCCTAAAAATTTTATTTCTTTAACCAAGAATGAACACTTCTTAAGATTGACGCTAAGTTGGTTATCCTAAAGTGTTTTAAATAGAGTATGCAAATATGATAGGTGTTCATCATACGATGCATTGTACACTAGGATATCGTCAAAGTAGACTACCAAAAACTTATTGAGGTACGAATGCAAAATCGGAGTCATTAACCTCATAAAAATGTTGGGTTCGTTGAAGGCCGAAGAGCATCACCAACCATTCATAGAGGCCCTTATTAGTCTTAAATATCGTATTCCATTCATCTCATGGTCGGAACCTTATTTGATGGTAACCACTCTTCAAATCAATCTTGGAGAAAACTTTTGCTCCTCTTAGTTGATCAAAGAGGTCGAAAATTCTAGGAATTAGAAGGCGGTATTTTATGATATCTTGTTTATGACACGACTATCAACGCACATTCTCTACGTTCCTTCTTTTTGGGGAGCTAGAAGAATCGAAACGACGCAAGGACTTAAGCTAGGCTTAATAAATTCTTTCTGTAGAAGCTCATTGATCTGTTCTTAAAGAATCTCATATTCTCTTGAGCTCATTATCTAAAATGGTAAATTTGGAAGAGTTAAACTGAGAATGATATCAACGTTATATTAGATATCCCTTAATGGCGGCAAGTTGGCAGATTTCTCCTAGACTTGTTGAAATCCCTTCAATAATTTTCGAATTTCTTTATTGTCTTATTGCAAAGTATGTGTTTGCACTTGGTCTTTCACCACTAAGGCCCATACTTCTTTATTATTTTTTTCAATAAGTCGTCCACTTTCGTGAACACAAAATAGTTTCTTTTTCAAATGTTTCTTGTCTTTGAATTCTAATTTATCTGAAGGACTTGTTGACATAGGAGACCTTTTGACCCACCCACGTGAATTCACAGGCGTTCTCTCTTCCTCTATGTGAGGTTTGCAAGTCGTATTGCCATGGACGTCCCAACAAAATACAACGTTCATATCAAGAATGTCACAAATAATTTGACCTTTATAAAAATTACCAATAGAGAGGAGAATTGTGCAAGTGGAACTTATTAGTGCTTCACCACCCTTCTTGCTCCAACTTACTTTGTAAGGATGTGGGTGTGGATCTAATTTGAGACTGAAAGCTTGCACAAGTTTTGACAACACTATATTCTCACTACTCTTGCTATCATTGATGACATTGCAAACTTTACCATTAATTGTACAACGAGTCCCAAAAAGTGAGTATCTTTGTGGATGAATTTTTGTTTTTGGGGTGAGTAGAAGCCTTTGAACAATACAAGAAAGTTGGACACCCTCGTTCGGACCTAACTTATTAATATCTTCTTCGGAATTTTGCACAATTTCTTCTTCTTGGCTTTCCTCACCTTCAACATATGCTCCTGATTTTCTTTTGGGACATTCATTGGAAAAATTCCCTTTTTGGCCGCAACGGCAACAACCAAGATTTGGTCTTTGATAGGGGTTGGATCCTCCTTTTTTGTTTAAAACTTCTTGGTTTCTTAAATTTTGGTTTGTCTTTTGTGGTTGATCCTCTTTAAGCCATGTTGAATTGGAGCTTTGACCTTGTTTTCTAGCATCATAATTCTTTTATTGGGAAGGAGTAAAATATTTGTCCCATGTATGCTTCTTGGAGCTACTTCCCTTTTGTCTCTAATCCAACTTAATTTCAACTTTGTAAGCCATTGAGATAGTTGTTAGAAGTGTGCTAATGTATAGAAGATCCATTTGCTCTTGAATGTCATCCTTCAATCTGCCTACAAATCGTGCAATTTGATAATTTTCACTTTCATTTATTCGTGATCTTGCACTTAATCGATTGAATTCCTCCGTGAAATCGACCACACTTCTATTTTCTTGTTTGTACTTCTGGAATTGTTGATAAAGAATTTGTTCGAAATCGATTGAAAAACATCGTTCTTTCATCATCTTCACCATCTGTGGCCAAATTTTGATTGGATTCTTGCCCATTAAATGTCGGTTGATTTGAATTTGATCCCACCATGTTGAAGTGCTGAATTTCAGCTTTAATGCTACCATTCCTTTGTTTCGGCCAACTCTATTTTGACATCAATTTCTTGCTTCTTGGTTCCTTCGAAGCTGTTATTGGTCAGTGGGCATTGTTGAAAACCTTCGTCTTCATCGGAGGTGGTGTCGGGTTATGAGTCAGTTTTGTTGGGTTCTTGCAATCGGAGAGGTTTTGAAGCTAGCAAGTTCTCCAAATTTCGCACTATTCATACGACGCTTACTGAAAACTTACTTACTTGCTTAATTAAAACTATAATAAAACTGAGAAAAACATAAGTGATATTTATATAAACATGCTCAACATAACTGTACAACCTATATCAAGCTCATAACCAAAGTTTAGCAAACAAAAGACATATATATAACCATCCTCTAAAACCCTCGAGTCTCAATATAACTCTACATGCATGATTAAGACACATGATAACAAAAGAAACCTAAGACTAGATGGCAGACTGGCAACAATAGGTCGGCTCGAGAATCACGATCTCTACCTGAAAATTAGAAAATATGTTGAAAAAGTGAGCTAAAAGTCCAGTGTGTGACTATTTAAATAAAACATGCTTGGAATTCAATATATAAAGAAATATCAACAAAGTAACACAATACTTGTAAAGCTTTCTCATTACTCTAATATCCATCTATAAATTGTGGGTGTCTGGCTCAGTTGTGGTAGAATTTAATCAATACCATTAACTTGGATCTTTCTGTTTCTAGGCACATTATAGTAGAATTTAATCAATGCTACTGGATCCTCACTGAAGTGGAACTCTAGGCACCTAATAGGGGCCCTCATATCAGTGAAAATTTATCTTTGTGCATATTATACTACCTCTTTATGGTCTCAACCATTCTCTAGATAACTCGAGTATAGAGCAATGTAAAACATGCTTATTAAACTTTTACTCAAAACTTAAATAAATCTCATGCTCGAAATAATACACATTTTAAATCTTGCTTTACTTAAATACTTTAAGTTCAACATTAAATCTCATGCTTTGAGCAATTCAACTAATTCACATGTTGGATAAACTTTTCTGGAATTCATGCTTTGAAATACTTTGTAAATCTCATGCTTAGCTATTAAAGTCAAATCTCAACTTTCAGGTATATCTCATGCTGATAAATATGTGAAATATAACAAATACTTCAACTTGATACTAAATTAAGCTTAATAGCTCAAAGCTTACTTAAATACCTTAACTTAAAATTAAATATAATATCCATGCTCAAATTGTCCAAGACTTGCTTTAAATATTTCAAATTCATGTTTAAATTAGAGATTTGCAATCATTTTTTTACTCACAGGTCTGTGCTATTTCCCTAGATCTATAGACTTTCTCAACTTCTTTTTAGACTGAAATAAGAGAATTAAGTCCTCAGTTAATCATCTTAATCCTTAAAATTTCCAACCCTAAACACTAAAAATCACAAAAATATCAAAAATTGTCCATTTTCACAAAAGCATGGGCTGGCACATGGATGGGCTGGCGCAGGGTGCTATGTCGTGTGCTAACCTCGCAAGCCATGGTGTGCGCCCACCATGGTCGCACATGGTCCTCTCGCAAGCCTACTCTGCGCACACAAAAGCTCTTCGTCGCATTGCTCTTGGCACGCACAAGCTTTGTCACGTGGCACCTTGTCACGCACATGTCTGGCCGCATAGCTATGCACTCAACTTGTCTTTGCGCCGCTCATGACATTTTCTATGGCACTCACCTATGCACAGTGTCACTGACGCCTTTCCATTGCCCCCCTAACAGCTGCCCAAATTCTCAAATCTCCTGTGCAAGTCAAATTTCCGGATCTCACTTCAAAAATTCATAATTCGAAATCCATTCATTAAATTGAAAAGCTTCTTTGTACAAGCTTGTTTCTTATATTCTTAACTACCTTACCTCAAAACTTTAGCCTAAATTTCAAGTATTGCTCTAGCTGGCTCCAAATCTTTGAAGATTGCTTCAAAGTCCCTCCAAAACTGACCTTATGTGTTGTTCTTCAACAAATGAAGTTCTTCCTTAAATCCTCTCCTCCAGCAACCCTCACCCAAAAAATAGACTCTCTCAGCTTTCTTTTGAGACCAAAAACACTTAATTCGCTCACGTAGTTTGAGAGCTCTCTTCTTCTGAAGCCATCCTTATATCGACAGTTTTGCATGACCTCAACTTCACAGCTCTTGCTTACCATTTTTTTATGTAAACTATGCTTAATCATCTGTAATCCACTCAACCGACCTTCCTATCTCGTCTCTCAACTTAACAACTCACTTTTAGACGCCCAACCTTTACACTTTTCTTGCCCAAGCCTTAAGTAGTCTTGACGCATTGCCCATAGTGCGTAGCAATGGCCTGCCGCCTAGTTCATGTCTCAACGCCTAACCCTCTTTTTAAAGTCACATGTGTTGTCATTTACTTTGCAAGTTGACTGCATACCTACTCACATGGGCCGCATAGGCCCTTACTTGCCCGCACACTTAAACTGGCCTCGTCGTCAAGCAAACCTTTGCTCAAGCCACAAGATTGCTTATATGTCTCGCCGCCTAGTCGCCAAGCAAACCTTTGCTCAAGCCACAAGATTGCTTATATGTCTCGCCGCCTAGTCCTGTCTTAACACCACACAACGCCTAGGGCATTTGATACCATTGATACTCAACACTTAGTCTCATTGTTGGGCCGCCTAGGACAACCTTTTGAATCCTTCAATGCCCATTTTGTCTAGCACAACACTTAGCCAAATATCACCTATCCTTCACTTTGGCCGCCTAACAAGCATTACTTTGGCCGCTTGGGACATTCAAATGGCCAACCCTTAGCGCCTTACTCATACAACAGTTAGCCACATAGAGGTTATTTTGGGTCTTCACGTGGCCACGTGACACACTTACACGCCTAGCCAACAACTTAGTAATTAATTTCCATCACTTCTCTACTTTTGGCCGCTTATCTCAACACCTCAAAGCCTTATCAACCAACACACACAACACTTAGGCTATTTTCTATAAGTCATCAACCTTAACTAACTCTTTTATTAACAAAATAACAACAATAACACCAAATTTACTAAAAACACTAAACTTAAAGAGATAGCAGGGCAGATTTACAGTGACAATGTTCAAATCTTTAAAGAAAATTTTCTTAATTGTGTAGGTCCTAAAAAAAACTGTTTTGAAAAGTTTATAACCATAAGAAACTTCCCTTACGTGATTCTATTGTTGTTGTTGTTATTGAAAAGTGAATGGTAAAAATGGTTGAAAAGGTAAAATAGGTTATACTTTTGTGTAAAATTACAGCTCATTAGGTTATTCGTGTAAAAAATGGAAAAGTTAAGACAATTGTATAATCAACCCTTTTTATTTAGACTATATGTGTGGAAAACTTTTTACTTGGACATTTTGCAAACATAATTTGATTATGATTGAAGTTGTTTACTTTGCATTGTCCAATATCATTGTCTTCTTATCGTTACCGTTTAGGGTCAATCAATAACAAATATTTTCGAGTTTTCTTGACACCCAAATGTTGTAAGGTCAGGCGGGTGTCCCATGAGATTAGTCGAGGTGCGCGTAAGTTGGTCCATCCCATGAGATTAGTCGAGGTGCGCGTAAGTTGGTCCAAACACTCACGGATATAAAAAAAAAAGATAACATTGAGCGTAACAAATTCATCATTCTCCTATATAACAACAATAATATCTATAACAATAGCATTATCTCCTAGTAGGTCCCACACAATTTTAAAGTTTGTTGATTACAAATTTTATTGTAGGCTCCAAATCTCATTACAATTACATAACACAAATAAACAACAAACATAATCAAATAATGCACATTTTTCAAAAAAATAAACATGACCTTTTAGTTTGTAATCTATTTAAAAATGTTAATTAAGTCCTTTAACTATTGATTTGGTAGATCTAAAACTTCAAAAAATAATATAATAATTAAAAAAAAAAAGTTAAAAATTGATAGTTTAAGAACTAATTAAACACCTTTATAAAATCTAAGAACCTATTCGACACAAAACTAAAAATTTGATGATCTATAAATACTTTTGAAAGTTTATAAACCAAGTAAACACAAACTTCAAATCCTGGAGATTAAACTTATAATTTAACCGACATTGTATATGTTAAATCTAACCTGATTATTTACAATTGACATACAATGCTCATACTACATCACAAGAAAATGAAGAAATTCAAGAGGAAGGTCCTAGGATTTACTTCCTTGCATGTTATAAAATGTTTTCATATGATCCCTACGATCACATTTCCAATGGATAGTGGACATATTTTTAAGTTAATTTTACAACATAAAATATACCAACATGAAATAAAAAATGATTTACAAGTTTATGTACGTTGTTGATTTTTATTTGTTTTTTAGTAACGTTGTTAAACTTATTTATTCGCATACAAATGTCTAGATGCAGGACAAACAAGTAACATTGGCGGAACAAATCCTCATAATAACAGCCAGTGGGGTAAAAACTTTACCTTCAAAACACATCCTAACCTGAAACCAATCGAGGCACATTTGAGAATCTCTGCAGTCATTTGTGGGAGTGTTTAATTTTCTACGGTCTCCGATGATATCCGAACGCCATACACCAGCTACCACTCCTGGTCTACTCCCAAGACATCATCATCTACAGTGGCTGTCTCGGCTTGGATTTGCTGAATTAACCTCCTTTTATTTAATATTTGTCTCTGATGTCATGACGTTCAAGTTCGAGTCAAGGAAGAGGCAGACAACAGCACAGTCGTCAATGTAGGAAGAAGGAAGCTTGCATCCCCATGCTTTAGTTGCAGATTCAACCAATGATCGGGCTGCACAACGAACTGGGGCCGATGCTACAATGTCAACTACTTCTTTGTTTGAGAGAACATCCCAAATCTGGAAAGTATTGAATCAAAGTTTAGATGGTTAGAGAGTAGTCGGGAAATGAATCTACTTCAGTAGTAGATAGTTTTAAGAAGTCGCTATCATACTCCGTCTGTAGCCAAAACTATAAACTCGTCCTTGTCAGACAGACAGCGGTATGATATTTCAGGAACAGAAATTAGACCGAAATCCTTGAGGCAAAAGTCTCCAAAAGATCGAGCCATCGCCAGCCCCGGGGAATCATTGTTCGGAAGCCATACTCTAGCAACTTCTGGTTCATCCTGATGGGCAAATACCCGACCTTTGCATTTGAGAATTCTCTCGGCTTCCTCTATAGGGGATAAAAAAGCAATAAAAAACATAATTCAGCAAGTGAATAAGTGAAATTTCTATGTCCAATGTAAATAACCAAAACTAATTATCATCTTTAAAATTTTCATAAATTTCCATGTCCAATGTAAATGAACAAAACTAATTATCATCTTTAAGATTTTCTCTACAATGACTAATTATCGTCCAGTCATCCGATGATGAGTGGATTGTTAAAGAGAATAGTTGGACTACAAATGATTTCATTGTTGAGCATGATGTTGAATCTAACATCAATGTTTATGAACTTAGAGAAGGATTAATGATAAGACAAGACAACTGAATTTTAAAAGTGGAGGTATATAACTTGTTGAAACTTTGTTTTAAAACATTGTTTACAATTCACACAACATGACTCAACAGACATTTAAAATTGTATACAGCCTACAGGACAGGTTATGGTTGCCTCTTAAAACAAGGTCCATTAGACTGCTAAATAATCATTCTTTAGGTAAACATGAACAAATGAAATAAAGGGTCAAGGAAAAGTAGTATGCTCTTGGAAATTTATATTAAATTTGTAAAATCTGTGACCTACAAATGATTCTCCTTTAATGAAAGGCAACTAATTGGACTCAACATACCAAATTAACCAATCAGGCCAAATTATAATGCCAACAAAAGCCAGAATATAATCTTCCTACATTGGTTCTATATCCAAGAGGCAATTGTCTTGATTTCTTCAAAAATACTGCAATTAAAAGAGAGATAGAGAGAGAGGGAAACCTGGAATATCTGGCTTGAGGTCTATGGTCAACTGAACTGCTTGGAGAGAATTATCCTCATCTCTTGTACCCAGCACAGCTCTTGAATCCCCAACGTTACCAATAACGAGGTCTCGACCCTAAAAGCCAGTACATTAAGAAGGGTCAGTTAAAAATCGCAATGAAAATGTTGTAGTATAACTGCAGTAATGATACTACCTGCTTAATAAGAGCTACTGCTGTTGTACCACTACAGAAGCAATCAATACTTGGTTGAATTTTGAGTTCTCCATCCATTATCTTGAAAGCTTTCAGAAATGATTCCCTCAGTTTCTCAGAAATTTCAGGCTGCGTAAGAGGGGAACTAGCTTCATTCCAACTAACTGCTAAGGTAGAATCTTCATTGTTCACAGGTTCTGTTTTACAGCCTAACTCTTCTGAAATAGCCTCATTGGCTTCCCAATGTGCGGTCAGTTTCAGGGGAAGAGAATCTCTCACCCTTTTCGCAACCAGATGACCATAAGGACCATGGCCATCAAAAACTCCACAGAAGAATGTATCAGTTCTGGAGCCAAAATTCTGAAATTCATGACCTGGTTAGTGATTACACCCAATCTATTACAAGTCAACAAGTATTATCTGAAAATTAAAGGAATTTTCAGGCTACACGGTGAAGCCAACAATGAAGAAACCCATACTTTGAAAAGAGAATTTTTTAAATTCAAATATTTTTTCTGGTATAAGATCTATAGGGCGGTTTGCCCACCAACCTAATAAGTGGATGTTAAATAACTCAACTTCAATAGTGTTTATTATTGAAGTTTGCACATTTATCGAACAAACTTCATCTTACAACTCTGCACGTCAGACATAGACTTTCAAACTTCAGCTTATTAACTCCAAACTTAATAACTCAACTCAGCCTCATACACCTCCGGTAGGTTTTAAATTTTTATCTCTTATATCCTATTTATAGTCATGTAGCAATCTATCTAAGCCTCTTACCGACATGTCAAGTCGATGATTGAACCTTGTTTTTCTCTCCCTCCATCTAGCAATGAAAATGGGATGCTGGTACATTAATTGGTGAAGAAAAAACAAAGCAATCTCAAACCATATGGCATAGGCTTTTGACAGAAACAAAAACGAAAATACCATCCATCCAAAGTAACAATTGAGTTTATTTACTCAAGGAACTTTCTTGCTACTCAAGACCTGTGATTTGTCAACAGAAAACCTATTGAACAAACAGTTTAGATCATTTGAACGAGGCCAACAAGACACAGAAATGAAAATGTAACAACAAATAAAGAGCTAACCTCCCAAACAATCATGGCATCTTGGTTCATCCCTTTCTTGCCCTGTTGAGTATGAAGTGAAGCAACTTCACTGGACCCATTCAAGAACATCCTACCAGGAATTCTGTGAACTGTTGCTTCACTCTGATTCTGCTGCTCAAACACATTATCTGACTCTTTCTCTTCAATAACTCCCAGAACAGGAGATACAGGAGAACCAGGAATAGTCCTCTTACTTCCTACAGACAAGCAGGATCCCATTCTGGGGACTCTAATAAATGCTTGAATATGAACCCCCAGCAAGTAGAATCAGACTTATTGACCCTTTATTCTATATTCCAATCCTTCACACAGAGATTGGCCTTATCATCCACATAAACGTCTCTTAATCACAGATTAACCACTAAATTAGTCTCTAAAGACATCTTAATACCATGTCATAGAAATATCAATCTGTTTGTAGAATATTAACAGCTCTCCTGACTGTCCTCTTCAAATTACACAATACTAAAAAGGTCAAAAAGGCTAAGCAAAAATAGAGAGCAAACGCATACGTCCAAACCTACTCAACAAAAGATGATTAACATTTCCAGATTTAGAAACCGAGGGGGCATACTAATGCCCCACCAAGTACACAAAAAGGCCAAATTCAGCCAGTTACTCGAAACGAATTTATTTCACCCCCAAAAGATTTATCATCCATTTCTCAACAGAAAAGTCCCCCTAAACTGCGATTCATATAAGACCAAGCAGAAAAATGATACCCCCGATCGGAAAAACAATCAAACTTCCAGAAAGTCGATTAGCAGATTGATTGAGAGTTCGGGGGAGGAAGGATGTATTAGACACCGAGTGAAGAGAAAACTGGGGGTGGACGGATAGAGTTGGAAAAACGATGGGAAGATAGCGTATAAATAAACAAGTTTTGAGGTTGAAAGATGACAAAGAAATGAAGTTTCATTAATGGCGTCGCTAATCGTGAAGAAGAAGAAGAAGAAGAAGAAGAAGAATGATGGAAAGGCGACTCGGCTTGGGTTGAGTGTATTTAAAGAGTATAAAATAAAATATGGAATATTTCCATTTTTATGGCTGTAAGGAATCTAAATTAACCTTTTTTTAAAATTTATTTTATTATTATTTATTTATTTATTTATCAGGATAGTTGCAAATATACAATATTTTAAATAAATTCTAAATATAGCAAAATTTATTAAAGTTTATCCATAATAAACGTTTATGACCATGTTGCAAATATTGATCTATGACAGATAGACATAAGAATCTATCTTATTTCTAAAATTACTACTCATTATAATTACTCTTATGTATTTTGGTTGATTGAAATTTAAGTTTATAAAAACTATTTTCATAAGTTCTACTTAAAAAAAAAAAACATTTTCTTTTATTAACAACCAAGCTCTAAAAGAAGCGTTTTTTATTTTTGAAATTTAACTGAAAGTTTAAATATTGGTTGAGAAAAAGTTAAAATTATAACTTTAATGGATCTATTGGACATAGCATAAGGTCTAAATATTATTTTGGCCTCGATATATATATATATATTTATATATATAGCAAAATGTTAGTAACTATCAACGATAGACATTGATAGATAAAGCTTCTATCCGTTTCTATTAGTGACACTGATACAAGTCTATCAGTGTCTATTAGTGTCTATCATTAATAGAATCTAAATTTTAGTTATATGTTGTAAATATTTTGATTTCTTTTGCTATATTTTGAAATATCTCTTTTAAATTATATATCATAATCTTTTTACTGAAAATAATATATGAATTTAAATATTGAAAATTTTAAAAAATAATACATCCACATTGCAAAATTAAATAATATTTAAATATAGAAATGGAAATTGGATATTGAAATAATATATGAATTTAAATATTGAAAAAACTCAACAATGAAAATCAAACTTACATGGCAAAATTAAAAGAAAGTAAAAATAAAAGAGTTAGTTCATGTTTATCCCGGTGAAAACATAATAGATCAATGTGAAGAAAAAAAAAACTCATTTAATTACATTTGTTGTTGACACATCGAAATGTAAAATAGAAACAGAATATGGATAAACTACTCTTATTTGTTTCTAAAATTTAACCTAAAACACTTGTACCAAACCTTCATCCAAACATAGTTTTTTTAAATTCAGACAACCTAAACTTGCAACCCAAACACAGTTTTTGCATTCTCAGGCTACTTAAAACTCCCAACCTAACCCCAAGCTTAACATTTTCAGATTTAAGTTTTTAAACTTGTGTAACAAACGCCTCCAAAATACTAAGCATGAGGTTAGATTGTGAAGTTTAGGCAGTTTAGGTTTAAGAAAACTGAGTTAGGAGTGCAAGTTTATGTTGCATGGGTCCTAAGAAAATGTGGTTAAAGTGCAAGTGCAAATTTTTAAATATTGAGTTTGTGATATATTTTCTTGGTATTTAATTATTTGTTAAATTTTAAACATCTTTTGTAGCATCCCAAAATTTGAGATAATTAATAATTATCTTGACTTAATTAGGTATAAGTTGGATTTATTTTGAAATTTGATTTGTTTTGGGATGTTAATTATGTTGATTTGGTTAAGAAATATATATGAGTATTAGTTAATTGATTTGGTGACAAGATAATCGAGGGAGAAAAGTGAAGAGATTTGATTTATTTGGAGTAAAGAAAGAAAAATTGAAGTTTGAAACTATAAAAGCATGTTATTTTCTCAAAATCGGAAAGTTGATTGAACATGTTTAATAGTTTGATACCATAAAAGCATGTTATTGCTGGATGGAAAAGATTCGTAAGGCAAGTTTGTAGTGTTTATGAGCCATTACAGTGGAATGAGAACTTGAGCTATATGAGGAGCAACCTGTTAAGGTTCTGGCAAGAGAAGTGAGAGTACTACGCAATAGAGGAATTGTGTTGGTTAAAGTTTTATGGCAGAATCAATAAGTCAAAGAGGCTACGTGGAAACGATAGGGTGTCATGAGGGCACGATACCTAGAGTTGTTCGAGGATTAGAACTTTCGAGGACGAAAGTTCCTTAAGGAGAGAAGATTGTAACATCCCAAAATTTGAGATAATTTTAGGTTAATTATCTTGATTTAATTAGGTAGTGTGTGCGCGTGCGCGTGTGCGTGGTGTGTGAGCGAGAGAAATAAATAATAAGTTATTCTTTATTTCTAAAGTATTTTAGGGTTTTGTTGGAAAACATGAGAGTTAATTTAAAAAAAAGGAATTTATTTTCTTCTTCTTCCTTACAAAGCCATCGCCACCCACCCCTGTCTTCCAAATCTTTTCCCCGGTTGCCTCTCCTCTAACGATACAGCCGCCATTCTTCAAGTTCGTTCTCCGATCGTCGTCGTCGACGACCATTGTTGTACATCGAGCTCAATCACGTGCCACCTTAGATACGAGCCATGTCTGAAGTCGATTCACGTCGATGTTCCCCTAACACGAAACTGCCGCCACGAATGCACTACGACTCGTGCCACCGTCGTGGTGATGTCGCTCACTATTTGGGTGAGTTTAATGAGTTTTGCTTGGTAAGTTTTTAAGTAATTTATTATGGATTTTTGGATACCCGTTGAAAGGATAAAATTATGGTTTATTGAGAATTAATATGAATTTATTTTGGGCATTTTCTTGGTTATTGAAGGTCGATTTGGAGCTTTCAATCGTTATTAGTTCGTAAAGTCTCTACGAATTGGGTTGAAATTTCGAAGGAGAATGGTAAGCTTGGTAAGGAACCAAATTGAAAGTTTAAAGGTTATTTAATTAATAATTTTTATGGAAAAATTGTTAATTTAACAGTTATGTGTAGGTTGAATTTGAAGCTTTTGTAGAGTTAATTTGTAGAATTTTTCTACGAATCGAATTAGAGTTTTCGGTGTTCGATCGGTAAGATTTAGTGTTATGGGGTTAAGGTTAAGTTTAATTAATAATTTTTATGGAAAATTATTAATTAAAGTTGTTGTATTTAGGATCAATTTGAAGGATTAGTCTGGAGCATTCATTTGGAATTAGTTCGTAGAGTTTTGTCTACGAATTAGGCTGGAATTCGGGGACCAATTGGTAAGATTAAAAATATCTTATTGAAGAGTTAAGGTTGACACTAATTTATAATTTTTATGGGAAAATTATTAATTAAATATTTTGTGTTTAGGATTGATTAGGAATTATTGTCAAGCCAAGGAATTTTCAACAATTTGAGGTAAGGGATATTACTACCGAATTTGCGACTGTAAGTAATATAAGGTTATCGGTGACTTGATTGGTTGTCTGACACGTTGACACTTCTGTGATATAATGATTGTTAGTATCTACGCTTGTCTTATGTTATGACTGGACTGATGATGGTTCATTTGCTAAATTCATCTATGTGGTATTGCTAGTATGATGAGATTAACCTATAAGCTGGTTACCTGGTACTGATGCATGACTCATATGTCAAGCTGAACTGTGTGGTACGCTGACATGAGTTGATTGGTGTTAAGTGATGAATTAATTGATAATGATTTGTGTGTTAAGCAGGTTATTGATATCGTTGCATGACTCATATGTTAAGCTGAACTGTGTGATACACTAACATGACTGATTTAATCTATGAGTTCTTGATGGACTTGATTTTATGGGTTGTTATGGAGAAACTATATAACATGACAAATATGTAATGAGAATGGTTAAATTAGTATTGTAGTATGTGGTGGGTTAGCTGGATGTGCTGGGTTAACTAGGTTAGGTTGAGTTAATTGTAGTAGGCTGAGCTAACTGAATTCTGTTGCATTAATTGAATTATGAGATGACTTAAGGTTGATTTTAGTTAATAATTTTAATGGAAAATTATTAATTAAAATTGAATATGTTAGGACGGTTTTCCGTGGAAAAACATATGAGTTGGATGTTATGCTTTTACGATTTGTTATGGAAAAATTGTAAAGCATGATATTTGTTATGACGTGAACTAAGGTTTGTGTTTGAAATTGATCATATGCGTATGAATACTTATGATGACTTTGGATCAAGGTAGCTGTTCATGAGCTATGTGGTATTGATGTAGGACTTATGTGATAAGTTGAGTTGTGTGGTATCAATGGTGTGTCTTATGCGGTAAACAGAACTGTGTGGTATGACTTATTTGATAAGCTAAACTATGTGATATGACTTATCCGATAAGCTAAACTGTGTGCTATGACATATGCAATAAACCAAACTGTGTGATGTGACTTATGCAATAAGCCAAACTGTGTATTGTGACTTATGCAATAAGCTGAACTGTGTTGATATTAGTGATATGACTGGATTAACCTAGAGCTGTTGCTTGTTATGTTTTATGGTTTGGTATGTAAAAACTGTAAAGCATGATAGCTATGTAATGTGAAGGAAATATGTGCTGAAATTGCTATGAATGTTTATGGTTGATTATTGTGATTTTGAATAATGGTAACTGTTACCCTTAGCTATTAGTCATGTTATACCTCGTATATGGGACAGGTTCATTAAGATGTTATTACACGTGTCCCGACTATACACTAGGTTGTTTTTGCATGTTTTTACATAGATTCGCTAGGACAACCTTTGCGTTTGGGTTGATATGGGTGTTCCTACCGAATCACTAGACTTTGTGGCACGGGGTATACGCTTAATAGGGAGTTAACAGTCTGGTATGGAATATGTGCCGATATTGTTACGAATGTTTATGGCTGCTTATGACGATTTTGGATTATGGTAACTGTTAACACTAGCTATTAGCCACATTGTACATCGTTCGTGGGAGGGGTTCACTAGGTTGTTATTGCACGTGTCCCAACAATACACTAGCCTATTTTTGCATGTGTTCCCACAGATTTGCTAGGACAACCTTTGCGTTTGGGCTGATATGAGCATTCCTACCGAATCACTAGACTGTGTGGCATGGTGTTTAGACTTAATAAGAAGTTAACAGTCACCTAGTGGGGCCGGTAGTGGGTCCTTTACTGGGTACTTTTATATTCATCCTTTTCATGTTTTTTTTTTTGGCAAAGGTTAGAGGAATCCTTGACCATGCCTTGGAGACTAATACGAGAAAATGCTTCTGCTACAGTTTTGATGATGTTATGTTTTCAGGAATTTGTGAACAGTTTTTTGTTTTCTTTAGCTTATCAAAATTGAATGTTTTATTTAGGGCCCGGACATCAGAAGTTTTACATTGTTTTATTGATTTATTTATTTGGTTTTATGCATAAAGATGATTTTGACGTTTCTTTTTAAATTTTTTAATAAAATGGTTTGAAATTTTCCTAAGCTTGGTTTTAAATTTTCTTTTTATTCAAGTAACTACCTCGGGTTAAGGTTAAAAATTCGGGACGTCACATCTTTATTATTTTAATATAGTTAAATTAAAAAATAAAAAGTTAGAATAATATATCTTTTAAATTTTAAAATAAAGAATTGACTAAAATTATAATTTTATTTGATTTATTGGTTATTAATTCAAAATTTTGATTTTACTAAGTTTAGAAATAAATTTTCATAGACTTTTATCACTTTAACTAATTTGAAAAAGATCGGAGTTTCAATCATAACATAGTAACTTCAAATTGAAATAAACTAGTATTTTCATCTTAAATTCACTTATTGAAAAGTTAATTTCTTTATCAAATTATATTCGAGGAATAAAAGTAACCAAAAAGCTTGAGTTTTCATTTTATTTATTTGCTAAGTTGTTTCCAACATTGTAATCTTTTAAGTTTAAAAATGATTCTAAATGTTCTCATCACCAACAAAAAAGGAAAAATGTTATTAAACAAAAAATAAACCATAGTATATCTAACATATATTTACATTTTCTACTATATTACTAATATAGTTGACTTATGTTTGATATCACAATAAATAGGTCATCAATTTTCACCAAGAAAAAATAGAATAAAATAAACAAAATCTCCTAAATGAAGAAAGTTTAATTTTAAACAGAAAAGAGAAGAGAGATAATTAAAAACATAATCTAATAATAATTATTATTGAAAAAACTACAAATAAAAAAAAGAAAAAGAGGAAAATGTGTTTAAAAAATATTATTGTAATTAAACTAAGGGTTGATTTGGAATGACTTAGAAAACAAATTTAAAATGCATTTTTATTAACTTTTTTAAGGTTGGAGGCAGTCACCATAGTTGGTGGCCAGAAGTTTGCTAGCGGAATTTTCAGAAATGGCATCCGATGGTCAGTCATCAATGGTCGCTGAAGGTGGTGTCTGGAATTGGACCAACAAACTTTCTAGATTAAATTAGAAAAAAAAAAAAAAAGAAGATAGTCCATGGCCTTGAATAATGTTTACTATTCAAACTCGTGAAAAAGAGTGAAGGAAGCTTTGTCTTCCTAAACTAGTACCCCAAAGAAAAATCTAACTTAAGATGCTTAATCCATCCAATCTCAACCCTTGAAACAAACACTTCTAAAATTTTAGAAGTTCTGACATTTTAAAAGTGGTGGCAATGGCTCCTAATTTTCACAACCATCTCCATGAATTACTTGTAGTATTTAAGAACAAAATATAAATAAACAAGCTCACCATTAATATTAAAATCAAATTGTTACAAATTGTAAAGCATACAAAGACTAAGTTGCTATTTAGTACAGTTCAACCAGAATTATTAATTGTTACAAATTTTAAATAATATAAACTAAATCATTATTACTTCAGCTACCAAAGTTTAGAGGTAAAAAGAGAATCTTATAACCAAAATGAAATAAAATTGATAGTACAATAACGATCAAAATGAAATTTTAACTACGTTTTTTGTTGATAGATTTATGTTGTTATTTAATTAAGGGAGAAATTTTTATGGGTAATGTGTGAGAATGTGGTATAAAAATGACATTTATTTTTAATTAAATTGAGTTTCCATGTAACCATCGACTATAGAAATCTAATGCTTCTCTTGGCTTGTACTCAGGCACAGTGTGTCCCGCTCCCTGCATATCCATTCTTTCAATATATCATTATATTAATTAATTAATTACATCTCAAATTCCGTTCAAAATTACTTTCTTATCCCTAAATTAGATTGTCAATATTTTGTTTATAATTTTATGACTACACTTTATATTTTTTTTTTCTAAAAAAAATATTGAATCTCTAATTAGTTTGAGAATGCTTTTGGTGCTAAAATGCACATGGAAGTACATTAATTTATTATCAAGACTTCACTTATATAACACACATGTATGATAATTTAGTCTGTATAATTTAATATGGATCACAAAAATATTATCAAAATTAAAGTTCAATTTTAATTATAGAATGACTTAGATTTTATATGTTATAAACAAATTTGATTGATCTATATATGTAATTAATTTCATTAAATTAGAATAATATTTTTCACATTAGTGATTAAACCGTTACAAATTAAAAGCTGTAGAACTAAATTGTTACAAATTTAAAATTGTTCGAATTACTAAATGTTTTTCTATGAGGAATGTTTTCAAATATAGCAAAATAAAAAAAAAAAAACAATTACAAAATATAGAAAAATTTAGTGGACTTCTATCGATGTCTATTAATTCCACTGTAGACATTAATAGATTCGGATAAAAGTTAATAAATTTTGAAATTTTGGTATATTTATAAATATTTAAAGCATTTTGGATATAAGCTTAGAGAGCATAAGTTTGGAAAGAAAAGATACCTTTATGGTGAGGAAAGTGAGGTTGTGCTCATATCCTTGCAAATACCTTTAACCAGAAAGAAAGACAAAATATAATAAAAATTAATTTTTGTTAATGAAAAATGGAAAATTGATGGATAGAAAAATATTTACCCAGCAACTTGGGAATTGGTGAACCATGGCCTCCATTCATCTACAATTTTGTAACCAATTGAAGAAGTCCATGCTTGGCTTCCAGTATATGGCACACACATGTCATGGTCTCCACTGTTTTCAATCCCAAATACTTAATTATTTAAAAAAAAATACATTCATTTCAACTTTTATTCAATAATTTAAATTTAAAAAAAATTAAAAAAAAAAAAAAAAAGGAGAGGAAGAAGTGACCTGAAAATAAGGGCTCTATAACCTTAGAGAAGTAAGGTTGATATGATAAGGAATCATGCTTCCACCATTGTGATTGTAATGTATTCTATGTGTACATAGCTCCCATGGACCTGTCACACTTTGCTGCAAATGTGTTTTTATATATAAATTAAAATTATTAATCAAAATCACATTTCATATGTATAAAAAATTAAATTTGATATAATTATAAAAGATTTACCGACTCTGCGTGAATGGCTGCTCTTACAGATTCGTCGTTCAACCATATGGTTGCAACTTCATCGTTCTATTCTTCCAAAATTTAAATAACAAATTCAAAATTCATTTATTTTCTAAATTTATAATATAACAAGACCGAGTAAGTAACGTAGTAGAGAGGCGAAGTAAAGGGTGTGAGAAAAAAAAACTAACCATACATGTTACAATGGATTTGGTATTATTGGACTGAGCTAGGTGAGGCCAAAGAGGGACAATGCCATCGCGCACCGGTGCCCGAAACGGCCAAGGCACGACCGAACATCCGCTTCCTGACGGCTAAGGTCGTCTTCTCCGTCTGCCCAAGTTGTTGAAAACTGGGCGGCAAATTTGTGTTCATTTTTGTGTCTGGTGAGTGATAACATGGCTCCAATATGTCGTATATGTTTAATCCTTCTATTGCCTAATAATTCACACCCACCACTTTATATGTATTCTCAAAATAATATTAAATTTCAAGAATTTAAAATGAAAAAAATAGTAAAATAAATCCACCTGGTCAACTCGGTCAAGGTTGTCAAGGCAGTCAATCGTTTGAGGGTCGTAGTAATTTCCACCACAAGATGCTTCAGCTTCCTGTAATATTATACTTTTAAATGCATATATTTTATGGCCAATCTAACTCAAAATAATAATAAATCTAACTTAAGATAATAATAATAATAATAATAATAATAATAATAATAATAATAATAAAACATTTGTCACAAATTTACAAGCAACTCATATATATAAAACATGAACCTACCGTTCTATCTCTCAATATATTATATACAGTGAGTATAAAATAATTATGAAAGTGAAAAATGAAAATTAGTTTAAAAGGTGATATGAAATAATAGTGAAACTAACTTTAATTGTAGAGATAAATATTATTGAATTACCTTAAATATAGAGTGTGAGATGAGGGCCATGCCATATGCAAAGGGGACAAGAGCATTGCCATCAAACTTTTGGTCAGTCACACCATTCCCCACCATGTAACCCTATTCATTTCCATTTATTTCATTAATACCCTTCCATTTCTCTATTCTTTTTTTTATTATTATTACTTTATACTTTATTTTATATTTAATTTCAACATTTTGACCTAATATAAATCTTCAAACATGTATTTTATAGTTAGTTATCCATGTACCTACCTTTATTTATGATTGGTGCAACTCCATCTTTGAGTCCTACATACATTCATAAATCACTTTAGATTGGAAAAATTACTTTTTAGTCTCTCAATTTTTAGGAATAGGTACATAAATTTGGTTCTCAAACTTTTAATTTGATCAATTTCGTTTCCTAATTTTTAAAAATAGATTTAAAAGATATTTATTAGCAAGCAAAATATACACTAATAGATATATATGTTAGCATCATCTATCAAGGATAGACAGTAGTAATCTACTAGTGTCTAACCCCGATCGACAGTAAAATTTACTATATTTATAAATATTTTAGTTTATTTTACTATATTTAAAAACAACTCTAAGTTTAAATATATTTAAAATGAAGGCTCTAAACAATGATTAAACATTAAAATGTATTGTTAAAAAAGTACCTTTGACAACTTGAGAAGCAAGTGTAGGGACATAGATGCCTGCAAAAGACTCTCCTGCTATGTAAAATGGATTTTTAACGAACTCTGGAAATTCCTTAAACCACTGCAAATATTATTTTATATTAATATTTCATTAATTTACCATTTATATATATATATATATATATATATCAAATTTCAATCTATTCCCTAAAATTGTATCAAAACAATTTCAATTTTATATCATTCAAGTGAGCCCCTCAACACAACATTTGAAAATATCGATTAATTCTTAATTTTGATATCGAATAGGAACTCTAATATTGTAAGGGTTAAATTGAAATTTTTTGAAAAAATTAGGGACTGAATTGGAAAATAGAATATAGTTTTGATCAAAAGTTTAAATAAAATATAAGTAATTAAAAAACTTAAATTACTTTGAGAAGAAAAGTGTGGGTATCATAAGCAGTTTGAAGATCTCCAGTTATGTAATTAGTGTGGTTTGTTGAGTATGATAAGCCAACCCCAGCAGGAGAATCCAAATATATAATATTTGAAACCTGCAAAGTAATTTTCACATACCTATATTAAATATTAGACTATTTTCAAATATATCAAAATCAATCAAGATATTTACAGAAAATATAGCAAATTTTCATATTATATCAATAATAGTCGTAGATGCACAATCTCTCGTCTGAATTTTTAAAACAAATAGAGGACTAACCTTTAACTTTTTCCAAATCGTAGAGGGACCAAATTTGTAATTTAATCTTTATTTTAATTTTCTTTTCCAACAATCTTAATGCAAATCATATTTTATGGATTTTTATGCTTCCAATTTACCCTTTATTTTAATGGATGAAATATTATTTAATTAAGAGAAATTATTATAAATGACAAAACTGTTGAAAATATTTACAAAATATAGTAAAATTTCAAATTCTATCAATGATAGACACTGATAGTTTAAAACTATAAGAACTAAATTTACAGTTCTAATTATAAAACCACATGAATTAAATTCAAACTTTTTCTAAATCATTAGAACCGAATATGTAATCTAATATTAAAATAACTGCTAAGGTCGAGTTAGAATTGAATGATTGAGATATGAATTCACGAATTTTCTTTCTTCTTTTATTTACAACATGTGAGATGGAAGAAACAAGATCCTCTTAACCTTAAGCTTAAAGATTAATAGTAAATTTTATATTAAACTAGAATAATTTTGGGTTTCATGAAATTTGAATAATTTGTACTTCAATTTTCAATAAGGGAAAAAATTGGATTTGGATTGAATAAGGGATTAAATTACAACTTAGGTTAGGTTTAGATGAGTAGTTTATGAATTACATTTACGTATAAAATTAAATTTGAATTTTACATCACTACAATTTAAGTTTTACGTCCTTGCATATTAAAATTTGTGTCTATTTAATATTTAGTCTTAAGGGTGGTTTTGGACTAAAGGTTATAATTGACATTTTGAAATAACAAAGTCACAAAGAAGCATGAAACAAGTCAAAAGACATAATTAAATATCGAAGTGAGCCTAGCAAAGGGGGCTGATTTGGGCAAGGTCCAAGCCAATGGCCAAGGCTGACCCTTACCAAATGCGAAACGGGGCATAATTTACTCATCCCTTAGCCCAAGTCACATTTGAAGCCCAATATATAGCTCGAGGAAGACTCTCGATCAAGGCCAAGGCTGACCTTCTCCATTCGACTTTGCCTTGACGCATTCAACTTGAGAGATAACATATCTCATCTAGGATTTGGAAACTCATATCTTAGTCCTACTTGGACAGAGATAAACCCGTAATCAAATTTCCTATAAATACACCCCATTATGACTCCATATGAGGTAACTTAGACTTCTAACTTCTTCTCTATTCTATAATTCTCTTACTAACTTAGGCATCAGAGCCATTTTTCTTTGTTTTGCAGGTCCTCTATTTCTCAAATTAGAAATTCAACTGTTGGTGTCACGTGAAATTCAAATACGTTTTTTCTTGGTTAAAATTTGGCATCAATAGTCTGACGCCGTTTGTGAGGACAAGAGTGATCTACCAAAACAAAATTCAGAATCTGTGCAAAATTAAGAAAATAAAGGTTACTATGGCTTGGTTCCCACGATGACGTTAGAGAAGAAACTCTTAAGGCAAAAGTCATGGGTGAATTAAATCCCCATGGGAAAAATCTAAGAAAACCATGGGTGAATGAGATCCTCATAGCCAAATCAAATGCAAGCCAATGAGTTGAAAAGTCGAAGACGAATACAAGACAACTTAGGTTAAGGAAGAGGTCGAGGACGAGATTATGAATATCAATGTAGAGACTGAGGTCGGGGTGACCAATGCCAAAGAGACTAAGTTGAAGCAAATATTAAAGATAAAGGTCGAGGTTGAGGCTAAGGCTACAAATGTCAGGGTAGAAGTCGAGGTCGAGGCCCCAATCCCTAAGCGAAGGACACCAAGTTGAAGTAAAGATAAAATAGCAAAGGTCGAGGCAACCAATACCGAGGTCGAGGAAACCGAGTTAAAACGGAAGGAAAAGCATATGCTACTAAAGTCGAGACCGACCCTAGTAGACATGAAGAGGCAACCAATATCGAGGGTATCGAGTTAAAACGAATAGTAGAGGTCGAGTCCAAAGACGCCTAGTTGACACAAAAAGACAAAGTTAAAGCAAAGAGACCCTAAGCAACCAAGGTCAAGGTCGAGGCCAAGGAGACCATGTGTGGAACAAAAAGAAAATACCAAAATGTTCAAAGTCGAGACTACCTAGGTCGAGGCCGAGAAGATCAAGTTGATGCAAGGAAGCGAGGGTAAGACATAGGCTCAAATTTGTTAGGAAACGTGAATTTGCAATTGAAATTCATAGGGAGTTGACCAAAGCCGACCCCTAAATGTATGAAGGTAAAATATTTTTACTAGATGCATTTTAAAAACTTGTTGAGGCCGAGGCCGACCCTTAGCACATAATGGTAAAGATCTTCGCTAACCTTACCCTAACGTTCAAGGCCAAGGTTTAATCTTATCAATGAAAAGCTAAGTTGATTATTTAGAGGCAAACATAAGTTTTAACTATATATTTACACCAAAATACTAAAGAAGCTGAAAATAATGAAGCTCTATGATTTAAAGGTAATTCAAAATTTAGATAGTCCAAGGTTGAGGCTCAGATCGAGAAGGACCATCGTAGACTTGGAAATCAAACATTTTAAAAATCGAAGAGACTATGAAAAACAGACATGTGGAACTTGATTGAAAAGGCCACCACTTGAGGCCGACCAAGCCAAGGCTGAGACTGGAGACTGACCAACCAAGGCCAAGATTGGGGACGGTTAAGGTAGAGGTGAGGCTAATCTGTCGAGGCCAAGTCAACCTGCCACATTCCAAGCCAATTTGATCTTACGGTACTTTGCTTGTTATGATGACTTTTTACTTTTGCACAATGATTGCTTTTAATTCAGAGCATATTGTTATTACCTTTGAGAGAAGAACATATTTCTTGAAGATATCAAAATTCATACTCAATCGAACATTTTCTCTATGAAAAATGTTCCTTGAGTAAGCAAATTTACAGGGGATATGCTTCGTTATTAAACGAAAAGCAGTTTTGCAAGGATATGCTTCCCTATCAAACAAAAAGCAAATTTATATGGGATATGCTTCCCTAGCAAACAAAAATCAGATTTATAGAGAATATACTTTCCTATCAAACAAAAAGCACTTTTGAAGGGGATATATTTCTCTATCAAACAAAAAACAGCTTTGCCGGTGATATGATTCTATATTTTTCGATAACTTTTAAATTTAGTTTACACTACAAGTTTATTGTTGGGTTTTTTTTTTAAAAAAAAAGTTGTTATTATCTATTAACATTTTTCTATATAAACTTTAAAAATATATTCACATATTGTATTTTTTTTTTGTATGAAAATTGTTATTATTTTAACTAATTTTTGCAAAAATTGAAACTTTAAGTAGAGATAAAAATAATATTTAACTTGAAATTCAATATTAGAAATACGAAGAGAAAATCTAAATATTAATTTAAATGCAAGAAGTCAATAAGTAAATAGATGAGAATGACGTTATAAATAAAAACTCATAAAATAAAACTTTGGTGAGAAACAATAAATAAATAAATAAATAAGTATATATATAGAACTATGGTGTGTCACCTTGGACCAGCTGTAAGGATTGAGATGTAAGGTGGGTAGGGTTCCCTTTGGATTTCCTTCCTCCAAATTGAAAGGTCCTGCATAATATATATATATATATATATATATATATATATATATATATATTATATTCATATACTATTATTTTACTCAATTTCAATTTGGCTCTTTACCATTTTAAAAATCCCATTACCTTTCATACTGACAACTAATAAAAATCAAGCAATAAAGTTATTTAAATATGTAGTTTTAAATAAATAAACTTTGTGTTATCAATGTTGTTTAAATGATTTTAAGGATTTGACTGGTCGTTTATATAATATATAGATTTAAGACTTGTGATATATATAGTGTATATTTTTTACGTTAAAATAAAGAAAAACTGTAGTGGGTTGCAATTTGAGTTTATGAATTTGTAAGTTTGTCATATATTTTTCTCATTTGGTATATATGACAAAAGAACAAGTATAATTCAAGTGATACGCCCGTTATACATTTGATACATCTAATACACTTGAAACACATATTTATATACATAAATATTGAAAATGACAAAATATTAAAGGTTTTTAATTTAATAGCAATTAAGCAAATATGCCTAATGACATATGGGTAAATAAAACAATGTGACATTTTTGTAAAGAAGTTGATCTGTATCAACTTTAGGGACAAAAAAACGTGAAATATTTTTTTAGGGGACGTTTAAGGCAATGAGTGAGTTATTATAAACCTAGGTTATTATAATTGGGTTATAATAGTTTGTGTTTAGAGTGTAGATTATTTTAGTTTGTGTTATAATAGTATGTATTTGGGGTTTATATTTTACAATAAATAAATACTTTGAAAGTCAATCCAAATGCATTATTAGTAGTGTATCAAGTGTTTCGAGTATATCAATTGTATCAAGTATGTATCAGTTGTGTATCAAATGTATATCAGGTGTATCAGATCTGTCGGGTATATCAAGTGTATCATGTGGGTTGGTCTTGCTTTTTACCATTTTTGCAAAAGTAAATGAGTATGTGTCATCGGCCTAATTTTTTAAACTTATTTTACTAGGCATGCAAGAAGCTCTAAAATAAACATTTGAAGAGTTTAGAGACCACAATCAAATCAATTTGGAAATTCAAGAACCAAAATCATCCTTATAATCTTTAAAACAAAATTACGATTAAATTAAGTCTATTTTTACCTCCTTATATGACAGTAGCTTACTGTTTAAAATACTTTATAAGAAAAGAAAATACATTTTTTATCCTTAAATTTTGTGTCTAGTTTTCATTCGGTTTTTTGTTTCAAACTTTATACTTTCTTAAATTTTAAGTTTGATTTTTATTTAGTTCTTAAGTTTCAAAATCTTGTAATTTTACTTTTGTTTCAATTTATTTCCTAGATTTTAAGAATCACACTTTAACCCCAAATTTCACCAAATATTCACTTTTCGTCTTAATTAATGTTTATTGATTAATTTAAACAAATTGTAGTTAATTATGTTTCATTTTTTTATCACTATTTTAAAATTTTATTTTCATAATTCTGTTAAGTTAATTAAGAGACATTAATTTAACATCAATAATTGAAATTGGGTAGTTTGTGAAAAAACAAGGTTAAAAATGTAAATCTCAAAATCAAGAGACCAATTTGAAATAAAACTCAAACCTTATTTTAACATTTTGAAATGTAAGAATTAACTTAAAATCAAACTCAAAACTTAATGACTAAAAATGTCCATATGAGACTAAGGGATCAAACGGAAATTAGACCTAAAATCTAACGATCCAAATCTACTAAATATGTCTAAAAAAATGTCTTTCTCCAAATAATAATAATAATAATTACAAATATAGTAAAATATCATAACTATAAATTATAAATGACAAACATAGATTGTGATATTTTCTAAATTTTATAATATTTTGATTTATTTTATAATAATTGAAAATACTCATATTCAATAACTATTTTATGTTAACATTAATATCGATGTTGATGTATGAACGACATCGTTTTCTATCTTCATCCACATAATTAATTTTAATTTTTTTTTAAGAAAATGGTCCCCAATCTACAATTCTGGTCATTTTTTAGTAGAAATAAAATAAAGTAACTCAATATTTCTTTTTAAAATTCTTATTTAACTAAAGCTATTACCCACTTTTTAAAAAAAAACTATTTTTAGTAGTTTTTTTTTTTTTTACAAAATCACTTTTTTTTAGTCAAATTAACAAGAACCAAATAGAAAACTTTGGTTCATTGCCACATTCAGAAAAAAAGGGAATATTACAATGAATAACATTTGAATAATTAAATTACTAGTTATTATTATTTTATTTGAAACAAGCCAATTGTAAGACTAAATTAAAAAAAAGGTCAATCTTACAAACACTAAATATAAATCGAACCAAACTACAATACCGCTTTTTTTTACCTTTGAGATATATTCAGGTCATAAAACAATCGTTCTTGAATTAAATTTGATATCTAATAAAGTTATATCACACTTTTGTCTTTAGTAGTTTGTAGTGTCAAATGAACTAAGGACAACTTAATAAAAATGTCAAATGAGAATAATTCAACGGTAATTACTATATATTTCTTAAAAAAACCAATTATTTTTCTCTAAAAAGAAAATAGTTTTCAAAAACTATATTTTCTTAATTAGCAAGAAGTATGAGTGGAGAGAATGAGGTGTATCGAATATATGAGTCTTACGGTCACAGCTAAAACACATATAGATCATAAATTCTATAACTTATTAACTCTAACTTCACCATATCACTCAAAAATCATAATTATAAAATAATAATAAAAAGTGAAAAAGTAAAAATAGAAATTGGTGTATTAATCCTACCTAGAAGTAGAAACCAAAAAAAAAAAAAAAAAGAAGAGAGAAGAAGTTACCATGTTCATAGACAAAGCCGTCGAAGCTAGAGCAGCCAGGGCCGCCGTTGAGCCAGAGAACCACCGGATCCTCCGCCGGACTCCGTTCCGACGCCACAAAATAATAGAACAGCATTTTCCCACTCTCAGTTTCATCAATATTTATATACCTAAATTAATTACACCAATTTTATAAAATAAAAAAATTGAAATAATAATAATAATAACAATAATCCCAAATTAAAAAGAAGTAAAGAAATGAACTGAACTGACCCAGAATGGTGTTTTGATGGAAAGTGATTGTTTGTGAATCCAGGCAAATGAGTTACAAGAGAAGCTTGAGGAGCTGCTTCAATGGCTGCCACATTAACTAACAAATACAACATTATTATTACTAATCCTCTCCCCATCTTCTTTCTTTTCCTTCTTTCTTCCTCTTCTTCAACCTTCTCCCATTTATATATATAAACTCTTTCTTGTTTTCTTTTTTCTTAAAATAACATTCTTCCTATTAAATTTCAATTCATATTTTTTTAATATTTCTACTAATATTTTCACATTTTATCACTTTCTCATCAATGTCAGAATTTTATTTGTTTAAAAATCTTCAAATATTTATTCACTATTTTTTTTTTAAAAAAATTGTTTTATAAACTTTTTTTCAAAAATATCCTCCCATAGGTATTGATATTTCGGTAAAATTAAGACTTCGATATTTCTAGTAACTTTCACATTTTAAATCTTTTGTTATGTTTCCAATGAATCTTGAATTTAGTTTCGACTACTAGTCTATTGTTGATTTGGTTTTTGTTTTATATTTTTTTAAAATTCATGTTTCTTTTCTCTCGGTTTTTAAATTATGATACCCATTCGTTTTAAAGAAAACACAACGAATATATAGATTAATAACAAATTTAAAAAAATCAAAACTAATTTTTTTTTTTTAGTTTTCAAAACCTAACTTATTTCTTTTTAAAACAATCATAGAAAGCAGATAATAAAACATAGAAACTAAGAAAGCGTTTGGAACATTGAGCGAATTATTATAATTAACAAGTTATATAATAATTAATGGATTATAATAGTTAGCGTTTGTGGTACATACTATTTTAGAACATGTTATAATAGTTGCTATTGAAATGTAAACTATTTTTTTAGATAATAGTAAACACTGCAACAAAGAGAAAAAAAAAGAGAATAAAAGAATATTAGTGAATACTTTAGCAAATAGTAAATACTATTTCAAAACACTCTTTGCTACAGTGTTACTATATTTAATTGTTGGCAATAAATAAATAGTTGTACACCACTATTATTATAATTTGTATCTCAAACATGCAGTAGACTATAATGACTCACTCTACCTGCTCCAAACAATCCTAAAAGGTAAAAGTAGCATTTTATAAACTTTAAATTTAAAAAATTATGTATAATAATGGAAAAGAATATAGAAGTGACAAAAAATAATATGTCACTTTTCGGCTTTGTCTTGCCTCGTGAACATCTCTGGTTGGAATTTATTTGATGTATTCAACTAAATTTGGATTGTAACTATATAATATATTGTTGATAATAGGTTTGATTATTTAAGGGGCTGAATTTGGGAAATTTGTGATAAACACAACAATATCGGTGTACAAAAACAAAAGTTAATTACAAAATAAATAAGTAATATTAATGAGCATTCATTCAAAAGTCTATTTAAAGCACTTTCCATTTCAAACCCATATGTATTTGAATAATTCTTTTTTCTTCTTCTTCTTTTGAACCACCTTTTGAATAAGATCGTCAAAGGAAATGACAAGTACAACCAAACTGTAACACCCCAAATTTCCGGAAACTAAGATGGGTTGTTACTAAATCAAAAACAAGAAAGAAAACGTTTGGAAACCAAAGACGACGAGAAACATCTCCATTCAGTTTAAAACAAACTAAAACAAGTTGTGTAAGTAGATCAAAAAGTAGAAATATGGTAACCAAAACCTGGAAAAAAAAAATGACTCCGACGGAATCCCACTTTTCCAAAAATTCAAACATCAATGAAACTCATGTTTTAAACACAAAGCAATGCAAATCCATAAAGTTTCAAAATGTAAAAGACTCAAACGCGGAAGCAACATCCATGTGGTCCCTGTGACGTGGTCACTGGTCTTTCTTGTCCCTCGCAAGTCTTCTTTTACCTTTGCCTGAAAAACAGAGAACACAAACGAGTGAGTATAAAAATATACCTAGTAAGAAATCTCTCAACTGACTCTACTAGGTAACAGTTGATCTCCATTTAGTCGGTACCCTGATTCATACAACAAGAAGCCCAAAGACAGAAACAACATCTAGCCTTGCCCAGCACATAATACTAGTCGGTCCTCATACTAGCTATTAGGCACAAAACTAGCTATACTATAGGATACAAAGACCACACAGCATATATATCCTAGGTAGTATCTTGCTAGTTTTAATGTAACTATAACAACTATACTACCTGTTACAAGGTCCACACAACATATATAACATTGATAGCATAGCGTCAGTCGTTAAGCATCTCGACAATTCTACCCTTTGTTACAAAGTCCACACAGCATATATAACATAGGGGTCAATGTCCCATCCTTATACATAACGACCTTTACACCTACGTTACAAAGACCACAAAGCATATATAACGCAGATATCATCGTCCAACCATTCTACACGTCGACGTCTATACTTACGTTACAAAGACCACAAAGCATATATAACGCAGATACAACAATCCAACCATTCAACATGTCGCCGTCTATACCTACGTTACAAAGATCACAAAGCATATATAACGCAGATACAACAATCCAACCATTCATCATGTCACCGTCTATACCTACGTTACAAAGACCACAAAGCATATATAACGCAGATACAACGTTCAACCATTCTACACGTCGACGTCTATACCTACGTTACAAAGACCACAAAGAATATACAATGCAGATACAACAGTCCAACCATTCAACATGTCGCCGTCTATACCTACATTACAAAGACCAAAAAGCATATATAATGCAGATACAACAGTCCAACCATTCAACATGTCACTGTCTATACCTAGAAATGTCACATATTAGGAAAACTCATATAAATCGCATTAACTTAAAGGTTCACACACTCCAAGGGTCGGGTTGCAAGACAGTAGGAAATCCCTTACCTCCAAATTGTTTGGAAGATGGAATTGCTTCCAAAAAGGCCTCGAAAAGCACCATAAACATAATAGTAAGGCTAATTAACCAAGAATGACAAGGGCCTAAAGTCTTGATTCAAACTTACCCAAAGCTTACTCGAAACTCAACGAACAACGCCCAACCGATGCTACAATCAATCGAACGATTTGTTCCTTCAAGAATTCTACGAACCTAAAGTAGACCAACGACATTCCAATCAAAACGGTAAAGAGTAACAAAATCTCCAAAGATCGATTTAGAGGCTCTTACCGCACTTACCCAAACGTCCAAGAAAGGCGATGGAACTCGACGTAGTGGCGGCGCGACTTGGAAGGAAGATCCGACGTGACTCACGACTGGATCTTGCGCTGGCAGACGAGAAGACCAGAGGCGTCGCCAAGAATGCAGATCTGGCGGCGGCGCGGACTGATGCAAAGAGTCGCGGGCTGGCACGACGTGCAGCGTGAGATCTGAAGCGCGGCCCTGGTGCGACGCGGACGGCTTACAGCGTGAGGGCGGCTGTGCGTGCGACGGCGTCCACAGTCTTAATCGACTCGACGTCGTGTTGTTCGTGCGACAGAGAGGCGAGTGAGCTGGAGATGACCGACGGCGACTGCAAGCAGTGAGGAGGGAGGGAGTTCTGCGCACGCGAGGAAGACGAAGGGAAAGAGAGGAGAGAGAAAAAGAAGGAAAAGAAAAAGAAAGAGAAAAAAAAAGAAAGAGAAAAGAAAAAGAAGAAAAAGAAAATAGATAAAATAAATAAATATATAATAAATATTATAAATAAAACCATTTGTATATATCATATTTATTTATTTACCTAAAAAAAAAGGGTTGTAACAATCTTCCCTCCTTAAAGAACTTTCGTCCTCGAAAGTTCAATTTTCGAACAACTCAGGGTAACGAGCTCTCATGACATCCTCTTGCTCCCAAGTAGCCTCTTCAACTTGCTGATTTCGCCACAACACTTTCACTAATCCAAATTCCCTGTTGCGTAGCACCCTCACTTCTCTAG
>JBBPDJ010000008.1:6489821-6505559 GCA_037974625.1 Cucumis cinereus | reverse complement strand
ACCTACGTTACAAAGACCACAAAGCATATATAACGCAGATATCATCGTCCAACCATTCTACACGTCGACGTCTATACCTACGTTACAAAGACCACAAAGCATATATAACGCAGATACAACAGTCCAACCATTGAACATGTCGCCGTCTATACCTACGTTACAAAGACCACAAAGCATATATAATGCAGATACAACAGTTTAACCATTCGACATGTCGTCGTCTATACCTACGTTACAAAGATCACAGAGCATGTATAACGCAGATACAACAGTCCAACCATTCATCATGTCCCCGTCTATACCTACGTTACAAAGACCACAAAGCATATATAACGCAAATACAACAGTTCAACCATTCGACATGTCGCCGTCTATACCTACGTTACACAGACCACAAAGCATATATAACGCAGATACAACAGTCCAACCATTTAACATGTCGTCGTCTATACCTACGTTACAAACACCACAAAGCATATATAACGCAGATACAACAGTCCAACCATTCGACATGTCGCCGTCTATACCTACCTTACAAAAATCACAGAGCATGTATAACGCAGATACAACAGTCCAACCATTCGACATGTCACCATCTATACCTACGTTACAAAGACCACAAAGCATACATAACGCAGATACAACAGTCCAACCATTCAACATGTCGCCGTCTATACCTACGTTACAAAGACCACAAAGCATATATAACGTAGATACAACAGTCCAACCATTCGACATGTCACCGTCTATACCTACGTTACAAAGACCATAAAGCATATATAACGCAGATACAACAGTCCAACCATTATAGCTAATAGCAGTAATCCATAATAGTTTAGTTATGCGTTCCCATTCACATACAACCATACTTTTCACATATTGCACACATCTATAATGTCACATATCATGAAAACTCATATAAATCGCATTAGCTTAAAGGTTCACACATTCCAAGGGTCGGGTTGCAAGACAGTAGGTAATCCCTTACCTCCAAATTGTTTGGAAGATGGAATTGCTCCCAAAAAGGCCTCGAAAAGCACCCTAAACATAATAGTAAGGCTAATTAACCAACTTGGCTAAACCAAGAATGACAAGGGCCTATATTAGCAATGTGAGCATCTTAACTTGGAATAAAATATCAATATAATTTTTTTTCAAACAAATTTTTCATCAACAATCCCCTACTTGATTTTTTTTACTAATAGTCCCCCACTTGAAAATTTTTAAAACATTTTTATCGAGCATTATCAATCTGTACAATATTATGCTTAAGCAAAGGTGTTTAACAACTTGAATCTTTACGCAGTGAAGATGATTTAGAATATACTAGAGCTACTCTTGGTTTTGAACTCTATCTCCAACAACATCTCACACACAACATTATCTGAATGTAGTTCGAAAGCCTACGCTTAAAACCTAGTACGTAATACCAGTTTAGTGGATGCTCTAGAAAATTTGTCTAAAATTCCATAGGAAGCGGCCCTCACTCCTATGCCTACAAAGGCGAGTCTGTCAAGATTACTCCTGTAGTTAGGAACTTCATTTGACATCAAGTGTAGATCTTATTAAGAATCAAGTTCAACTTTTTCATTCGCTTCAAGATATCATGCTAATACTCTTGATCGTAAGAATGGAACTCTGGATTTTTAGCATGATTCTCTCTATATCATTTGTGATAAATTATTACCTTTTGAACTTGTTTTTTGGGATCTCCATTCTACAAGTTGGGTTTACCTCACAGGTGATTCATCTTTTTATAAGCATGAGTCCCATTCTTTTTTAAGTTTTAAAGAACCTTCTCTTTGACTAGTCATTTAGTCAAAGGATCTGCCAAGTTTTCATCAGTTCTTACATGACCCATTATAACTGCACTAGTAGCGAGAAACTCTCTGATGGTACTGTGCTTACGACGTATTTGTCATCTCTTATCGTTGTAATAACAGTTTTGAATTTTTGCAATAGTCGCAGTACTTTCACAATCGATCAATATGGCTGGTACTGGTTTATCCACAAAGAAATCTCAAATAACAAGTTTTTCAGCTAGCTTGCTTATTCACTAGTTCTTGCTAGTGCTATCGGTTTTTTACTCCGTCGTTAATTGGGCTAAAATAGTTTGTTTTTTGAATTTCAAGCGACAACTCCACTTGCTATATTAAAAATATAGCCACTAGTAGCCTTAGAGTCATTCGAGAAGGAGCTCCAATTTTTAGTTTTCTTTAAGTATCTCATAACTCTTTTGACAACATTCCAATGCTCTATATTAGGTCTTCTTGTAAACCTACATATTAATCCTACAACATAAGTTATATCATGTCTAGTGCAATCAGGCGCATATATGAGATTGCCGATAATGCTCAGATATTGAGATTCAATAACACTGTCACCAGTGTTCTTGAATGACTGTACACTAGAGTCGTAAGGAGTACATGCTAGTTTACTATCAAAATAATTATATTTCTTTAGAATACATTTCATTCTCGATTACTAATTTAATATCTAATCTTTTAAAATTTTAAATTCGTTTTGGAATATCTTTTGACCTTATATCTTCATGTTTTATTAAACGGATATTTTACATTCGTATGATTGGAGGAATTATTTACAATCAATTTGAATTCATTTATGTCTAGTTCAGGTTCATTAAGTTTAATTAATTGAGCTAGATTTTTCTATTTTTCCTGAATCTTATTAGTTTTATAAATAAACATATGATTAATCTTTAATATATGTTATTGGTTTTTAAATAAACATTTAATTAAGTTTAATTAATCTCTAATTAGCTTGTAGCAGATTCCGTGAAATACGGGGTATTTACACATTTAAAAAAAAATTAAGATCCTGATTAGGGGAATTAAACCGACAATCCAGCTGAATTTTTTATTTTTCTGAATCTTATTAGTTTTACAAATAAACATATACTTAATCTTTAATATATGTTATTAGTTTTTTAAATAAACATTTATTTAAGTTTAATTAATCTCTAATTATCTTGCAACAGATCCTGTGGAATACTGTATATTCTCTATTTTTACTGAATCTACTTTTCCTCAATCTATCTTTAATTAATATTAAATATATTTAATTAGTTATATCTTGTTGACTATTAATTAATATATAACATTTTAAAATTTTAAATTCATTTTGGAATATCTTTTTTACGTTATATTTTATCTTATTAAATCAATATATTTAAATCCGTATGATTGGAGAAATTATTTGAAAAAAAGAAAGAAAAAATATATTATTAATTATTTGATTTATTTGGAAAAAGATGAGAAAATGTAGATTTTAATATATATATATATATATATATATATTAATTATTGGAAAAAAGGAAAAGAAATAATAATAATATTTATTATTATTATTTATAATAAATATGTTTTAGGGTTTTATTGTCATGCATGCAAGATAAAAAAACTTTCAAAACTTCTTCTTCCTCATGCATCAGCCATCAAGTTGAATCTCCATCGTCAGTTGCTTTGAACGTCGTCATCTGCGTACGAAGCCGCTGTCGAACGAGTCTTTTATCGTTGAACGCCTCGATTGTCGCCCTCTGCGAACGAAGCCACTGTTGGACGAGTCTTTTACAGCCAATCGCCTTGAACGTCGCCCTCTGCGTACGAAGCCGTTGTCGAGTCATTGTTCATGCGTCTCCCTCCGACAAGAGCTCCGTTGTACTTCGTTCTGTCAGCTCCTGTCCGCCGGTCTCCGATCCATGCTGTCGCTAGCCTAGCCATGCCAATCTGTGTTGTTGTCCACAGATTGACTTGGGGAGTATTTGGAGTTTTAGAAAATTTTGGGGTTGGGTAGGTTGTTAAAAGATGTGAGTTGAGATGATGTGTTTGAGGGATAGTGTTTTGATGATGGTGTGTTTGGGGAAGAGTGTTTTAATGATAGAGTATTTTGAATTTCAGAATGATTGGTAGTGGAAGGTGAAGAGTTTATTAGGAGTAGAGACATTTGTGATGATTTCATACATTTTTATTTTGCCATTTTTATAATTATAAATTTTTTTTGCTATTTGTTCAAAGTAAACCTTAATATTTGTTATTTATATAGTCGACCCTTTATTTTAATAAATATAGGATGACCTAGCTTCGAGCCCAATTTCCATGTCGAATAATTTGATTGGATGAGCTACTTAAACATGTGGTGTTATTTTATTTATCAATTTTCATGTCTGTAATATTAATTCGAGAACACATGGAACTTTGTAACTGGTCTCAAATTTATTAATCATTAATTTAAATTAATAACATGACAATTTGTGATTGGTCGAAATTTTGTAATCACTAAGTGACCCCTTGTCTAAATTAATGCATCTATATGTGTGTGTGTGTGAATTTCAAAATGAAATTAAGACATTAGTCTTAGTAGAAATTATAATCTTTGATATTTTTTACTTTTATTGTCAAATAATTATAATAGTAATCCAAAAGGTATCATAATAAAAATAATTTACAAAAATTTTATTTCCATACAGAATATAGATTTGGAGCTTTTCTTCTTTTTAGAGAATCTATCTAGATTGACAGTAGAAAAACCTTCACAGTCATAAGATTGTCAGGGTGAAGGTGTAAACCCTAAATGAGAACCATGTTCTCTTAAATATGAGCATTAGAAAAAGAAAGAAAAGAAATCAAATTTAATTAGCAAAGACCACATTGAGAAGGAAAAAAAAAAAAAAAAAAGTACTTTTCCACATAAGAAAAAAATATTCTGCAAAATCAAAATTAAGATACGAGATGATAAATGTTACAGTGAAAAAATACCACAACGTCATTAAAAAGTATTGCCAACACCAAAAAGGTACTTAATGATCACTTGAAATTGCATCTTTGAATGAGTGTGTTAATATTTAATTCATATATGCACAAATAATATACTTGAAATGTATTTTGAATAAGTATTAATAACCGATAGTCCATTAGCATACTTGAAAGTAATTTTGTGTTGATGTTCTCTACTAGTACACAGTGTTATACTTGACATTATATTTAATCGATGTTGATCTATTATTGATATCCTTTAATATACTTGAAATCATAAATTGACATTCGTTGTGTTGATTTACTAAATTAATATATCAATACTATATTTTAAATGAATCTCGTAAAATTTTTAAATAAAAATATTCCATTTTCGAATTTATTAATTATATAAAAATTTTATTTTTAAAAATATCATTAATTACATTAGAAATATTTAATTCTTTCTTATTAATATGATTTTCAAAATTTGACTTTGTTTTTCATTTATTAATTTTGGTTTCTATTCATTTAATGTATAATATTTTCAATTAATGTCTCCTTCGTTTTAAAAGATTTTGTTTACTTTTTTCTATATTTCTAGTTAAAAATTGACCATCTCTGCAGTGAGATCTCAAGTATATGTCCAAATATACTGAAAAATATAAATATACATCAAAATAAGTGTTATTATAGGGTTCTTTTAAAAAGCATTTGCAAAAATAAAGTAGTCTAGAAACTATTTGCAAAAATAAGGTTAATCTTTTGTCTTATACGTATCAGATTTTAAAAAATACCGATGTGGCTCAATTTTCGATGCAAAACTATTACTTTAATGTTTTTTTATTGAAGACTAATTTTTTTTTTGTGTGTGTAAGTTTACAAATATAATAAAAAATATAAATATACATCATTTTGTATAAATAAGACGATATATTGTATAAATTGTTTTGTTTTGCACTTATCAAATATACCATAATTTATTTTTTTAGAAAAACCAAATGCATAGGGTTACATATACCATCAAATAGACTTTCGTAGTTTCTTGTCAATTCTTGCTTTCGTTTGAGGGCCAATAATATTCGTATTTCTGATTTTGGCGAATCGAGTGTTCCCCTCATAACGAAAGACTGTGGTTTCAAACAATTTAGAAAGTGAGTTGGGATCTGTTTTGGGAGCGCTTGGAGTTGTGTTAAACTTGTTTTTGTCTTCTCTTTGAACACTCTTTTCTATTCCTTCCACATTAAAAATGCTTTCAACTCACACTTGAGCTTCCACACACAGAAAATCTCAAAATCCAAATATTTTTTCCATTTTTTTTTCCTTTCTAAAATACAAATTCATACCCAATTTTCATATATAATTCTGTATTCAAATAGTTGTGATAGTGATAATATGGCATTGCGTTACAAGAATTGATGAGAAAAAACAAATAGCGTTGTACATTATGAGTCATCTCATACAGTGGCAGCTTTGAGAGACAGGAAATCTGAAATCTTGTTGGTGTAGAAATCTGGTTGTATCGAGTTGTTGGGACTTTGAAGTGTTGACAAGCTTGTAACACCTATAAAACAAAACAATTCTCAATAAATCTACAAGAATTGCCTAAAAAATACTTGAAAACCTATTTTCACCTCTCAATAACCCATCTAATGTTTGCGTTCTAATCAATGTTTCGTTCTAGTCTCTCAACATTCACGCAACGTTATATTTTAGTTCCTAAACTTTATATAAAAAATGTATGTATTAGTTACTTTTCATTGACAGTCCAACTCCAAATCATTTGTATGTAGATGTGTGACGTTAATTATTAATTTTCGTGATGACAAAATTTAGAGACTAATATAGAATGTTAAGAAAAAGTAGGGACTAAAGTAGAATAGATGCTAAACGTCAAAGACTTAAACTGAAAATTTATTATTACCTGATAAAACAAGAAGAGTCTTGCAACCACCATTCTGTCCAAACAGAATATCAGTATCTAATCTATCTCCAACCATGCATATTTGTGACTTCTGAATCCCAAACCTATCATTGCCATCAAAATAACATTATTTGTTTAGAAGGGTTAAGAAAACAAAGAATGACCAACAACGACAGGTAGAGCTCGAACTGATACGATACTTTGTTAGTTAACAACACAGACGAGGCAAGTTCGAGAGCTTCATTCACTCTCAAGAAACTATCCAAATCATCCTATGACAGGTCTATCTTACTCCTTGACTATGTTGATTCGACCCAAAAATTCTTGCTAACTATGTTTTCACCTAGACTAGTCCAAATTAGCCATATTTTCTTCCTTTCTAGCATGCGCTGTTATACGCATGTTCGATGCCAGACTTGAAATCAACCTTGAACTACACTCAACAGCTTTCTTCATAGATAAAAATTTCCATGAGACACATTTAGTAGGTAATAATAATCTTTTAAAAATTAGTATACATCATGTCTACTAAAATTGTGTCAGGCTTTTATAAATGCTAATTTGTAAGGCCGTTATGAATTTGGAATAATACAGCAACTTGTTGCCAATGACCAACTATTCCACAACTCTTGGTATGCGATAAAAGCATTCTCTCACATCAGTGCATTCATGGTATAGTAATTGTGTCCATCATTCATTTTTGTATGGTTCATATATGACTATCAAGTTCCTAAATATAAATATATATCTTTTTCTTCTTCAATACCAGTGAGTGTCTACGATCAACTTGCACAAACCTATCCTGCATCAAGTTCTTACATAGAAATATATGATTTTTTTTTTCTTTTTTGTAATCTGCGTGAATGTATAGATCAACTTGCACAAACCTTTACTATTTTTACAAGACAATGAACTATCCTATTATATTTAGTTTCCAAGAAAATTCAAGAAAACTCTTAAGATCTAAGAGAATAAATAGTTGGTCCTTATTGACCACTAAACCAACCATATAGAAACACAGGGACAAAAGCACTTCTTAAGACATTCCTTAGTCCCAATCACATCCTAAGAGAGGCACATAAACTAACCAGATACTCTTTCGTATATCATTAGACAATTAAGAGATCTTTTATGTGAAACATTGTATAATTTTGAACAGAGCAGCAACATATAAACATTACTTGTTTGCTAAGTAGTCCATCATGAAAGTTGAGGGCTTTCCAACAACTAATGGCTCACGTTGGGTCGATCCGCAAAGAGCACCAACCATTGAACCACCACCTGATTTATGGACACACAAAAAAGGGCTAAAGAGCATCCCCTATTTACACAAGTTCTTAAAAACTATAGAAACAAGGAAAAACAATTCAAAAAAAAAAAAAAGAACAACTTCAAATTTTTTAGAACTTTCTATTTTCAGCTTTAGAAACAATGATCTACTTCAACAAAATGAAACTCATTATCTTTATTCTAGCAAGTCATTATACACCAGGTTTTTCGCAGTTCATACAAGGAAACAAATTGAAACTTGTTAAGGACAACAAAACCTCCACTAGTCTCTACCTTCGTATAATATTGTTCACTTGGGACATAAGCCCTCATGACTTTGTTATTAGAACCGCTCGGAAAGGTCTTCATGTTATTGGAGATAGTTGCCCTCACTTATATATTCATAAATCATAATCTTCCCTTTATCTGACTAATGTGGGACATTATTGTATACCCAACAAAATCTAACCTAATAAAATTAATGATAAGTACTACTCCCTAAAACAAGTACTAGAAAACAGAGAAAGTGGGAGAGAACTGAACCTGCCCACTCTTGCGCATCTGTCAGATGAGTGACAGCATCACGATTAGTTGCAATGAAGAGGCAGCCAGGATTTTCTCGTATGCAGAGTGTTCCATATCTTCATTGCCAAAAAAGAAAAATGTTTACAAAAATCTCTTACGATAACCAATTCATAGCTCAACAGTTAATGGACAGTCTTTTCAATGAGGTTGAGGTTCAAGTTCCTGGTAACACATTTGTTGTACAGTTAAAAATTCTATAGCGTTGCAAAGAAATAGACTACTCCATTAAAAGAAAATATTTCACCACATAACCTTTCAAAAGAGAATGAAATAAACAAAATAATTACTTTGAGAATTTTGTGAACATACAACTAGAGAACCCAGTTAATGAGTACTGTTTAATAGAGATAGTACTTACTGCACTTTGTAGTAGTTAAAGTATCGATCAAATCCAACCACAACAGCTCCCACCTTCATGGAAAACAGGAACTTGTTTAAATAAAATTCATCAACTACGGAACAAAAATGAGGAAGAGGAGATTCTTGATTGAGTATAGTAAGCCCTGAGTTAGATTAATGTATGAAAGTGATAGGAACAGCAATTGGATAGTTAGGAATATCATTAGCCATAATAAGCGTATATTAGTAATTAGTTAATGAATTTGTTCATTAGGATTTGGTAGTGAATGAGAGGAGAGAAAGGTAAACATTTTTGTTTAGCTGGTTTAGGCTTGAGGATTTCGAGAGAGAAAGTCCAAGTGTATCAAAATTACTAGTCACTGTAGTTCTATCTTTTATCTTTCAATCTATTTAGCTATTTGGTTTATACCAGAAAGTAATAAGAAAGGAGACTAAGAAGGACATTCCACAGGATATCTTGGCTATCAAGACTAGGGCAGGGAGAGTTTAGAGTCTCTCAAAGCCTCCTCAATAGCCTAAAATCGTTTTCGCTTAGTGAAGTTCTTCTCTGAGCTCTTCAGCACACAATCAAACTTTAAAATATTTCTGATAAGTGATAGTAGTTGAGAGAGTTACACCCTTTCTTTTTCTCTTTTCTTTTTATAGAAACAAAGAAAGGGTACATCTTCATTCCTATTCGAGATCATCTAAAGGAAACTAAATCAATGCAAGAAACTTGTATATAAAGCAAGAAAGATTAGAAATGTACATCCTCATCGTGCTCCATCAGAAAGCCTGGCTTTAGTTCTATCTTCTTACCACCATCCTCCTGTAAGAAGATGAAATATTTATTCCATAACTTCACATCTTTTCATCTTGACGAATGATAGTAAACTTTGAGTTTATGTGATATAAGTAGCAGCTTATCATGCTAGCCAATCAACATGTACTAAGAGACTACAAATATAGAAAGTGATTTTTCCATTTCCACATGCCCCCACGCACACACAGACATATGAGGGGTGTCTATATGAACAGATGGAACCATCAATGAACGAGGCTGCATAAATCTTTATAAGCCTCATGAAGTTCTTTCTTTATTAATCAAAGATCACAATTTACTGAAATCATTAGGGTAACCAGATCATTTCAATATCTTTTTAAGTTACAGTTTAATAGCTACCATCCGGAAAATGAGAAACACTATAGTATGTATTGTAAGATTTTAATTATTCATGAATAAATAAGAGAAAATGAGTGCATGACATTGAAAGAATATAGGGGAAATACGTAATAGCTGTAGGAACTCAAATACTAATAACCCGAAAGATTATATTTCTTTTCTCTCCTTTCCTTCTCCACGTAATTGGGCAAATAAAAAAACTATACCAGAAATGAATTCTCTGTTTTTCTCCTTGGTCCAATTGAAGATGTCGTTTGTAACTCTTTTGATTTGAGACCTTCTTTTTCTCACTCTATTATTATTATTATTAATAATAATATTATGTGCAAACTTCATGAATTAATGAAATTTTTTCTTATAAAAATAAATGTCAAAGGAACCTAGTTCCTTAAACTATGCCGATGAAATATTGCAATGTCTGTAACAATTAAGGATCAGGCTCAGTAATCACTGATAAAAACGTTTGGCATATGCATTTATTTATCAAAGTCACGTTACACTTCACAGACTTGAAAGATAAGAACTGGTCGCATAGAGGTGGCAGGATATTTCATAGCTCAAAAAGATTAATAAATTTCATCATAAATACCGGTCCACCAAGGTACTGATATCCAGCGAGTTCAAGTTCTTTCAAAATGCCATCCTCACCAATCACATATATCTGACATCACAAAGTCTAAAGTTCAGGCTCAAAGTTTTCATTGCCATGGAAATTTTGCTACTTGAAAAATCATAATCATCTTGAGAACTTTGAGAAATAGGAAGTTTTGCAATAAATGCAATAGATTAGATAATGTAAAAATCGGTTTAGCGCAATGATTAAAGACATTTCTATGCTCCTTAAAAGCTATAGGTTCAAATCTCTATCCTCTTTGTGTGGTATCATATTTTAGTAATAAATAAAAGATTATGCACATTATAAGAGAAATCAGATAGGCAAAGCAAGCAAGTACCTTCTTCTCTTTTGGGAAATCAATGGACTTCAGGTATGCAGCAGCAGCAAAAGATGAAGCAAAAATTTCTTCCTGGATTTGAATTTAGTTAGCAGCACAATTTAAGATTGAATTTAAAGGCTTTTGTAACTATCCTATATACTTTTTGTTACATAGTTGGAGCCCTTCAGGGTGTCTTCCTTTTCTTGTGGGCTTGGTTTTCTTTGTATGCCATGTATTCTTTCATTTTTTTTTCTCAATTGTTGTTTTCATTAAAAAAAAAAAAAAAAAGAGGATGGAATTCGATCCAAGAAGTTCACGTTACTGACCTCGGTAACATTAAGACCAAGTGTCTCAAACTTTTTGCCATACTGCTTCCTGGACTTTGTTGAATTGTTGGTAACAAAAACTAATCGCTTTCCCTGAAATTTAAATCATAATATATAATAATAAAAATAATAATAAAAGTGAGAAGAAGAGAAAAAGAAATATGATCCATCAACTGAAGAAAATTTCAGATTTTTCCTTTTCACTCATGTATAAAATTTTCTATTAATTTGTACCCAGCACCACTGCTTTTAAGGCTGTAAGTTACCAAAAGTGGGTTAGAAGATCAAGTTCTATACCTTTGATCGAAGCATATCAAGGGTTTCTGGAACTCCATCTATAAGCTTGTCTCCTTTCCATATAACCCCTGCAGTCAAATCGTTGGAAATAACTTTATTGACTACAAAAGAGAGGGGGGGGGGGGGGGGATCTTTTCCCTTTCCGCTAAAGCGTCAACAGGACGACAAACATCATAGGAAAAACCAAAAGTGGAGAAAATTTTGAAACATTCTTAACTAATATTTTCTCTTCTATATTTCCCACCCCAAATACAAAATTTTTAAAATACTTGACGAAAAGTGGCCTAATTACACATTACTAACGGAAATCCAAACTTCCATCAAGTAAAAATTCAAATAGGGATACGAGATTTTTAATTCTTTTCGTGATGTGAAAAACAACAATTGAAGTGGAACTACTGTAACAGCGGGAAGACACTTTCCTTTAAAGTATTTACAAAATAGTTTAATAAAAATGTCGTTAATAGTCACTCCTCAACTCATTTCTAGAAAGGATGTGTGCAAAACTGATACAAATGCATGGCTTTGAGAATGAGCTGCCCTCTTCCATCTTCTTCCCCAGATCAGCCTTTCAAACGACCTGGATCAGTCAGCCTCACCCTACTACATTTAGTTAGTAATTAAGGAATTTTGTAGAATACTAAATCCTAAATAAATAGGTAACCGCCATGGTTTGCACCTATGTCCTCACAGCTCAATCTTATCGGCCTCTTGGTCTGGTCAACTCATACTTGTTCACAGTGGAATCCCTTTTCTCCAAGCTCATTATGTTTGGCACAGCAAATATCAAGGAAAGTGAAATTCTTTTCCTAGGAGTTGAGTCAAGCTATAAAAGTAATGCTCATGGACAATATTCATAAGAGTAATCATAAAATGAATCTCCTTCAATCAGGAGCAAACAGAAGTTAAATCATGCCTTCAACCACTGTGAAATTGCTAATTTTTTTTTGGAAGAACACGTAGTCTTCTTATTCATGTGGGAAGCGTCCTATCCCCCTCTTGGAATTTCAGGAAGAGTTTCTAGTGACCTTCCATTGTTTGGAGCGTAGCCATCCTCTCCTCTTAAAATTCTATATTATTTCCAAGACATTTGATGCTTAAAAAAAGTTTATAAAATATGAGAGGTTGGAATAAACAATATGTGACTCTTCATTAAGGGTTGCATCCTTTCCATTACGTGAGTTGCATTCTCTCGAATGGATCCATCTTTTTAACTAACTTCAAAAAGAGACAAGACTACTTCAATGATTATGAATTAGTCTATAAATATGTCTCTTCTCAAAATTGGAACTTTAACTTTCTCGGCACTTTTCTCCCATATAATATTAAACTTTCCATTCATTTTAAAATTTGTTGAAGTTTGGTTTACTTGATAAAGAAGAGCTTTTCGGATCTTGTAGACAATGTGCTGCATCCATAAGAAGGTAATATGTTCTATTCTAGAAGACAATTACTCGTGAAACCAAACACTAAAGTGAGAAATTATTTTTAAAAAAAACAACGTGAAGTCATTGAGCTCAGTTTTTCTCTTGTATATAAGGTTACTAATTGTCTGATAGCTGATGTATTTTATTCGTATAACATAAAGTATGTTATTCAAAAACATCATCTACAACGAATGAACTCGACAAACTAAATCATATTCAAGTAAGATCGTATTTAAACAACAAAAACATAAACAGTTAAATCTCGATCAACTTAAAAGCTTAAACTGATAGGTCATGGTAAACTTAATTATATCAATAATTTAACATTTCCGCTCACTTGCTGGCAAATCACCGTTGAATACAGAAATTTAAGCTAATGTGTTTGGTCAATTGAATTGACTACATTAATACTTGAATAAAAACCAAAAAAAAAAAAAAAAGTGCCAGAAAAGCAACGATCCACCATTCACATCAACCAAACGAGTTCTATATTTTGGATGCAAGAAAACTGTATGGAGAAATGGGAGAAGAAGAGAACTAACCATCACAGTCGAAAATGAAGGTCTCAACTGAATCAATGAGTTCATCAGCATTTTGAAGAGGCTGAGCAGAAGCACGAACAGCAAAACCCTCCATTCTAGACCTATTAAACTTCCTGTTGGAGCTAGTATTCCATCCAAAACTCACATACCCAGAACAGGAACAATCGGATAAATTAGGAGAAAAATGGTTGAAACCCAAGAATCTGGGGAAGTTGCGGTTCAAATTGGAAAAGGATTTGGATGCATTTGTTGAAGAAGCAACAATGAGTGAATGAGAAGCCGCTGTGCTTGTTCTGCTCAGCATATCTGTTTACCTTTTTCTTTTCTGTAGCGCCTTGGTTTCTGTGTTGGCAGTTTGAGGCCGTTAAAACCCATTTTACAAAAGAAAAATTGTGGCGTGAGATGAGTGGCGCTCCTTCGTTTGTTTGGGATTATAGTGCATTCAAATTTTTCTCTTTCCCAAAATATTTGGTGTTCAATCGCTAAGGGCCCATTTGTAGTCGATAGCATTTTCTTGTGTTTGTTGTCAAAATTCGAATTCCTTTTTCTGATCATTTCACAACATTAATGACTCGCTCCTCACCAACGTTATATTATCCTTTTTTCTTATTTTACTTACAGTTTGAAAAAAATAGAATTTACTATAGATAGTCTAGGGCTACACATGTTCATTCCTCGCGCTAGTAATTTTGTTACGTTTTTCTCTCTCTTTTTTTCTTTTTTTTTTTTTTTTTTATAGTTGGTTGTGAATTGTTTTTATCGCTTTAGAGACGGTTATCACATTAGGACTACGATAGATATAGTCGACCTTAGTATGTTATAAGCATAATGATAGATTTCATACATTTGTGGGAACGGATCATTACTCGTAAAAAGGTATGAAAATGGGCCATCATACAAAGAAACTCAATTTATTTTGCTGGGTGGATAAAATATATATTACAGTTTTAATTAGTTTGACTGGCCAGAGAGAAAGTTTTGTCAACATATAACTTAGCTAGCTGATCTAGCGTAAATGTTGCTCTAATCGGTATAAATCGTGTTGTCTTCGTGAGTCTGTCAATAATCACCTATATACCATCGTATCCACTGGAAATACGAGGTAATCCAAATAAGAAATCTATGGTAATATGCTCTCATTTTCATTCAGGTATCGAGAGTGGATTCAGAAGTTCTCTTGGCCTTTGACGTATAGGTTTAACTTGTTGACAGATTAGACATCTATCAACATGCTCAGCAACTTCTCTCTTACATGCCACCAATATGTTTTTTTCAAAGTTTTATACATCTTGGTGCTACTTGGGTGCATAGCATATGCAGAGCTGTGAGCTTCCTCTAATATATCATCCGTAAGTTCCTTTATATTTGGAACACATAGTCTTCCTTGTTTCACAATTGCGCCATCAACTCTCTATTCAAACTCTGCTCTGTTATTCTGCTGAGACTTCTCAAACAATTTATGCAAAACATTATCCTATGTCTGTCTTTTCACGATATCAACTGTCAATGTAGATTGAACCTGAAATTGAGCAAACAAGCTTCCAGATCTTTCGATTGTTATGGCTGCTCTGGAATTCCTCAACTCATTCAGTAATTTCACTCTCATACCACACAAGATATCCTTGGGAAGTCTAGACTTCATACTGAGTCCATCTGCTACAACATTTGCTTTTCCTGGGTGGTATTCAATAGAACAATCATAATCTTTGATCAAATTGAGCCATCTTCTCTGTCTCATATTCAGCTCCTTCTGATCAAAGATATATTTCAAACTCTTGTGATCCGTAAAGATATGACACTTCTCTTCGAACAAATAGTGTATCCAGAACTTCAAGGCTAAGACTACAACTGCTAACTATAAATCATGAGTAGGATAATTGCACTCATGCTTCTTTAATTGTCTAGAAGCATAAGTAATCACCTTACCTTCTGCATCAGTACACAACCTAGCCCTTGTCTGGATGCATCACAATATCCTTCGAGCTCCTTCCCTGAAACCAATACTGGTGCCGTTATCAATCTTTTCTTTAACTCCTGAAAACTCTGATCATATTTCTCTGACCATTAAAATTTAGCATTCTTCTTGGTCAAAGAAGTCAATGGTAACGCTATCCGGGAGAAATCTTCCACAAAACGTCTGTAGTACCCCCGCTAAACCAA
>JBBPDJ010000008.1:6420188-6469243 GCA_037974625.1 Cucumis cinereus | reverse complement strand
TTATGCATTTCAATTGGAGAACTTTTTTACAACTTCCTTGGCTTCCTTTTAAAATATATTTATTGAATGAAAAATCATCTCTCATCTGAAGAAAAAAAGAAAGAAAAAAAGAATTTGAACTGTCTATCACATTGGGGTTTTTTTCATCAACAAGAACAGATTATATGAATATGCTAGAATTTAAAACATTTAAACATTTAAAGATCTAATCTATGGTATGCCTGAAGCTTTCATTTTCAAAAAAGGGTAGAAAATAGAAATTTGTAAGTGAACAACACCCAGGGCAATGACATTGACAGAAACCTAAATTGACAATGATTGCTCAACTTTGAGAAATGATAATGATTCAATCCATAATAAAAAAAAACATTTTCAATTAGAAAAATTAAGAAAAATTGTTACCTCAACAAGTCGCAAGCCGCTGAAGCTTAGTCAACCAAGTCGCTGCAATCCGTAGTCCGCTGAAGTCAAACTAGTCGTTGCAATCCGTAGTCCATCGTCGCAAGTCGTAGTCCGCCGGCGCAAGCTACAGTTCGTCGTCGCAAGATTTTGTTGTCCATCACAAGTTGTGTAAGGGTATAAGGGAGATTCCCTCGCAAGTTGTTCGTCGCAAGTTGTCCGTTGTCCATCGTCCGCCGCAAGTTGTCTGTTGTCCGTCGCAAGTTGCAAGACTCCGCCGTCGCAAGCTTCTGTAGTCCGCCACTCATGAATTGAAACGTAGTGGGTTTAGGGTATAAGGGAGAAAGTTCTCTCTCTCTTTAGTTTAATCAAAATAAAAGAAAAGAAATAAAAAAAAGAAGGGGAAATTATTTTTGGAAAACTTTTAGCAACATTCATGTTTGTTGCTAAAAGTAATTAATTTTTAGTGACATTTTTCAAATACTTTTAGTGTCACAGACTAAAACTGTGTCGCTAAAAATAATCTTTTGTGACAAATTTGTTTATCGTCACTAAAACTAATCTTTTAGTGACAAAAATTATTTGTGCCACTAAAACTTTGTCACTGAATATTGAATTTCTTGTAGTGAGTTCTTCAAAGTGGTTTTGAAAATGATAAAAATGACTAACATTTTAGAATCATTCCTAAACATATGTTAAAGTATAAATTCAAAATTAGTACTCAAAACAAGTGTGTGACAAACGAATTGTCATTCTATATCACTGCTACTGTCATTTTCTGTCTTAATTTCAACAACAAAGATAGTTTTAAAATGTTTATTAAATGGACAGGGAGCATAGTTCAACGACTAAGACACTGTACCGTCGACTACTGATCGAAACTTTGAAAATGTTGGTTTGGAAGAGATAAAAAGGAAAGTGAATGGTGAATAAGAAAAGCAACCAGATGGTAAGACCCCATTACAGAAAGATCAGAAAAGGGATAAAGAAGTAAAGAATGGTTTAAGAAATTAAATTTAATTAAAGAGAAAGAGAGAGAGAGAGATATGATAATAAAAAGAAGAAAAAGTTAAGCAAGCTGTCCCAATTCAAAATAGGATTTCATTTAGACTATGTTATGATTCTTATCATTTACGGCAATCATAATCAACACTTACCTAAAATCCAGATAACCTACAAACCCTCAACAACATAAATCAAAGAATCTTGGACACGATATGCTTGCTTGCTTCTACTCTCACCATTACATTGACAAATTCAGCTCATTCCAGTCACACTATAGCTTAAACTCCCTATTTCTCCAACCCAAAAAGACAATCATCAACAATAAAAATTGAATTCAGTCTACAGCTTGAAGGCGTCTTAAACGAATTAAGACGACATCTCTAAAATCACAAGTAGAACAAAAACGACCGAAAAAACCCAGAATCATATAGGAAGGCAAATACACGAGGAAAATATCACAAAGGCAACAAAGCTAATCATCTCAAGCTCCACTCCCATTACCAAAATCAAAATGTCAGTCATTCACAGAAATTAGGGTATCAAATCCCCATTTGAGAGGAGATTGAGGGTTTGAAAATGGACGAAAACATACCGATGAATGAGAGAGGGAGACGAAGGACGATGCTTCGGCAAGAGATTCAACGAAGAGGAAGATGAACGACGACGAGAGCTTCAAGGAGAAGTCCCACTGGGTGCGTCCCAAAGCGAATGTGTCGTTGTGAGGGAGACGAATGAATTAAAATTCTTAATAATAATATTATTATTAGCTAACCCTAAACAGCAAACCAAACCGAACCGAACCAAACCAATCTTAATCGGTTCGGTTCGGTTCAATATTATATTAGTAAAAACCGACCTGATCCGGTTTGGTTCGTCGGGTCAGGCCGGTTTTTTACACCCCTACTTGTATGTACAAATATTTTTTTAAAAAAAATTGAAACCTGTTTGTGTTTTTTTATTATTAAAAAGTTTTTATGAAAAATGTTTAAATAAAAACAAATTTTAGAAAGACCTTTTTATAAGTCATTCAAAACAGCTAATTAGTTTAATTATATTGTTATTTTTTAAAATATATTTTCTCTTTCTTTTTCTTTTGGAGGTTTTTCTAAATTATTTTTGGGATGTTACAATCTTCCCTTCTTAAGAAACTTTCATCCTCGAAAGTTCTAATCCTCGAACAACTTTGGAAAACGTGCTCCCACGCTATCCTCTTGTTCCCATGTCGCCACTTCGACTAAGTGATTCCGCCATAAAACTTTTACTGACACAATGTCCTCTATTGCGTAGCACCCTCACTTTTCTGGCCAGAAATCTCAATAGGTTGCTTCTCATAGCCCAAGTTCCCAATCAACCAATGTGACTCAAAACAATTAAAGACTCGATCCACGAATCAAATCCATCCGACCATAGAATGCATACCTTTGGGCTACCACAATATTAAACATGTTCAGTCACCTTCCCAAATTTGAGTGTCCAACTCAAGGGTATTCCAACAAAAATCACTTGAACTTAAACATGTACTTTGTTCTCTTTGAGCTTTGCTACGTGGCGACATTTTCTAACCATAACCTTTTCCTATAAGGTTCTCAGTCACACAAACAATCCATTTTAATTCCAGTTTATACAGGCAATGTCATAAACATGCATCCATAAAGTATCTTATCAAGAAACATATCTGGCGAAAACGAAGGAACCAAATTGACCATGGGGACGTAAACCATAGACTTAAATCGTAAGTCTATCTGCAGAACCTAAAAAACTTAGGCTCTGATACAAACTGTAATGTCCCGAATTTTTTACCTTTACCCGAGGTCGGTACTTAAATAAGAACTCATAATCTTAACAAAAAAAATACAGCGGAAGCATTTTTCACAAGTAACAACATCAATGCAGAGACTGCAGCGAAAGCATTTGTCAGTATAGTCCCCATGCACATGGTCATTGATCCTTCTTGTCCGTCGCCGGTTTTCTCATACTTACCTGAAAAATAAACATGAAAAGAGTGAGTATAAAAATACCCAGTAAGGAACCCACTACTTGGCCCACTAGACTAACGGTTAACTTCCTATTAAACTATACTCTGCAATCTTAGTCCCAAAGGCAGCTAACGTCCCACCTACTGAGTACAACATGGCTAATAGATAAAGTTCACAGCTACCATAGTCCCAAAACATGCAATCTTAGTCCAAAACATTAATAAGCACACATATGAAGTTTAGTTCAGAAAAGAGAACCACAAACGCCTCACACCTTTATCATGTTTTACTATTAATCTATAGCAAACCACAAAGACATATCACCATACAACCCCATTGATTTTTCCATACCAATCTGTCCTAACAGATCATCACATAGTCATCCAGTCCATCTCGACATAGATAACCCATCACCAACAGCTAACTCGGGAGTTAGTCCATTCAGTTAACTCAACCCATGACCATCACCAGCAGTTAACTAAATCGTTTAGTTAACTCACCATATAATTTAGTATCAAGCACTTCACACCTAACCAAACATGTAATGTAAGCATTCCACACTGTTAAGCTTGACATACGAATTAGGCATTGATACTTAATAATCCGCTTATCACATAAACCATAAACATCCAGTTATTGGGTTCATTAGGTGACCGTTAACTCTCCCTAATGACTTATACTTTACAACACACAGTCGGGTGATTGAGTATACACAAAACATGTCGGAACAGATCACCACACAGACCTGTTAACCGACCCTATCAAAGCAAATCGCCACACAGGCTTGTCCTCAGAACGGTACGTTGGAACAATTCGCCACTCAGGCTTGTTAACCGACCTTCAGAAACAAATTCACCACACAGGCTTGTAACTGGCCTTGTTAGAGCAAATTGCAACACAAGCTTGCTAACTAACTCATCGTTCTAGAACGGATACGTCAGAACAATTCGCCACGCAGGCTTGTTAACCGACCTTCAGAAATAAATTCGCCACACTAACCATCTCTCACACCTTATACGCCAAAGGCGTGGATTCGGTAGAAGTATTCCTTACTCATCCAATTTTAGTTAATAATTCCCCATAAAAATTATTAATTAAAATATCTTAAACTCGTTACCTAATTAGTTAATACATTTATCACATATTCAAGAAACCTAAATGTCACATGAATAATCATATTGTCACATAAATATCCTTGTCAAGGAACCAGTAGTAAGTCCCTTACCTCAAAGTGTCGTCAATACTTTTGTTTAAGTTTCTCCCTCAAATTGATCCTATACATAAAATATTTAATTAATAATTTTCCATAAAATTATTAATTAATTTTAACTTTAATCCTTCGATAAAATACTTTAAACTTACCAGTTGGTTGCCGAATTCCAATCTAATTCGTAGAGAAAATTTTACGAATTAATTTCTCATGAATGCTCCAAATTAATCTTATATCTAACAATTTAATTATCAATTTTTCCAAAAATTGTTAATCAATTTAACCTTCCGAGTAGTTCTTTAATCTTATCGATTTGTTGTCGACTCTCCAATTAATTCGTAGTTGAAATCCTACAAATTAATTCTAGCCATAGCTCCAAAAGAACCTTCAATTAACCAAGAAAAATTCCCAAATTAATTCTCGTTTTAACTTGATTGAGTATCCAAAAATTGAAAATAAAATACTCAATACTTTACCCATATAACTAATGATGGCGACCATGAGCGACAACGGATAAATCAAATCTGGGAGATTAAACGGCATCTGTGAATGAAGAAGTAAACGATTGGGCGGAACAAATGCCGGAAACCGGCGAAAGAAATAAAAAGGGGGGCGGCTTACGGAGAAGAAGAAGAAGGAAGAAAAAAAATTTATACTTGCACGCATTCCAAGATACCCTAAAGTAATAAATAATAATATTAATTTATAAATAATAATAATATTATTTTATTAATAAGCAATAATAATATTTATTATTATTATTATTATCTTTTTCCAAATCAAATAAATCTTTTCCTTTTTCTATTCCAAATCAATCAAATCTTCCTCTCTCCTCTCTCAATTATCTTTTAACCAAAAATAATTAAATATATATACCCATATATATATATATTTAATTTCTTAACAAAAATAATTAATATCCCAAAACAAATTAGATCTCAAAATAAATCCAACTTATTCTTTTAGGATAATTAACCTAAAATTATCTTAAATTTTTGGGATAACACAAATCATGGCATAAGTAGTGATCCCAAAGGAACACAAATCATGGCTTAAGTAGTGATCCCAAAGGAACACAAAATCATGGCATAAGTAGTAATCCCGATGGAATACAAATCATAGGTAGTGATCCCAAAGGGTCACAAATCATAGCATAGGTAGTACATAGTCTGTCAAAAGAGTAAACAGTCACCATTCATCTTAGCATGCAATCAATACTCTCGCCTAATCATAAATGTCAACATCAATAGCTTTTCAATATGCTCATAGTGTTCTTACAGTACACAACTCATAAATTCATTCATCAATCAATAGTTTGATTTTATGGTATCATATAACTAAACATGTTCATTAATTTTCCAATTTTGAGTGTCCTACTCAAGGGTATTCTAACGAAAGAATCACTTACCTTAGAGTCGCAGTCAGACCTTCGCTTTAACATCTAGCAACCTTTAATAAAATTTGCATTAATAAACTTTATTCCCGCCTATAAGTATCTGACTTATTAGGACAAAGTTTATTGTAAAACTACCAATCTCATTCTCCAAGGTAAAACACAACATAAACCCTGGAAGTCTTATTTTAACAAATATTTATCGAATAGCATTTTAATTTCCATCAACAAAGTTTAAGTTTGTCCACAAACCAATGTGCTTCAAATCACTTGAACTCAAACATGTGCTTAGTTCTTTTTTAGCACCGCTACGTGACGACATTTTCTAACCATAACCTTTTTCCAAAAGGTTCTCAATCACACAGATAGTCCATCTTAATTCAAGTTTATACAGGCAATGTCATAAACATATATCCATAAAATATCTTATTAAGAAACATATCTGGCGAGGACGAATTTACCACAGTGACTATGGGGACATAAACCATAGACTTACATCGTAAGTTAGTCTATAGAACCTAAAACTTACGCTCTGATACCAACTGTAACGCCCCTGATTTTAAACCTTAACCCGAAGTCGTTACTTAAATAAGATCTCATAATCTTAACAAAAAATACAGCGGAAACGTTTGTCAATATAGTCCCAATCACATGGTCACTAGTCCTTTTTGTCCGTCGCTGATTTCCTCACACTTACCTGAAAAATAAACATGAAAAGGGTGAGTATAAAAATACTCAGTAAGAGACCCACTACTGGGCCCGCTAGGTGAACTGTTAACTTCCTATTAAACATATACCCTATGTTACATAATCTAGTGAACTCGTAGGAACACTCATAACTGGCTAATGATCTCGTAGGAAACGTATCTATCTGATGAACCCAAAGGATCACATAATTGTTGGTGACCTCGAAGGAACACACTTCCTTACAGGGTAATCTGGCTAATAGATAAAGTTAACAGCTACCATAATTCCTAACATGCATTTTTAGTCCAATCAATCATAAACATATACATAAAATTTCCTTCCAACATTCGCATTTGCATATCATAAATATTATGTCAAGCCATAAATGCATAACATCGTATAGTTCGAACAAGTCGTCATAACATAATAAATTTTAATTAATAATTCTCCATAAAAATTATTAATTAAAATTATTAAACTCATCCAATACATCACTAACTCACTACATCAATCAACTCCACCAATTAACTCAACTTTCATATGCATCCTTACTGTCATGCAACATCTTACCGAGGATCCAGTAGTAAATCCCTTACACATCCAATTTTAATTAATAATTTCCCAAAAATTATTAATTAAAATAACTCAAATTTGTTACCTAATCAGTCGATACAACATATCAACACATCAAGCAACTCAAATGTCACATAAATAATTTCATAAGTATCTTTATTACTTGTCGACGAACCAGTAGTAAGTCCCTTACCTCAAAGTGCCAATAATACTTTTGCTTGAGTTTCTCCCTCAAATTGATCCTATACATAAAACATTTAATTAATAATTTTTCCATAAAAACTATTAATTAATTTTAACTTTAATCCTTCAATATCCGTTCTTAAACTTACCAATTGGTCGTCGAAAACTCCAATTCAAATCGTAGGGAAAAATTTTACGAATTAATTCTCCAATGAAGCTCCAGTCAAATCTACACATAACAACTTAATTAACAATTTTTTCATAAAAATTATTAATCAAATTTACCCTTAAACTCTTCAAAATAGTTCTTTAATCTTATCGATTCGTTGTCGACGATCCAATTAATTTGTAGGAGAAACTCTACGAATTAATTCTAACCATAGCTCCAAAAGAACCTTCAATTGACTAAGAAAAATTTCCAAATTAATTCTCAATTAAACTTTATTGGGTATCCCAACCCACCTTAAAATACCACCAACAGAGGCAATGACGGCGACTGGGGAGGAAGTCTATAGTGGCGAGGGGCTGGCGGCAGCGTGGGAAGGAGATGAAGAAAGTCGAATCTTTTCATGCTTTCCTAAGTAACCCTAATTTATTTATAAAGAAAATAATAATAATATCTATTATTATTATTATTTCCTTTTCCTTTTTCAAATACAACTAAATCTTTTCCTTTTCATATTCCAAATCAATCAAATCTTCTTCTCTCCTCATTAACTCCCTCAACAAATTATTATTTTCTCTAACCAGCACCCTTTAAATTACACACACACACACACACATATATATATTTAAATTTAATTTTCTTAAACAAAATTCACCAAATCAAAAATCCTCGTAATTTCTTTTCGAAGTAAATCAATAACATCCCAACAAACCAAAATCAAATTACCCACTTAAACTTAAATCAATTAAGATAACTGATAATAAAAATTTAAAATTATCTTACATTTTGGGATGTTACACATGCATCCATAAAGTATCTTATCAAGAAACATACCTGGCGAGGACGAAGGAACCAAAGTGATCATGAGGACGTAAACCAAAGACTTACATTGTTAGTCAGTCTGCCAAACCTAAAAAACTTAGCCTCTGATACCAACGCGCCTCAGATTTTTGACCTTGACCCGAGGTCGTTATTTAAATAAGAACTCATAATCTTAACAAAAAAATACAGCGGTAGCATTTTTCACAAGTAACAGCATCAATGCAGAGACTGCAACGGAAGCATTTGTCAGTAGAGTCCCCATGCACATGGTCACTGGTCCTTCCTGTCCATCGCCGGTTTCTTCATACTTACCTGAAAAATAAACATGAAAAGGGTGAGTATAAAAATACCAAGTAAGGAACCCACTACTAGGCCCACTAGGTTAATTGTTAACTTCCTATTAAACTGTACTCTTCAATCTTAGTCCCAAAGGCAGCTAACGTCCCACCTACCGAGTACAACATGGCTAATAGATAAAGTTAACAGCTACCATAGTCCTAAAACATGCAATATTACTCCAAAACATTCATAAGAACACATATGAAGTTTAGTTCAGAAAAGAGAACCACAAACACCTCACACCTTTGACATGTTTTACTGTTAATCCATAGCACACCACAAAGACATATCACCACACAACCCCATTGATTTTTCCATAGCAATATGTCCTAACAGATAATCACATAGTCATCCAGTCCATCTCAACATAGATAACCCATCACTAACAGCTAACTCGGGAGTTAGTCCATTCAGTTAACTCAACCCATGACCATCATCAGCAGTTAACTAAACCGTTTAGTTAACTCACCATATAATTCAGTATCAAGCATTTCATCACCTAACCAAACATGTCATGTAAGCTTTCCACACCGTTAAGCTTGACATACGAATTATGCATTATACTTAATAACCCGCTTATCAGATAAACCATAAACATCCAGTTGTTGGGTCCATTAGGTGACCGTCAACTCCCCCTAATGACTTGTACTTTACGACACACAGTCAGGTTGTTGAGTATAGATAAAACATGTCGGAACAGATCACCACACAGACCTATTAACCGATCCTGTCAAAGCAAATCGCCACACAGGCTTGCCCTAAGAACGGTACGTCGGAACAATTCGCCACACAGGCTTGTTAACCAACCTTCAGAAACAAATTCACCACACAGGCTTGTAACTGGTCTTGTCAGAGCAAATCGCCACACAGGCTTGCTAACTGACTCATCGTTCTCCCACCAAGTACAAAATTCATTAGGCAAAGTTATCAGAAACGGTAACCAATAAATCAAGTCCAAAACATTGTGATCACAATAACCAAACAATTCTCATGCAGCAGATAACACAGATAAGCAGTATGACGAGTCATGCATAACCCATACAAAAATATAAACCAAAAACCCGAAGTTAACACCGTAATGCAGGCACACTAACCATCTCTCACACCTTATACGCCAAAGGCGTGGATTCGGTAGAAGTATTTCTTACTCATCTAATTTTAATTAATAATTCCCCATAAAATTTATTAATTAAAATATCTTAAACTCATTACCTAATCAGTTAATACATTTATCACATATTCAAGAAACCTAGATGTCGCATAAATAATCATACTGTCACATAAATATCCTTGTCAAGGAACCAGTAGTAAATCCATTACCTCAAAGTGTCGTCAATACTTTTGTTTGAGTTTCTCCCCCAAATTGATCCTATACATAAAATATTTAATTAATAATTTTCTATAAAATTATTAATTAATTTTAACTTTAATCCTTCGATAAAATACTTTAAACTTACCAATTGGTTGCCAAATTTCAATATAATTCGTAGAGAAAATTTTACGAATTAATTTCTCATGAATGCCCCAAATTAATCTTATACGTAACAATTTAATTAACAATTTTTCCAAAAATTGTTAATCAAATTTACCCTTGCAAGTAGTTCTTTAATCTTATCGATTCGTTGTCGACTCTCCAATTAATTCGTAGGTGAAATCCTACGAATTAATTCTAGCCATAGCTCCAAGAACCTTCAATTAACCAAGAACAATTCCCAAATTAATTCTCGATTTAACTTGATTGAGTATCCAAAAATCTAAAATAAAATACTCAATACTTTACCCATATAACTAACGACGGCGACCTTGAGCGACAACAGATAAATCAAATTTGGGAGATTAAACTGCATTGGCGAATGAAGAAGCAAACGATTGAGCGGAACAAATGCCGGAAACCAGTGAAAGAAATAAAAGGGGGGGCGACGGCTTACAAAGAAGAAGAAGAAGGAAGAAACAAATGTATACTTGCACGCATTCCAAGATACCCTAAATTAATAAATAATAATATTAATTTATAAATAATATTATTATTATTTTATTAATAAATAATAATAATCATTTATTATTATTATTATTATTATTATTATTATATTTTTCCAAATCAAATATATCTTTTTCTTTTCCTATTCCAAATCAATCAAATCTTCCTCTCTCCTCTCTCAATTATCTTTTAACCAAAATAATTAAATATATATACCCATATATATATTTAATTTCTTAACCAAAATAATTAACATCCCAAAACAAATTAGATCTCAAAATAAATTCAACTTTTTCTTTTAAGATAATTAACCTAAAATTATTTTAATTTTTTGGGATGTTACAGTGATATACTAGATATACCTGATAATGATGTATTTGATTGATAGACTGCTGATAAATTTGTCAATATTCACACGTTTATAGTGTTGATAAACTTGTACACTTAACTGATATAATGTTGATACTCTTGATTGATATTCACATGATAATGATGCACTTGATTGGGTTACTATACTTTATAATGATACACTTACATTATATATATAAAAGTTGAACTTCTTCTTCGTCACAATAGACCCCTCTTTCCCTACATCTCTCTTTCACCAACTAGCACTACATGCCATCTGTCATCGACCATTGCTCCACCTCCTTGTCACTTACCTTAATCGACCGATGCACATTTGGTCATTGATTCTCTCTCTCTCTCTCTCCCTCCCTCCTTCCCTCCTTCCCTCTCTCCACACCATTTGTGTCACAAACTTACTCTTTTATTGTACGTGCAACACTTAAACACTCCCTTTTTAGTGACTAAGTCAACCTAAACTTCTTGAAGAGATATTAGGTACAAGCTAAGTGTAGTGGAAAGAATAATAAGACAAGTATGCATTAATTAAGAAAGAAGAGAACTCAACTAGTAAATACTTACAAAGGAAATTTTATTAGCTTGGAGAGAGAACTTTACAATGTGTTTATAAGATAATTTATTGGATCCCTTGCCAAATGACCAAGGCTACCTATTTATACCCTAAACTTTATGTGCTTTTCCATAATTGCTGATGGTATGCAGAAATAGCTTAACCATGACTAAGTCTCCTTCCTCGTACTCCACAAGCCTACTTTTCGCGTCAGCCCATTTCTTCATTTTTTTGCTGCCTTTTCCAGGCACGCCTTTACTAATTCAGATTTTTCTTACCACCCTTTTGCAAATGTGAAAGCACCTAGACTTTTTCCTGTGTAAGAACTTACCATAGTGTGGGGTGCGAAAGGCTGTTGATTTGTTGCCACTTCAAAGGAACAATGTAACATCCCAAATTTAAGGTCATTTAATTTTTAATGATCTTGAATTCGGTTGGTTTATTTAAGATTATATTGATTAAAGATGTTAATTTAATTGGGAGGTTTGGAAAAAAAATATGATTTGGTGAAAATTTGGTTATGTAATTAGATATGTATACATGGGTATATATATAATTGAAAAGATTGAATTTAATAAGGAGAGAAAAGTTTGATTTATTTAGGAAAAGGAAGAAAAAATGGTGAATATACATATATTGGGCAGTTTTTTTTATAAACACAATGTGAAAAAGAAGAAATTCGAGCTCAATTCTCAACCAAATCGAACGAAATTTATATCTAAATTGTTTTAAAAAGAGAGAGGAAGCTGAAGGATAGCTCAATTTGAAGAAATTTGACCAAGAAAACCAAGAAAATCGAGGAAGAAACTCAATGGCGCTGAAAATTTACAGTTTTGAGCAATTGGAGTTTTTGAAGAAATTGAACGGGTTAGAGTTGAAATTGGAGCTTCAAATTTAGTGGTAAGCTGAATAAGAAGTCCCTTTTTGATTTCGTAACAATTAATTTGATTAATTTCAGTTGGAAGTGACGAATTTGAAGTTTGAAATTTGTAGAAAAACCCGTCGGAAAATAGATCAACATGATTATCAGCTTTAATTTCCGTGGATTGAGAGCGAATTAGACGGCCAAAACTTGAGGTATGTAGTTTAAGTTATGGGTAATTTTTTAGTAATAGTTAGAACGTCCAATTGTAGTCAGAAAAGGAGAACTTTGTCGTCGGAGTCTCGTCGGGTTACTCGCCGGAAACTAGGTTTGAATTTGGGGAAAATTCCAAGGTTGAAGATGATGTTTTAAAACTGACAATCATTAAAAGCCCGTCATTGGAAAATTGTTATGGTTTGACCGTCATTAAAGCATAAAAACAGAATGGTTGAGCAAATTTTTTTTCACCCGATTATTATACAATTATTAAATGACCATTTTACCCTTGGAATAAAATAATTTGAAGGAAAATTTGAGGAATTCGGAACTTTGTTATAATTAAGAAAAATTAGGATTTTTGGCCTAAGAATGAGTTTATTTTATTAGATCGGTTTAACTTGTCGGTTTTGGACTATTTTCAGAAAATTTAACGATTGGAGAAATTTACGAGCCGAGAACGTCCAATCAAGTTTGCGAGTGATTTACAAATTTATAGTATTATTTTTAAAGTATTAATGTTATTAAAATATTCCGATTATGCACGTTTTGTGAGAAAAAAATATTTAATCTCAACATTTTGATAATTTAAGATTCTTTATAATACAAGCATGTATTATTATAATTATATAGTTAATTTATGATTTTTGCATGAATCATTATTTCGAGATATTTTAATATTAAATTATTATTTTTACACGTTTTACGAGGTAAGTTCGTAAAGCTAAAACGTACTGAATTTTTACGATTTCTTTGTGCCAAAATGTGTTATATAACTATTACGTACATGATGTATGATTTTATATATACGCTAGTAAGCATGATTTGAGAAATTAAAGGTCGAAGATATTTTCATGTTTTACGAGATTTCACTAAAATATGAATTAAGCATGTTTCAGTATTTCTAAATGAAATTTCATCATGATTTGAATGATTAAAGTTCTATGAGCATTTCTTGACAATTATTGAAAATGTTTATACGTTATTTACACGTTTTACGAGAATTTTAGTAAAATCATGTGTACTCATGATTGAGCCTAAGGCTAATATACTAGTTGTGCACACTAGAGTATCTTGCTGTCATGAGTGCTGAGTTCGCTCCACCATGGCAAAGACGGTGTGAGCGGTGGCTTCGCTACAACGTAGTTAGCGCTGTCGTGAGTGTTGAGTTTGCTCCACTACGGCAAAGACGTTGCTGTTGTTGGCCCCACTGCAACATAGATTCGGCTGTCGTTAGTGCTGGGTTCGCCCCACTACGACAAAGACGTGATAGATGCTAGCCCCACTATAACGTAGTATTGCTATCGTAGATGTTGAGCTAGCTCCACCACGACAAAGACAACGTTGGTACTGATCCCACCACGACGTAGTTATTGCTGCCGTTAGTGTTGAGATGACTCCATTACGGCAAAGACGTTCGTTAGAGTTGAGATGACTCCACTACGGCAAAGATGTTAGAAGTGCTGGACTTTCTCCACTACAACGTAATTAAATGATTACACATGGCTTGCAAATAATTTTCATTTACAGTTTTTTAGCGACAGTTTCAGTTATGATATGTTTTCACAGCATGATGTTTACATATATATATATATATATATATATATATATATATATATGTATGTATATATATTTCTAAAACATGTGACTAAGTTATGTTTTTTCAAAATACGTTGTTTTTAAACTGTCACTCACTGGACGTTAGTTCACTCTTTCAAATGCTTTCTCACTTTACAGGTAGAGATCGAGATTTTCGAGCCTGACCTATCCCTACTTGTCTACTATTAGAGTTTGAATTTGCTTAAGGTATAATTATATCTCTACATATGTATGTTTTGGTCTGTAATTTTAATAAATAGTGAGTTGGGCGGTGTGTGGTGTTTACCTAAAACCCTTTATACAAGAAAAATTTTATTAACGTGTTTTTTCAGTTATTTCCGCTGCATGTTATTCAAGTAAGTTAAGTAAGCCGTCAGTGAGTATCGTTATGCTATGATCATTACTTACTGGCTTCACGCCATCTCTTAAGCTAAAAGTAGAGAGACTGGAAGAGAGTGTAACAACTTGGTATCAGAGCAAGAGTTTTAGGAAATCTTGGGGTATTTTGAAAAAGTAAAGAGAAATTGAAGAATCCAATAACATGCATATATATTTAGAGATAATTGTAACATGTTTAATTGATTGGTATGTTATAAGAGTCATGCCTCCTCGTAGAAGAATAAACTTGGAATCAACGATGAAATCAGACCTTAATCAATCAATGAAGCATATTTTTAAGACTATCTCTAAATCTATTCATGCATGAATGAATCTCAAAGCCCTACTCGTTAAAGCAACCCACAATGGTTTTATAAGGCTCTCAATCTATTTTCCACCTACTCTACCTCAAGCATCAGAACACTCAAAACAGTAATATATCAACTGAAGTTGCCTGAAGCGAAATTCTAACGACAAATAAGAAACTTTTTCTTACTCATTATTACATTACTATCTATCATACTAGACAATCTAATCAGTTGAGTCTTTTGAGACCACAGAAATATGAGTCAAATAACAAAAACTCTAAGCATGCAAGACCTAATTTCGCTAGACAAAAGACTTAGGCATGCATGAGAGAAAAAACTTTTATTAAAAAATGGGCTAAAAATCATGATTGAGTTCTTCAAACATAATCGCTTACAGATTCATTTACAAAGGTGTGTCATCAACCAGTTGAATTGGTTAAAAATAAACTAAAGCCTATAATATACAAAACTATTAAACTAAAATAGACTGGTTAAATTAAAAATTATCCAATCTACAAAAACAACTAAAGAGACTTCTCAACTTGCTAAGGCTACATCATTATATTTCAGAGAAATATAGGCTTGAAAGTTGGAATTGAGTCTATGGTTTTAATTAGACTTCAGTCTCTACAATTTCATAAAATGCACACAAATTGACCTTGTAGAAATAATTATTTATAAAAAGTTTATCAAACCATAAGAGGGAGTGTTTATGAGATTTTATTATACCAAAGTGACTAAATTCTAATTTTTCAATACTAAAAGGATTCAATTCTAACTTTTTTCTGAACATATGAACCAAATTTTTAATTTACCAAGAAATTTGTAGAGTTTGTATCCAATTTAAAAAGGCATGCTTTGAATATTTTTATATCTCAACTCCAAATGTGTATAAATCACTGGCTGCATTGTTTTTTCCTTTTCTTTTTCTCTGACCAGAGTTCTTATAATATTGAACAAGGAAAATACAGCACCTGGAAAAGAACCATAGGAAGAAATATCAAATACCAAAAGACTACAGCATTCGTATTTATTTATGTACCATAGAATAGGACTCCTTCAGAGATTTGAGAACTTCTTTGGAAGCAACCTTCTTTCCAGTCTCCCTATCCAAAGAGATTGCCGTATGTTTGACTATCCTCCCATTAGCTTCAACCTCAACTGTAACGTGTGATCTTCCATTCACACGAGAAGTAACAGTTTTTTTTAAGTTGTATTTCTCCTTTTGGCATAACTCATTTAGCTCACGTCTTGGATGTTTCTTCACAGTTTCGGGCGACACTAACGGTTCTAACAGTGGTCTTATACTCTTAAACACCTTTTCTTTATTGTATCCAGAATCGACGTATATTGCTCCAGCTAAAGATTCAATAACATCTCCAAGAACCTGTATGAAAATTCAAAATCCATCTCAAATAAAATTCTCATAATCTGAAGATAGTAGAAGAAGAGATTCGTGTAGGGCAGAGGCATGAATGAAAGATTAGAAACAGGAGAGAGAGAGAGAGAGAGAGAGAGAGGAGAGAGAGAGACTGAATCGGTAAAAACAGACACCACTGTAATAAATTCTGCTTTAAAATCCATTCTTTGCTTTATGGTAAATTCTTTTGGTAAATTCTTCCGCAATTACAGAGCCATCCTTATCTCCCTCGATAGATTCAAGGTTGAGATTCGAGTAGTGGAATCTATCCACATGCTTTACATATATCTTGGGCTTTCTTGTTGAATCTTTTTGTTTCTTGTCTTTGTGGTTAGTTAAAGTCTTCTACATTTGGGGTTATATATTTTTGTTTTTGGCTTATTGTCACTATGGTTAGTTAAAGTCTTTTACATTTGGGGTTAAATCTTTGTGTTTGTTGTCATTATTGTGCATTTGAAATCTTTGTGTTTCTTGTCATTATTAGGAGACTGGGCAGTTCTTTAAGAAGGGGTGTAAGTAAGTTTACTTACTGGTTTAGAAGGTCTAGTTATTCTGTGGGTAAAGCTTACCTCTACAAAATGGAATCTGCTGTAATTGTCGGAGGACTTCTGATCATTTTCATAAAAAATCAGTACTGATTTACATCAAGTAGTTTCTCTCTCTCACTTTTGTATATCCCATATACTTCGATTAATAAATTGTTCCTCGTTACAAAAAAACTGAAGAAAAAGCCATAAAATATGAACGTTATATGACATTGAGAACTAACCTTGGGAAAAGAAGTCTCAGATTCCCATCCGTAGGTTGTTTCTGAAGACAACATCTCAAAAGTATGAAGGGTCGAACTAATATGTTTATGGAGGTCATGAGAACAATGCAGTATACTTTTGTGCAACTGAGCCTTTACTGCAGTTCGTGCATAGCAATCATTGCTCACAGATGCAGACCTCATGTCAGTCAACAAGCCAGGTGTCATTCCGGGGTATTTGTTGTATATATGCACAGTAATTGCATAATCCAATACAGAGTCTCCAAGAAATTCCAGTCGCTGCATGCAAATGATTTCATTATTTACAATTAATAGATATTTGATGACTTTAATGTATGTACATGATATGCGTGTATTAAGGTTACCTGATAACATCTTGGAATCTCAGGAAGCATGTATGAACCATGAGTCATTGCTTCTAACAACAATGAGGGATCATTGAATGTGTATTTTAGCAGGGACTCTAAATGTCTGACATTAATGACCTTATGCGCATCAACGCTAAAAGGTCTCTCATAGGGTACAATATCAAAATTAACTTCTATACCAATCCAATTTAGAAACTGTATCGCTCCCTTTTCCCCACCAGTGCTAAGATATGCACCAATTAGAGCCTCAACAACGTCAGCTATCCTCTTACCCTTTATCTTTCTTTTTCTCCGAACATAAATTTTTCTCCCACTAGAAAGCACTTCCTCTCTTAATTGGTAAACTTCATGTGTATCACCAGGAATATCCCACTTTTGAGGATCGAAAGCCTCATCTCGAATAAATCCCTAAACAGGGACGGATGATTAGAGAACCTAAATAAATACACTTCACTTCCAAAAGTTACAGAATTTGGAGAAGAAAACCTTTAAGGACTGTAAGAAAATAATGTAACATCTGAATATCACTCTAAGAGTTGAAATTAACACAAAACCATAAGGGTTGAAATTATCAGAAATGAAGACAGTGAAAATGGGTGGTCAAGATAGGAACAGAACTAAGAAAATTATAGTTTGAAGGTAATAATCAGGCTGAGAAGGCTTGAATATGTAAGCACAAGGAAAAGGTGAACAAAAGAAGGTTTTATTCAACATATAATCAAAATAATATAAACTATATTATACTGGAATTCAAATGAAAAGGCATAAAGCATGACAACTAAAAGCCTTTACAGTAATTAATTTTTGTGACCATCTGAATACTTGGCATTGTTAACACAAGGCACATAATATATTTCATACTGTCAGACTCACAAAATAAGTAAAACAGTTTACTGTGGTTCATGAAGAAATTACCGAAATTTTGTGTTCACATCCAAGCCTACAGAGAGCAGCATTAGAAACTATCCTATCTTTCTTCAAACTAAGAAGGCCCTCATGATCATTTTGAAAAGTTCTAAAAAGATGTTGACCAGTCGCATATTTAAGAAACGAATCCCCAAGGGTCTCAAGGGATTCTAGATGAAATTTCTCTTGGCATTTTTTTGTTGTTATTGCTTCCAACACCTGAGACAAGAAACATTGTCGACAGAAATAAGTATATTAGTGAGAGAAAATTCAAAGATATACAACATATGCTATACGCAATACAAAAAGTCTAAAATAATATAAAAAAGCAGCCAAGAACAAAAGGAACCAAGAAAATACCAGAAAGCAAGGCCTCAACTATTAAGAACATGTTTAAAAATGATTTAAAATAGTGATTTTAGTAAAAATGATTTTAGAATAGATTCATTAAAAGTGATCTTCACATAATCATTTTAACATTTGGTTCTAAACTTCTAAAGTGATTTTCAAACCAAAAGTGGTTTTAAATGTGTTAAGTTTAATATAGAAGCAATTTTGGTAAATTCTAAATCATTCCCAAACATAGTCTAAAGGCATTTTGGAGAGTAAGATTAATTTTGAAATAATTCAAATCACTTTTGTCATGTTCAAAATTAATCTAAAACATACTTTAAATAATTTTAAATCAATTTTACTTGAATGAAATTGCATATAAAAGTCTGTTGATAATATAGCCCACTGCATGCAAATGATTTAAATAATTGAAGGCATGTTTTGGAGTGATTTTAAGCATTTCAAAAATCACTCCCAAACATGTCCAAGAATAATAAATAACGAATAACGAGTAACTACAAACCTATATAGTAACCGACCAGTCCAACCCCAACCCAGTAGATAATAGAAACAAGTGTGCTATTAGTCATTGAAAACGAAGCATGAGCTTGAAGTTTGGTGACCTCAAATGTCACAGGAATCATATTGATACTGCTACTTTGAATTGTCGATCCTACTAGTACAAATTGGGTGTGCTAATTTATGAGTGCATGAATTCATCTTTGAACAAGAAAAATATGAACAATTTTTATTTTATTTTATCCCTAATTGGAAAGGAAAATGTGAATGACACCCCATCCCCATCTACGTTTCACCAACCAAAACAACTGATGAGAAATTAATTTTGTTGTAAATAAAAAAAATATAATTAGTAGTACTTTATTAAAGAATAAATAAATAAATACCATTGTGGTTGGAATATCATTTTGCATGCAATGATCCGTATTCAACTTTTTCAAGTTGCTGGCAATTAGCATCGATTCGAGTCGATGCATAATAGAAGGAAGAAATGAATATGAATAAAGGGTGTTGACGGATATGGGGGACATTATTATAGAACAAAGTTCAGGTGGTAGTTCAACTAATGAGTTTCTTGATTCTGCAATAGGAAGACAAACAATCATTAGTGTTCAAGTAGGAGTCATGTAAGAATAAAGATTCAATATAAGAAATGGAAACGCCCCAAGTTCTATTATATTGCACTATTCATAAAGTATGGAAGAAGAAATTTCAAAAAGTTTTCTGGAAGCATATAGATTAATTTCCGCTTTTTTTTAATCTATCAAGAAATTGTCAGTTGTTCAACAAAAGTATATACCTAAAAACGGGAAAAAAGTACATATATGAAATCAGAAATGCAACTAGAGAATGAACAAGTCAAGGAATCGGAAACTTGAAGACTGCCTCTAACAAATTAGAGTCCAATTCACAATTGAATATTACTTAACTATCACCTTTTTACTTTCAACTCTAAAAATTCAACAATTACAAAAAATTATATATATATATATATATATATATATATAATAAAGATGGAAAACCCAATGTTGAATGCCAACTTTTGAGATTACCTGTACTACACTGCATTCTACGCATGAAAAATTATAAAATCTTACACGACAAATAAATTAGACCAGAGTTCTGAGAACATATCTCAGTGGCCCCCAAGCAGATGAAAGATTCTTGGGAATTAAACCTCAACAAATCCATAATTGTAAATGTAAGTGTAACCATCAACCATCATATATTATTAATTTAAAAAAGAAAAAGAAAAAAAATTCTAAGCACGAGTTGAAGAGACAGCCGAAAGACGAAAGATATATGAAATGTAAAGTTCAGGCATCAAGAATTCCAACACTGGAAAAGAATGTTCAAATCTTGTATGGTGTAATGCCCAAGTTTACAAGGACATAATGAAACGAGATCATACCCGAATAAGAGATCTTGAGGATATTGAAGTATGGATAAGAAAGGTTTAAAAGAATTGAAAGTGTTACTATTTATACCAACAAGGTCCAACTTTCTTTTTGGTGGCTCAATCATAGGAACATCAAAGTTAAGTGTGCTTAGTCTGGAGCAATCCTATGTTGGAACTTGGGTGACCTGAGAATTTTCTTAGAAAGCATGTAAGTGAAGGATCGGAGGTATAACCTTTCTTTTGTAAGTAAGGATCGGAGGCCTAACATTACCGCTCGATTCGAAATGCACCTTGTCCTTAAGGTGGAATGAAGAAATTGTTGGTTCATAAGGTAGACTGGTTCCCATGTAGCCTCACTGTCCGGTAGCCATTTCCATTTCACAAGCCACTCGTTTGCCCCAAACTCCCTGTTCCACCTCACACCTAGAATGGTTTCAGGAATGGCTTGAAGTTTAAAGTCTTCTGTCAGGGATGGGAGAATATGTTGGACCCATTGTGTTTTCCCCAATTTCGACTTCAACTTCAACTGAGATACATGAAATATGTTACAAATGATAGCTTCTAGAGTAACTCCAAGTGATATGCCACTTCTCTTACTCTTTCCACAATTTGATAAGGTCCATGGAACTTGGGGGATAATTTTTCACAAAGTTTCCTAGCCAAAGAATGTTGACTATAGGGTTTCAACTTCAAGAAAACTCATCCCCCACTTGAAAATTCAGCTCTCTTTGATGCAAATCTGCCAATTTCTTCATTCTATTTTGTGCTAGCACCAAGTTCTCCTTGAAAGCAATAATTGTCAAATCCCTATTTTTGAGAAGTTGTTCCATATTATTATTCGTAGATTTTTTGTCACCATAAGAAATCAGCGGGGGTGGCAGTCTTCCATACACAACTTGATAAGGAGTGGTCTTCGCATGGAAGCATAGAAAGTTGTATAGTACCATAGTTCTGCCTATGGAATGCATTTGTTCCATTTACTTACCACCCTTTCAATGAAAACCTCAAAAACTTGTTTTGTGGTGAAGGGATGTTTGAGGAGGCAAACTTGCTTAAGCAGTCCACCACAACCATTATGGAATCATACCCTCCTGCTTTTGGTAATCCCTCATGCTTTTTGTAATCCCTCAATGAATCCATTGTCCGGTCTTCAATGATTAACTTAAGAAAGGGTAAGCGTTGGAAAAGACCCGCAGGAGAAATCGATTCAGTCTTGTTTCGTTGGCATTTTTCACATTGCTCAACATACTTCTTCAAATCTGTTTTCATTCCCAACCAGGGCAACTCCCCATTTAGTCTCTTATAAGTTTTGAGAAACCCGAAGTGTCCCCCTAACACCGAATCATGAAATGTATGTAAAGAGGATGGTATGAGTGACGACTTACGCGATAGTGCTAACCTGCCTTTGTAGAGCAATTGGTTGTTAACCCATTGAAAAGTGGGTTTTCCCTCCAGATCCCCTTTTAATACTCCTACGATCTTTTGTAGTTCATCTTCCTTAACTTCTTTCAACACCACTTCCACATCTACCAATCTCGGTGTCGTCATCATTGACAATTCAGCTTGATGATTAACTTTTGATACCGCGTTAGCCACCTTATTCTGTAAATCCAGATGATAGAGTATCTCAAAATCATAACCCAAAAGTTCAATGAGCCAATTTTGAAACTGAGTTTGGACCTCCCTCTGCTCAATCAAGAATTTTAAAGCCTTTTGATCTGATATAACCGTAAATCTCCTTACCAACAAAATGTCTACATTTTTGGATAGCCATCACAATTGCCATCAACTACCTCTCATAAATTGACTTCACTTGAGCTCGTAGTGCAAGTTTTTTACTGAAATAAGTGATGGTCTAGAGTTTTGGGATAACACAGCTCCCAATCCAAACCTTGAAACGTTCGTCTCAATGACAAAAGGTAGTGAAAAATCTAGAAGAGCTAATACAGGAGCTGAAACAATTGCCTTTAGTTCTTCAAAACCCCGAGTGGCTTCGTCATTCCAGCGGAAAGCATTTTTCTGAAGTAATTTAGTGAGGGAGCTGCAATATCACTATATCCCTTTACAAAACGCCAGTAATATCCTATTAAGCCCAGAAAACCCTGGAGCTATAACACATCTTTAGGTCTTGACCCATTAACCATAGCTTTGACCTTTCCTGCTTCAACCCCTTGCGTGAAATCCAATGTCCCAGATATTGAATCATTTAGTGACCGATAACGCACTACTTCCGATTGGCAAATAGCTTATTATCTCTCAGAATACTGAATACTGCTCCCAAGTGCTTTTCGTGTGTTGATATGTCAGTACTGTATACCATACATCATTAAAGAATACTAGACAAAACGACGAAGGAAAGGTCGAAATACCTGATTCATTAGAGATTAAAAAGTGGTCGGGGCATTAGTTAATCTGAAAAGCATTACCAGGAATTCATAATGGCCCTCATGTGTGTGAAACACCCTTTTTTCTATATCTTATGATACCCCGAGCAGAGATCCAATTTTGAGTAAACCGTGCGCCATGAAGCTCATCAAGCAATTCCTCTATCATCGAAATGGGAAATTTATCAACCACAATCACTTGGTTCAGTTTATGGTAGTCCACACAAAAACGTCATTCCCCATCTTTTTTTTTTAACTAACAACATCAGGCTCGAATATGGGCTTCTACTCAGTTGAATTATTCTCGCTTGCAACATCTCGGTAACTAACTTCTCGATCTCCTTTTTTGGCAACCAAATTTGTATGGCCTTACGTTGATGACTTTCTGCGCTTCCAAAGTAAGAACTATCAATGGTCCTCTTCGACGAGAATTCCTTGGGTGTAGCAAAGATATCTTCATAATATTTTAATAATGACAATCATTGGAATGTTTTCTTCGTCCGCCATTTCCACAATTTTGCTTTCACTACCAGCACCCTCTTCAACTTCCAAATTTTGGAACTCAATCTTGATCCTCTTCATCCCAAGCTTTTGTAATCATTTTTAAAGAGCATTCAACTATGGTTAGCAACTGATCTCCCTTTAGTATAATCGTCTTGTTTCCCGCCATAACCGCTACGGGCTTCGATGGCCAGTGGACCCCAATGAACTCGATGGAACATAACCAAGGCATCCCTAGTATAACGTCCATCTTCCCCAACTCAATGGCTAAGAAATCGACCCTAATTACCAGTTCCGACAATCCTACCTCCACCTTCTAACAAATTTTTTGCGCCCTTCAACGTCTGTTCCATCCCCTATGGTCACTCCGAATTTAGTTCCTTCAGTAACAGGTAAATTTAATTCGTCCACAATCTTCTAATGAATGAGATTGTGGGTCGCTCCACTGTCAATGAGCCCTATCACCCTTTTACCTTAACTTCTCCTCTCAACTTGATGGTTCCTTTCTACGAAAACCCGAGAATGGTACGCAACACCATTTCGGTCTCCTTCGTGATCTCCATCGTTTTCAGATCCATCGTTCCTACTCCATTTGCTTCGGTTCAACAAGCTCCACCCACTTCCTCCTCTTCATTCATTATAAACAGCATTAATTCACGATTCTCTCTTACCTTTCACCAATGGCCGTGAGAATATTTTTTCGTTACATCTTAAGCATAGTCCCTTATCTAACCTTCCCCTTAACTCACTGTCGGAGAGCCGTTTCATTAGAGGTTCCCTCTTTGCGTAATTCCCACGTGCTGGGATCGAAATCTATCGGATCTGATGTTCAATACCCTTCGACCCACTCTTCTCCGTATTAGGTAGAATGTTTTTAATTAGTTGGCTTCCTTTTTCCCAGGCCCATGGGCTCCCCATTCACTTAGAGCTAGTTTTAGGGCAACATTTCTGTCATTCACGAGTGAGCCTCTTTCATACATTCTTCGAAAGTCTTTGGGTGGCGACTCACAACTTCAACCTGCAACTCCGTTTCTAATCCGATCACAAAAGCGACCATCAAAACGATCTTTGCCATCTCCAACAAGGATGCGGAATAGTTTAAGAACTTCAAGTAATTTGCATAAGGACCATCTTGCTTAATCCTGATAAGCCTTGCACCCAATCTGCCTTCTCCGACCGGTTGAAAATGCTCGAACATCCAAGTTTCTAAGTCTTCCCATGAGACGATCTTCTTCCTATTGTTACTCCATTGAAACGAGTTCACTACATCTTATGTGAACTAACCACGGCCATCTTCCCCTTCTCCGCATCCGCTAAATCATTAATTTCGAAATAGTGTTCGGCTCTGTATACCCGTGATTACAGGTTCAGCCCTGTAAATACCAACATCTCTAACTTTTTATACTTGCTTTTATCATTTGATCCTCCTCCCAGATTGTTCGTCGCTTCCAACTCATCCACTTTTCCCTTTATCTTGACTTCTAACCCGTCTGATGTACTAGACTCCTCTTTTATGTCTATTGGAGTTGTTCTCCTTCTCCTCTTCGACTAGTCTCTCAACACTCATCTTCAGTGCGAGAATCATTTTCTCGACTCCCCCCTCATCTCCTTTTCACTGTTCTCCATTCTCTCAACTAACTGTTTTCGAGCCATGGCTCATGTTCTTCCCAGGATGTTACGGCTTTAATATCAGGCTCTTCAACCTGAAACTCCTAAAAAACCCAACAATGCAAAACAAAGGCAGCACTTTGCTATAATATATTGCAATAACAACCAGAGTTCTACAAGTCACAATATAATCAAAGGATAAACATAATGGGAAGCAATTACAAACACAGATTGAAATAAAATTACAAACAAAGATGGAAATAAACTCAGCTCCTTCGAGAAGGCTGGAAACTTCAACCCTAAAAGCTTACGGCAGCTTTTATCTAAATAAAACCTACATTTGCAATCCCCAAAACATTCTCCTTTTATAACAACATCACTGTGGCCCTCAGGTGATTTTCTCCTCTTCAATAGCCTTCCTGGTTGTATTCTTTGGTGAATTTACCTTCTTGCCCTAAACCCTGTCTTTTGTAAGTATGAAGGATCGGAGGCCTAACACAATGCTTCAATGAGGAGAAAAAATGGGAGGTTGAACTGTAAAGCAAATTCTAGGGAGAATCATGTGAGAGCAGGATGGCTGAAGTGAAAGAGAGCTAATTAGTCGGGGTTTGTGGGGACAAACCTAACAGCATGAGATAATTTGCAAAAATAAATGAGTGGCTGGGAAGGATAAATTAGAAGCTGCAATCATCAACAAAGGAATGGCATTGGTTCGTTCCAGCAGATCTATAGTAGAAAGAGGGTCCTAAGCATACCAAATCAAGTAACTTCATTTGTTTCAATTTAGCTAGGGTCAAGAAGATGGTCTCAAGTTAATCATTCAAATGTAGCTCCATTATCTGTGAGTATTCGTCAATGGGTTTTTGCTGCCCAAGATCAGAGCAGAGATGAAAGATGCTTAAAACTGATTGTGCTGGGAGAAATCATAGATACTGCTCAGAGGTGGAGGATTAAAAAATTTTGCTCACGTGAGGAAACTAAAGTGTGGTTAGGGTTTATAGCATGGCATCAATGCAAAGAAAAGCAATTTGAAATTTTTTTCTAAACAAAAAGGATGAAAGTCCCAAAGCAATTCTTTTTGAGCAACCCTGTTTATAAATTCGATCATCATAGTTCAAAATTATTTAATGTTTGATAATCATTTGCTAGTTCCTATTAAACAGATGAAAATATTAAACAGCGTAGAGGTTTTTCAAGTGGAAGAAACTAAAATCACCTCCCTCCTCCTTGTGTTTCCTAAATCTCTTAAGGTAGTTATGCACTGGAAAGATTTTTTTCCCACGAAGTAATGGTTGTTTCTCAAAATGCAAGTCAATGCCGTGACTGAAAAGTAAAATATTGAAAATTAATCAGTGGAGTGAAACATTAAGAATTAACACTTTTTAAGTTAAATTAAGAGCTTAGTTAACTTTGATAGGTGTGTCTTCATAGCACTAAATTTTAAGAAGTTCTAGTCATATCCTTTAATTTTAAATTATAATAATATGTAGTCATTATTGTTAATACTATTAACTAAATGATGTCATCACATACCTATTAAAAGATGTTAGCAAATTTAGTACCACATAATAAACAAATGACAGAAAGAAGTGAAATGAAAAATATAGGGCAAATAACAAGTTTAGTCCTTGAACTCAGAGGATTCCTGTACATTCACATTCAAAAGTGCCTAATAGATCTCTAAACTTTCAATTTTGTGTGTATAAACCAAATCGACACAAACTTGTTCGGAATAAATCAGTAATTTAACAAAGAAATATAACCAGTAATTTAACTAAAAAATATATCAAAATTCAGAGACTAAATTAGCAATTTTGAAAATCACAGACCAAAGCGACACAAACTTCAAAGCTCAACTAAACCTATAATTTAACCAAAAATATAAAGTGGTACAGTCTAAAAAAAAGAATTTGACTCTTTGCTTCTATGAAGAAAATATATTGCACATGTAATTTCATTTATCAAATTATCTATTTCTCCAATTGTTTGTCACATCATCTGCCAAATCGACTTATATTTTTCTAATAGATACACATCATTATTTAGTAAAGAGTAAGAACTACAAAGGCATACAATTCAAAGTATAAGAATATAATTAGAACTTTAAAGCTTAGGACATAAATAGACAATTATCAAAGTTCAAGCACTAAATTAATAATTTAACCAACTTTATAAAGAACATCAAGGAAACAAGGATGGAGCACTTACCGCACTTTATAATACTCCTTGTAAGCCATGATTTCATTTTTTCTAATCTTGAGTAATGAGTTTCCATTCAGTTCACTCAAAACACTCGTTATGCAATATACATGACCATTGTGAGGAGTATACACCAAAGAATTCTGGAGTCTGCAAATGCAAACAAGTCCGCTTTTGGTCTGTACGTCATAAGCAAGGCCCTTGGATGTGGAAATACCACGATGTACACAATATTCTCGAGATGAAACCAATACAGACAGAACAGACTCCCAGCTAATCAGTTCAACACCAGTTGAAGGGAGCAGAAGATAATCAACTTTAGGACCATCTCCCAAACAAATCTCGTTATTTTCACTCAACTTGTTGTTCCATGTATGGTTCAACAAAACTCTGAAAATTGAACGTTGGAACTGTCTAGATAAAAGAACCTGGAAAAAATAGCTAACTATGAAGTCTATAATTAAGTTGTTTCATTAATTAATCTATTATCTATTAATATTTAAAAGAATCAAAAGCTTGAAAAATAAAGGAAACTACCTGCTCTGGGCTAAGCTTAATAATGCCTACATACTTGAAATTCACATCAAATCTTCCTCTGTCAACGTTCAAGTCATGACACATGCTTTGGACTTCAAATTCAAGCTCAGTTCTCATGGCTAGCACAATATTGTGTGCTGATATATCAGAATGGAAGTTCTGCTTTAATTCAATCAGGTAGCAATGATACACTACACTGGAATTATGGGGCCAACAATGCACAAATTCTGGCGGAACATAAATTGGTTGTTCATCATCAAGTGGTTTATCCCCTGAACAATTTGGGTAAAATTAGAGTTTTCATTAGTGAATTGTAATGGCCACCATGTGTCTGCAACGTGAATTAGCATGATGTAATTGATACAGTTAAAATTGAAAATTGATAAGCATGATACCAGTTCCTTGTGCCACAGATTCCTCAGCAACCATTTCAGGAACAAGATTATCTGTCAAAGCACCATACTTATGAAGTTGTTTGCATGCTTCTAAACAAGCGCTTTGCTTGGAATATTTAGCATCATCCTTACTGGAAAAGGTCTGCAAAGGAGAGCTCTTTGGAAGATGCAAGGTGCAAGTTTCCTTATCCCATCTTGGTGTAGGCTTAAAATAACTACACAACAAAAATAAATAAATAAAAGGAGGATAAGAAAAAAGACGGCAGACAATATAGACACATGTCATTATCAATTCTAATTTAACAAACAAGAATGCTGAGTCATTGTTCTCGAACAGTAAACTAAAATATCAAATGACTAACCAATCAGAAGGAAGGCGAGAGCAATAGAAATATATCAAGCCAACACTGGAACTTAGAGTCACAACTGCACCAGTGCTTTCAACACAATAGAATTCCTCATCGTAATCACTTCTAAAAGGTAAGCAGGGAAGAGAGGCGTGACATAAAGATTCATTTCTCATAATTTCACCACTAGCAAGATATCTTTGAAGTCGAGAGAGAGTGGCAGAATCCCCACTGCATACAAGTAAACCAATGAATATAGAAGAAAAATAGATAATTCAATAGCATGTAAACTTGACTGCGTACAAAAACAAGATAAAGACAACCTAAATTAAGTCAACTAAAAGAAATTTAAAAGCAATTACCCCTCATAGAAAAGGTAAGAAGAAAACCACAGGGTAAGACAGGTGTAGATAAGATTCAATTTACCTCTTTACCATCAAGATGTAATCTGAGTTTTTCATCCTTGCACGACCTCTTGATTGTATGAAGCTACATACTGTGGATGACGGGTCAAATCTTATAACCAAATTGCAACTTTGGACATCCAAACCCTCTTCAAGAATTGAGGTTGCAACAATAACGTTGACCTAAGAAAATGTAATTCACCTGTCAAATTAAGCATTATGCAAACACTAATACGGTCGTACGTACTGTTTGTTGAACTCCTTCTTTTGGTGACAGTAAACAAATTTTTCATTGATAGATGAACAGGAAGAAAGAAGTTTAAGGATCCAATTCCTAAAGGAGATAACATAGAACAAAACAACCAAAGAAGCACAAGAAGATGTCAAAATGAGCATAGTTCTACTAGCACAAAACTTGTACTACTAACCTCCATGTTAGAGGTTCAATCCCCACCCCCCACACTGTCATGAAAAACAAAACAAAACAAAGTACTAGAAGATAACTGAGCAAATAAACAACCAACCCCAGAGAGGAACAAAAAATATACACTGTTGTTGCATTTTCACTTTGTAGACTTTAGAGACATCATAGATCATTTCTTCATTTTTAAGCCAATTAAGGCTTCTAGAAGTGTGAGATGGTTAAATCACAAGTTTAGCCCCTAGACTTCAAGGTTTGTACATTGGTCCCTAAACTTTCAAAAGTGTCTTTGTCTAATAAGTCCCTAAACTTTCAATTTTGTTTCTAATTATTTCCTTTTAGAATCAATGACTTTCATTGAGAAAAAAATGAAAGAATACAAAAGCATACAAGAAAACAAGTCACCAAAACATTCTTTTGAAGGAAGGGATTCCATGGGAGACCAAACTTCCAAAAGTGTCATTGTCTAATAAGTTCCCTAAACTTTCAATTTTGTTCTAATTTTTTCCTTTTAGAATCAATGACTTTCATTGAGAAAAAATGAATGAATACAAAAGCATACAAGAAAACAAGCCACCAAAACATTCTTCTGAAGGAAGGGATTCCATGGAGGTAAAGATGCATAAAAGCATACCTTGCCACAACGAAACTCTTCCACAATTTCATTTTGTTTCTTCTTTGACTGGGTTTGCAAACCAGAGGTCGATCCAGCTATATATTTTGTCTTCCAGCAAGTGTGTTTTGGGAGCAATAAGCTCAATAGAGTTTGAAGAGCCACAGCAGTAACAATTCTTTCGACAAATACTATACATCTTATATCCTCAATAGACCTATCAGATAATGCCGCCTCAATCAATCAAGAAATCAATAATCCCTCAATCAATCAAGAAATCAATAATCAAATATTTCAATAAGAACATAAAAATGAATACACCAAGGAAACACCGATAGACAGTGGCTTGAACAAAATGGGGTGTGTACTATTTTGTGGGATATTTAGGGGAAGAGAAATAACATGGTATTTAGAGGCGTGGGGAGGGGCATGAAGATGTGTGGTCCTTGGTGAGGTTTCATGTTTCTCTTTGGACTTCGGATTCAGATTCAAAGACTTTGTAAGTATCCTCTAAGTAGTACCTTAGTTAGTTGGAAACCCTTTCTTTAATTGGGCTTTTTGTGGTTTTTTTAATTTCTTTTGTGGCCCCGTATTCTTTCATTTTTTCTCAATGAAAGTAGTTGTTTCAATAAAATTATACTTAAAAAGAAAAGTTGGTTCAGAGCATTCAAAATATGATTGCCAACATTGATGAGAATAGATCACCAGGGGTGAAGCGAAAGAAGTTGCATTCCCTTGGTTCATCATAAATTATATGGTTTATCTCTACTTTGTCCGTCATTATCAAAATTAAAATGATACACATCCATATATACAATGTTTGATTGTTTGTTTTCTTTCTTCTTTTCTTTATTTTTTTGATATGAATATATATATATATATATATATATATATATATATTATAAAAGATGTTGTCCCCTCTGTAAAAATTTACTAGCTCTGCCTATGAAGCAGGGCCATTTTTGTTTATAGCATTTAAATAGGTATAAAACTTTCACGTAGAAGATTTATTCATGGCTCCAATAACCAGCAAAATTCCCAATGCTATAGAGAAAACTGGAATGGGAACGGACACAACAACTTTTTTCTTTTCTTTTTTTTTTTTTTTTTTTGAAAAAGGAAACAAACTTCTTTATCAAGATAATAAAATGAGACAATACAAAGTAAATAAGGATATAATGAAGAGACAAAAGAAAGAACCAACAAGTGCACCCGAACATCTCAACTAGGTTGACACCCCCTTACCACTCTCATCAACTCCTAAAAAAACAACAAGGGACCAAACCTGTCTAGCAAAACAAAAGCAAAACATTACAAGAAAGTCCGATGCAGAAAACATAATAGCAACTCCATCCAAGACATTAGCCTCAATTGGAAGGCTTTTATATTTCCCCAATTTAATCTTGTTCTTGTATGGTAGGAATGGACACGACAATCGAATTCATAAATTGATAAGAAAGAACTTTTCAACACAAGAGACAACTGTGATGAGGGAAGCAACCATGCACATAACAGAAACCTGTATTCAAGCAGGGATGCAATGAGACAAACAACTTTTGGAGTCATAAGACCTGCAGCCATATCAGCCTCAACATTGTCACCAATGCCAGAGGAACATCCTGCAAGTACACATTTTTATAATATTTTTCTGAGACGTGAGGAAAGAAAATAATCTAACATGCATACCAATTCATCATACACTTTTTTTTTTTTTTTTAAAGGAGACAAGCTTTTTTATTAATAAAAACTCAAAGTACAAGATATACAATGAGAAGAGCAAAGAAGCCAAAAGAGAGAGAGAGAGAGAGAGGAGAGGATCAGCGGACGCACCCAGACATCTCAATTAGGTTGACACCTCCATAGCGCTCTCATCATATCCAAAGACTTACTTACAAAACAATAATATAAGAACTAACAAGAGTCCTAACACAGTCCCGATTGATCTAACAAATACAAACAAACAAACCAAAGGAGAGATAAAGTAAATGACACCATCCCTATGTGAGTACTCTTGTTATCATATACCAATTACCTGATTTTAAAGGGTTAGCAAGTAGCTTCAACGCATCAGAACAGAAGCTTTTCATTATTGCCTCACCAAAAATATCCAGTGTTTCCCATGGAGAAAAATCATCTTCCATACATGATAAAGACTCAGCAGCCTATTCAGCAATGCAAGTCAAGTGATGCCAGAAATGCTATGAATCAAACCAAAGCAATAGAAACACATACCTTCCAGGTTAACCAAAGACCAAGTTCATCTAAGCAATACATCAAAGCCAAAAAAGCTTTTGATATCCGTTTTCTAGTTAGTTCTACCTTGGAAGGATTGAGATCTGAATTCTCCAGGGATTGTTCATGCTGCAAATCAGATTACACAGCCATAAGCACCAAAAGACCAACTAAGAAATATAACATATATATATATTGAATAAAAGACAGAGCCATTTAGAGTTCAGACATAATATTTTTACAGTAGAAAAAAGTTTTGTAGACTAGGAATTATGTCGGCATGTTCTAAAGACAGTCTTTAGTAATATTTTTTGGTTATCAAGTATATTCTTGGTTATTTTCTAAGCAACCCAACACTAAATATGAGAGTTTGCAACATTGATAAAAATGAATACAGTTAACAGTATTCAATAAAAAAGTTAAAAAAAAATAAAAATTGTTCTCAAAGTTTCTTATAAAAAAAAAATGAATACATTAGTTAATAAAAAAAATTCAAACATTCTAATAGCTTCAAAATTATCTCCGACCACACTACAGCTATTAGGCTTCATTTCAAATAAAGCAATAAACAAAGATAAGATTCTCATTGATTATTTTGATCAAAAGGAGCGAGCTACAATGGATGAAAGCAAAGAATGGAGTGGAGAATGAAAAAAGGAAGAGAAGAAATGAGATTCTTTTTTAATTAGAAATGGAATACTATTTTACAATTTATGTTAAATTAAATTTTAAAAACACAAATAATAAAATATATATTTTTTCAAACAATTTCCTGGAACAGAAGCTAAGAATAACTAGTGATCATTCTTAAAAAAGGTTTCTCACAAAGAGCTTAAAAAATAATACTTAAATAACACTACGACAGAATTTTAACAAGTTCATGTCTTGATAAGTTTGCAGATGAAATATTGATTCAATTACACTTTCTATTTAGTAGTTCCCAAAAGACAGCATGATACAGACAACTTCGAGTGAAAAGTAGAGATTTCTTCTATCCATTATAGAGCAACATTGTTATTGAATCACATACAGCAAATATAATACTAGTTCGGTTAATCAACTTTAATTGTACAAATAAAATTATGCAGATGAAATATACACCTTTAATTTCAAAACCTTCAATGCCTTTGCTAATTGCTCATATAATGCATATGGAATGTCCTTGCGAGTATAGAATTTGAACTTCGGAGTTGAAATGGGCACAAAATTAGCCAGCTCAGATTCACTAGAAACAGTATACACCTTCAAAATAAAGAGATGATCTTACCGCTCAATGAGAAAATAATTAAAGAAAAAGAAGAAGGGAGGGAGTTAACAATTCACAAGAACTTAGGAAAACCAACTCCTTGAGAAGGGGTACAACGCATGCTAAAGTGACAAAGAAGGAGAGAAATCCCCCAAACTGTCACAAAATGAAATAAACTTCTTATGAAATTACGATAAAATAATCAACATAGGGAAAATTACAACAATTTGCAAATATAAAAGTAATTTCTAACATACCTATTTTTAGGTAACTATTATTCTTCTTTTATTCTTTTTTTCAATAGAGACAACAACTTCCATTGAGAAAAGATGAAAGAATACAAGGGCATACAAAAAGTAAACAAGCCCACCAAAAAAACCACTTCTTTTGAAAACCACTGCTTTTGAAGGGAATCCAACTAAGTAAGATATTACCTAGAGAATAATTACAAAAAAGCTTTGATACCAAATCCCAAAGCAACAAATGACACCTTACTAAGAATCAAACCTCACAAGGTCCCTATCACCTCTAAACACCATATTGTTCTTCTCCCCCAAATATCCCACAAGATAAATAGTACACACTCTATCAAACCATAAAACCAGCCTTCTCTCTAAAAGGCGGATGGAGGAAGAACTCCTCGATCATCGCATGAAGATATTGTTGGCTGGCTATCCAAACATCCAACTCCTGCAAAAAAAAAACAACTCCACACAACCCTCAAATACTGCCAATCCCAAAGAAGATGATCTAAATCTTCCTCTTCCTTTCAATAGAGAATACAGCAAAAATGCCCCATTAACGAGGTCATCTTCCTAGCAAGTCTATTTAAAGTGTTCTGCCAACCAAGCAAAACTTACCAAGTAAAGAACCTGACTTTCTTAGAATCTGAATCCTCCAAACCACATCAGAAACCGACTCCCTAAGAGACCCAACAACCTAAAATAAGACTTGCAAGAAAAGCCTTCACTGGGATTAGGACTCCAGACACTAATATCCTTCTCGTTCCTAAAAGTACACTCATCCAATAACAAAAGAAGAGAAGCAACCTCTGTCATTTCTGTATTGGACAGATGACGATGGAACCTGAAAGAAAACGACATAGAGTTTCTAACCCTAACCAAGAACTCAGAGACCGTGCCATTTTGAAAGAGGACAAATGATAAAGATGGGGGAAAGCAGAGCATAGGGGACTATCCCACACCCACTGATCTTCCAAAAGGTATGTGGCCTTGCCATCCTTCACAACACAGTACAATGAACCGAAGGAGAAAAAGTGAGAAGCTCAAGAGAAATATTTTTCCAAAAATTTCGATGTGTGCCTTCGACCCCTTTAGCCACCCAATCAAAAGGATGGTTACCATGCGTTACTCATGTTATAATTCTATTATTGTGAATATCCTTGTTATATTATTTCCTTTCCTAGTTTTGCTGCACTTTCCTTCTTTGATCACCATTGTATCTTGAATATATATAATTCTTTAGTGAATGCAATAAAGAACTCTGATTTTCTCTCAAACCTAAGTCTTTTACATGGTATCAAAGCATTAGAGAAAATTAGGGTTTGAGAATTTAGAACCCTTTTTCGTGTTACATTAGGTTTTTTTTTTTTTTTTTTTTTTGTGGAGGGGTGAGTTTATAGTTTTTCCACCGCCGCTATCATCGGTTTGTTTGTCGCCCATCAGCCGTCAGCCGCCGTTGCGAGAAGTTCATTATTCAACACCGCCCAAATTAAAAGGGAGCCCAACCACTGATCTACAAAACCCCAACTTTTTGAAGCCGTCCGAGTAGCGCGTGAGGTTCACGCGCCGCCTCTTCCTCCGTCGCACTATCCACGCGCCGTCATCGGTTTGATCCTTCCTTTTTGTAAACTAAGGTTTTCTGCACTTTTGATCTGTATTTCTAATGTTTGTTTTGAGGTAATGGCTGACAAGAAAACAGTAGTCACGTCGAAGATGATTCCTATGATGTCAAAAGTAATCGAGCACAAGTTAAATGGATCAAACTAATATTCGTGGAGATTGAATGTTTGTCACTTTATTAGAAGAATTGAGATGGATGAACACATCAAGGAAGAGCCACCAATTGATGCTACCAAAAAGATTTGGTGGCGAGATGATTCAAGAAAGCTTCTACAAATCAAGAATTCTATTGACCGTGAAATTGTTGAGCTAGTAAATCACTGGGAATAAGTCAAAGAACTACTGGAATATCTAGATTTTCTTTATTCTGGGAAAAAAACATTAATAGAGTGTTTGATGTTTGTAAGACTCTATATCAACCTGATCAAGGAGAAAAGTCTCTCACAAGTTACTTTATGGAGGTCAAAAATACCTGTGCAGAATTCAATGCCTTGATGCCAATTAGCACTGATCCAAAAGTTCTCATGGCTCAACGTGAGCAGTTGTTCATCATGAGTTTCTTAATTGGTCTTGCACCTAAATATGAGATGGCCAAAGATCAAGTTTTGTCAAGCTCAAAAATCTCATTGTTGGAAGAAGCCTATACTCGAATACTTCGCACAGAGAAGCCACAAGAAATTATGTCATCTGATTCTAGGAGTGCTTTAATTGGACGCACAAATGACTATAGAGGTAATAAAGGGGTTGGATCAAATAGCTCCAAAGGTTATCCCATCACCAACGAACAAATTCAAGAGATGTTTGCTATTATTGTCATAAGCCTGGTCATACCAAACGCAAATGCAGAAGATTGTTGATTAGGGGTCAAAGGGTGCCATCTGCAAATGTTGCTTCTACTTCTGATTATCCTGACAAGTCAATTACAATTTCTTCAGAGGAGTTTGCTAAGTTTCAAAAGTATCAGGAGTCATTGACAGCATCATCTTCTACTCCCATTACTGCCATCGCGGAGACAAGTAACATCTCTAAATGTCTCCTTTCCTCCATTTCAAAATGGGTCATTGACTCTGGCGCTACAGATCATATGACAGGTAACCCCAGTTTATTCTCTACTTTGTGTCTATCTTCCTCTTCGCCTAATGTCACTATGGTTGATGGAACCTCGACTCCTGTTATAGGATCGAGAACCGTGCATCTTACTACATCAACTTTTTTGTGCTCAGTTTTAAATTTACCTCAGTTCTCTTTTAATTTGATTTCGGTCAGTAAATTCACTCGTGATCTTCATTGTTGTGTCTCATTTATTCCTGGTTATTGCTTATTTCAGGATCTTACGACGAAGCAAACTATTGGTAAAGGACATGAATTTGGAGGGTTACATTTTTTAACCACAAATACCTACAGCCATTACATGCTCAAGCATGTCGTCTCCTCTTGAAGAACATTGTCGGTTGAGTCATCTATCTATCTCTGTGTTGAAGAGTCTTCGTCCCCAGTTTCAGCATTTGTCTTCCTTAGATTGTGAGTCATGTCAGTTTGCAAAATTTCACCGTTTGAGTTTGTATCCTCAAGTCAATAAACGAGCTAGTGCTCTTTTTGAATTAGTTCATCCTGATGTTTGGAGTTTGTGTCCTATTGAGTCCAAAGGAGGGTTTCATTATTTTGTTACATTTGTCGATGACTATTCTCGGGTAACGAGGCTATATTTAATGAAAAATCGCTCAAAGTTACTTTCTCATTTTCATAACTTTCATGCTGAAATTCGAACTCAGTTTAGTGGTGCTCATAAAATCTTACAGAGTGATAAGGCTAAAGAATATTTCTCTCATGCACTCAAGTCTTATTTAGATTCTCATGGCATTCTTCATCAATCTTCTTGTGTCGATACTCCATCCCAAAATGGAGTTGCAGAACGAAAGAATCGTCATCTTCTTGAAACCACTAGAGCCTTAATGTTTCAAATGCACGTCCAAAATCTTTTTGGGCTGATGCGGTTTCCACAGCCTGTTTCTTAATAAATCGCATGCCCTGATCTGTTCTCAAAGGTGAGATACCTTTTCGTACCGTATGCCCCAAACAACATTTGTTTCCTATTCCACCCAAAATGTTTGGTTGTACCTTCTTTGTTCGAGATGTTCGTCCCCAACATACAAAGTTGGATCCAAAGGCCTTAAAATGTATCTTCCTTGGTTATTCTCGTGTTCAGAAAGGGTACCGGTGTTATTGTCCCAGTCTAAACAAATATTTGGTCTCTCATGATGTCACATTCTTTGAGCATTCCTCCTTTTATTCCTCACCTTCTCTCTCTTCGAATACGAGTCAGGGGGAGCATCAGGAGTCAGAGGATGATTTTCTTTTCTGCAACGTTGTTTCCCTTTCTGATCCTATTCCCGATTCACCTCTACATGTGTCTACCTCTATTTGCCCACCCATCACTAAGGTCTATAGTCGACGACAACCTCCTTTAGTTTCATGCCTTGTACCAAAGGCTTCTTTGTCATTGGATCCAGAAACAAGTGATGATCTTCCTATTGCTCTTCGTAAAGGTAAACGCTAGTGTGCTCATCCTATTTCCTCTTTTGTTTCATATAACCATTTGTCGTTTTCTACATGTTTTTCATTGCATCATTAGACTCTGTATCCATTCCTAAAACTATGAGTGAAGCCTTGTCTCATCTCGGTTGGTGTGCTACAATGGTGGAGGAGATGACTGCCTTAGATGACAATTTGTACTTGGGATTTAGTTTCTTTTCTTGCAGGAAAGAAGCCTATCGGTTGCAAATGGGTGTTTGCAGTTAAAGTTAATCCTGATGGTTCTGTTGCTCGATTAAAAGCACGACTTGTAGCGAAAGGCTACGCACAAACATATGGCGTTGACTATTCTAATACTTTTCTCCAGTCGCAAACACGGCATCTGTAAGATTATTTATTTCATTAGCTTCAATCAATCATTGGCCTTTACATCAGCTTGATATTAAAAATGTCTCCACGATGATCTTCAAGAAGAGGTGTATATGGAGCAAACACAAGGGTTTGTTGCTCAGGGGGAGATTGGAAAGGTGTCGCCTTCGAAAATCTTTGTATGGACTAAAATAGAGTCCACGAGCTTGGTTCGGAAAGTTTAATCAGGTGATTGAAAGCTTTGGAATGCAAAAGAGCACGTCAAATCATTCGATCTTTTTTAAGAAATCCAAGAGTGGTGTCATCCTGTTAGTTGTATGTGTTGACGATATTGTGATTACTGGTGATGATGCTTCAGGTATACAGTCGCTGAAGTCTTTTCTCCATCGTCAATTCAAAACAAAAGATTTGGGCATGTTGAAATACTCCCTAGGAATTGAGGTGATAAGAAGCAAGAAAGGCATACTATTATCACAATGAAAATATGTACTTGTTGACAGAAACAGGGAAGCTAGGGGCTAAGCCATGTAGTACCCCAATAATGCCCAACTTACAGCTCACAAAAGATCCAGAACTACTAAAAGATCCTGAAAGATATAGGAGGTTAGAGAGAAAACTTAATTACCTTACACTGACTCGACTCGACATAGCCTATTCAGTGAGTATTATGAGTCAGTATATGTCATGTCCTACATTGGATCACTAAGCTGCTTTGGAACAGATTTTGTGTTATCTGAAGGCTGCTCCTGGGCGTTGGTTTATTATATAATGATTATGGCCACACTAATATTTAATGTTTTTCAGATGCCGATTGGGCAAGATCTAAAAAAGACAGAAGATCTTTTTTTTGATAAGAAACAGAAAGATATATATTCATCCACAAAAGAAAATCAAAGGAACAACCTAAAGGCGAGGGACAAGGAGTCCCCCCAAAACCGACACTAATACAAGAACGCTTTCCAATTGTTAAAAATCATGGAAAGGCTATAATTACAAAAGGCTTTAGAGTAGTTCGTACTCCACCAAGAAGCTGTGTGTTGAACCACAGTCCAAAAAGAATCAAAAGAATTATATTTATCTTCAAAAATACGACTATTTCTTTCCTTCCAAATTCCCCACAAAAAAGAGCGAAAGGCACAATTCCAGATGATTCTCCCTTTAGGAGTGAAAGCTTTGAGCATCATCCCTTCCATAAGCCAATCATCCACCTTCTCCGGAAGACACAAATCCATATTGAAAATATTAAAGATAACATACCATCCTTTCCTAGCAAAATCACAGTGTAGAAAGAAATGGTCTAAAGAATCCTCATCTTTGTGACATAAGCAGCAAATAAAGGGACTGAGAGGATAGTTTTTCAGCTTTTTTTGAATCTTTTCATGAGTATTCAAGCTTTTGAAGGCTAAAGACCAGAGGAACACCTTCACTTTCTTTGGAGTTTTAAACTTCCAAATATTCCGCACCAAAGGGGAGGCTACAGGAGTAGGCTACTTAGTTAATGAAAGAAAGGTGGATTTTGTAGTAAAAACACCAGTACCATTAATCTTCCATTTGAGGCTATCCTCCTCCCCATTCGGAACCCAAGATTGAAGGATCTCCAATAAAGAAACCACGTTAGTAACCTCCTCATCCCGAATGTTTCTTCTCAGATTTAAGTTCCAGGAGTGAGTTGCCAAGCACCAGCAATCAGCCACCAAAACCTCCCTGTTTTTAGCTAAATCAGCGATGTCTGGAAAAATAAAAGCTAAGGGTTGCTGGGTGCACCACCTATCTAGCCAAAAGCTGATTCTTTTCCCATTGCCCAGAACAAAATCTGCAAAACTGAAGAATAAATCCTTCTGCTTCAAAATTCCCGCCCAGACTTTATGGGACCTCCCTTTTCTAGGGGGAGGGGTATGCCATCCCTTCAAATCTGTACCATAAAGAGCAACAATAACACGCCTCCAGAGGGCTTCTTTCTCAGTATTAAACCTCCAAAGCCATTTAGAGAGCTCAAAGCACTGATTAGTGGATGGGAAAAGGAAGCGAATGTAGAAGTAGATGCTGACAATGTCAACTCACACAGGGGCTGTAGTGGTGCCTTATGTTAGTTCTCTCCTGGAATGTGAGGGGCCTTAATGTGGGGTCTAAGAGAGCCTTGGTCAAAGATCTGATTGTTAAGTATGATCCGGATGTAGTCATTTTGCAGGAGTCGAAGCTTGCTGATCTGGACAGGAAAATAATGAAATTTATATGGAGCAGTCGGTATATTAGCTGGGTAGCCCTGAATGCTGTGGGCTCATCGGGGGATATTATTATCTTGTGGAAAGAGGACTCTTTAACTGTTTCCGACTCTATTAGAGGTCAGTTCTCCATCTCTATTCTCTGTTCTACTAACACGGGTTTCTCTGGATGGATTACAGGGGTCTATGGCCCTTCCTCTCATAGCCGAAGGGACCTTTTTTGGGGAGAGCTAAATGCCCTGGCAGGTTTGTGTAACGACTCTTGGTGCATTGGAGGGGATTTTAATGTTGTTAGATGGTGTCATGAAAAAAGCCCGAATAGCCGTTTAACCAGAAGCATGAGGACCTTAAATTCGCTGATTGATGATCTGGACTTAGTTGATATCCCTCTCAGGGGTGGTCTGTTTTCGTGGGCTAGAGATGGTGTTCGGCCAGCAGCGTCAAGAATAGACAGATTCCTACTTAGCAAGAATTGGATTGATCACTTTAGAGAAGTCAACCTGGATAGATTACCGAGAACCACCTCAGATCATTTTCCTATTCTCCTAAAAGTGGGAAATGCCTCGTGGGGTCCGACCCCCTTCAAGTTTGAGAACGTGTGGTTGGATCACAATCTCTTCCTAAAAAATATGGAGGAGTGGTGGGGGAGCCTGTATGCAACAGGTTGGCCTATATATTCCTTTATGGAGAGATTGAAGGGCTTAAAAGGGATCTTGAGGAAGTGGAACAAGGAAACATACGGAAATATCATTACTCAGAAACAGTATTTTGTGGATCGTATCAGTTTTCTCGACTTGAAGGAAGATTCCACTTCTCTGTCGAATGAAGAGACCATTGAGAGGGAGAATTGTAGAAGGGATTTGCTGGACTTTATTTGCAAAGAACAGAAACTGTGGATTCAGAAGAGTAAGCTTCAGTGGCTTAGAGAGGGAGATGAAAACACGAGCTTCTTTCATAGGTGGGTGTCGGCTCGGAAAAGTAAAAGCAGAATTTCGTTTATTGAAGATTCTGATGGGAGAATCCTCACCAATGAACAAGATATTGAAGCTGAGATCCTTTCGTTCTACTCCTCCCTGTATGGTTTGAACATCTCCCTCCCTTTTACTTTTGATAACGTAAATTGGCGCCCTTTGAATATCCAGCTGTCTCTGTTACTGGAAGCTCCTTTCTCTGAAAAGGAGATTAAAGATGTTGTCTTTGAAATGGGGAACCTCAAGTCTCCAGCCCCTGATGGTATGACCGCTGAGTTTTATAAAAAATCTTGGAACATCTTGAAATCCGACCTAGTAGGGGTGTTCCAAGATTTTTTCAAAAACGGAGTTATCAACAAGAAATGCAACGAAACTTATATTTGTCTGGTTCCCAAAAAGAAGAAGGCCTCTCGTGTGTGTGATTTCAGACCCATAAGCCTCACTACTTCACTGTATAAGATAATCTCGAAGGTACTTGCTAATAGGCTCAAAAAAGTTCTCCCGGAAATTATTAGCGATACTCAGATGGCCTTTGTGGAGGGAAGGCAAATCCTGGATGCTATCTTGATCACCTCTGAGATGGTGGATGGTTGGCGGGAAAAAGGTAAGAAAGGTGCTCTTCTGAAGCTTGATCTTGAGAAGGCTTACGATAAAGTGGATTGGGTCTTCCTAGATGCGACTTTGAAATTTAAAGGCTTTGGGAAAAGGTGGAGAAGATGGATTTGGGCTGCCTATCTTCTACAAACTTTTCAATTATAGTTAATGGAAGACCTAGAGGTAAAATCTTTGCGAAAAGGGGCATTCGTCAAGGTGACCCTCTGGCTCCTTTTCTCTTCACTATTGTGGGAGATGCTTTGAGTTGTCTTATTCACTACTGTGTGGAGAAGAGATCGCTGAGAGGTTTTGTTTGTGAAAATTCTGATCTTCAGTTGTCGCATATTCAGTATGCAGACGACACGCTTCTCTTCTCCGATTGGGATCATGAAATTTTAGACAGATGGTGGCTGGTTATCAACATTTTTCTTCTGGGTGCTGGTTTGTCTATTAATGTGGCAAAAACGTCAATTATAGGTATAAATGTTGATAGAGCTGATCTTGAGGCAACTGCTATTAAATTTGGGTGCAAGGTTGACCCCCTCCCTTTCGATTACCTTGGTTTTTCTATCGGAGGGGCTAATAACAGGGCTGCGTGGAGTGCTTTGGAGGAAAAATTCAGCAAGAAAATTGACAAATGGAGGGGTTTTTCCCTCTCAAAAGGAGGAAGGATTACTTTAGCCCAATCGGTCTTGTTGGGTCTTCCGGGCTATCTCTTTTCTTTGAAGCAAACGCCTATGGCCACTATCAAAAGTCTAGAGAAAAAGATAAGAGATTTTGTTTGGAATGGGGGCGCTCCCAAACCTATTTCTCACTTAGTTAGATGGGGTATCTCATCCCTCCCTACTTGCTATGGTGGGCTAGGTGTTGGTTCCCTTAAAGAAGACAGAAGATCAACTTCAGGATATTGTGTTTTTGTTAGTGGTAATTTGATTTCTTGGAAGAGTAAGAAGCAAAATGTGGTGTCACGTTCAAGTGCAGAATCAGAATATAGAGCAATGGCACAATCTGTGTGAATTGGTTTGGATATATCAACTTCTTGTTGAGTTGGGATTTGAAATCACCACGCCAACAAAATTGTGGTGTGATAATCAAGCAACACTTCATATTGCATCTAATCCAATATTTCATGAGAGGACTAAACATATTGAAATTGATTGTCATTTTGTATGTGAGAAAACTCAACAAGGTTTGGTATCTACAGGATATGTGAAGACTGGAGAACAATTAGGAGATATCTTCACAAAAGCACTAAATGGAAAACGTATAGATTATCTATGTAACAAGTTGGGCATGATTAACATATATGCTCCAACTTGAGGGGGAGTGTTATAATTCTATTGTTGTGAATATCCTTGTTATATTTTTTCCTTTCTTAGTTTTGCTGCATTTTCCTTCTTTGATCACCATTGTATCTTGGATATATATAATTCTTTAGTGAATGCAATAAGGAACTCTGATTTTCTCTCAAACCTAAGTCTTTTACAACTCACAATAATCCTATGCCACAAGGATTCGAGCTCATGGGCAAAACATCAAAGCTACTAATCCAACGTAACATTGCTACGACACCTTAAATTACCAATCTCCAAACCTCCTTGATTAACAGGGAGCCTAACAACCTCTCAACTGACCAGATGAGAACCCTTCTCTCCTACATCCACCCCTTTCCATAGAAAATCTCTCATAAACTTCAATGAAACCAACTAGAGCCACTTTTCTAAGCTACCTCAACTTAGAAGCGATCTCTGCTCCCATTTCCACCCTTTCTTCCTACTTTTTTTGACATTCAATGAAACATCCAATGTCTTAGATTTTAGAAGAATGACAAATAACTCCCATAAAAACATGATTTGAAAGTTCAATTATTCTTTATTATCTACATCCGTAGGTGTCTCGGTCAGCTTGCGGGCACCTCAAGAAATCTCACAAGATAACTCCCATCTAACCCAACAACATTTGGGCGTTGAGGAAACTCATAGGATGTTAAATTCTTTTTTTAACCAAATTCCAATTAACAAATCCTAGCAGACACTTGGAGATGATTAGTAGAAACTAAATATGCCAAAGCCTGAGGCACAATAGTCCTCTGGAACCTACACAAGAGGTTCCCTTAAAAAGAACACAAGCCTCTGTGAAGTGAGGCACATAATATGTAAGAATAATAGTGTGTTAAATGTTCAAGTATAAAGATTATTCTCAAAAGGTTAACACCTTTTATAAGAGTATGATATGTTATTAAACCATTCATTTTGAAGCATGTCTTTCACATCACTAAATCCCCAATTGAGCAATCAATAAATTACCAAAAAAATGTTTAGTAAACTAATGCAACACTTTAGTACTAACCTTTGAATTCAACAAGGACTCAAGTTCTTGTATATATTGCCAATAATTCAACTCCGAATTGCCACCTAACAATGCCCCACCACCCCCAATAAAAACCAGGAAAAGGAAAAGCAAATCAAGAGGCAACTTTTATTTGTCACAACCTCAGTACCCCAAAGAAAAAAAGGAAATAGTACCGGATAATTTATAAGTAAAAACAAAAGTAATGAGCTTGAAATACCCTTTGACTTTATAGGAGAAGCAGTCATTCCAAATATTCTAGGAATATCAGATTTACCAAGATATAACTGTCGGTGATAGAACCCCTGAAAAGTGCACACACTTATCATTAAATGCATACATACATACATTTATGAGTGTGTGTGTGTGCGTGTAGAAAGAGAGAGGGAGAGAATTGTGTAAGCTATCTAAATCTAACTAATATTTTAAAAAGCTTTTAAGGCTTACACCTTGAGACCTCACAAGGAGAGACTCAAATTATTTGACGTTTTATGAATTATTTGAAGCTGACTTATGAGGCTTCTTTTGTCTTATAGCTGAGGCTTGCACCTCCATGAGATCGCTAAGGTTTGGGGTATTATTTATTTCTCAGCTAATTGTCGAAAAATATGAAAGTTTATCCATGTAATGCCAATAAAAATGAGTTGCGGAAAGTCAAACCGTTGCTAATTTTAAAAGACTTGTTAGAATCATTGCATGAGAAAGTGGTAATTGATGGATGTCAATTTTTTCTTTACTTCGGGTAATCACTACATATAGTAGTGACTGAATACTCATTTTGTGAATTTTATTAATGCATTTTCAAAAAGTTGAGGCTCACACCCCGTCGGGCCCGTCCTACCTCAAAATTCCTCAAATCTTACTCTTCCCTTGCTTCTTCAAAAAAAAAGGGGTTTCGTGGTATCCTTGGGTCTTGCAAAATGTTGAGTCTAACCAACAATCGAATTTGGATAGTTCAATTAATAGGTGGGAAAAAGATATCGTTGCATTTGTTGGGACATACAACTGTGAGATACATAAGTGTATGAATATATTTTATGTTTGGCATAAAGTTGAACTATTTAAATATTATTGATCTAAAGCATGAACTTTTGATACATATTTTCTCTGTTTCCTATTCTAGAGTTTCAATAAGAAGAGATTGTTTATCATTCTATATCCTTGTATTTATATATTCACAAAATTAGCATTCTCCTCAGTTCTGATGCATATTATAATTCTTTTAAATTCTATAATCAGTTAAACTAACATCCAAGTCTACAAAATTGGCACGTAGTCTTTCTAGTGGCCTAAGAAGCACAAAAACTTTAGCTTAACTAATGTATTTGTGACCGACACATGTGGGACACTTGGACACTCCAACACTTGTTGGACATGTATACAACACTTGTTGGCACAATGAATGTGTTAGGCACTTGTGATACAAAGTCAATATAGGTCCAACATTTGTAAGACATGCATCAAAAACTTGACTTTAAATAAATTTTGAGAGCCATCTTAGCATACACATGCATGAACTTACTAAATTTGAATTTCCTTATTGTATAAAAAATTTATATAATTTTAAAAATGTATATTTTAATGAACATGTCCTTGCCATGTCCATGTTTTAGATTTTTCTAAAAATGATGTGTCGAGGCCAGTTGGCATGTCCATGTTGTATATGTGTCTCGTTCTCGTATACATGCTTCTTAGCAGATGGCTAAAAGATTAAATTCACGAAAAATATATGTAAAAAGGTGAAGTAGTTTGTGGTTGAAGACAGGAAAGAAAAGTACAATAAGAAAACATTTTCAATAATAAAAAAAATTATATCTATTTTGTCCATGTATCCTCAAAATTAGACAGTATGATAAAAATTACCGTCATAATACTAGCATAGGGATGCTTGCCTCTGGCATGATGGCATTCATCCATTATTAAGACCTTTATCATGCTTAGATGAAAGAAGCTATGCCTCAAGCCATTTAGCAAAATTGCAGGAGTCATCACAAGCACCTAACATGTCAAAAATATATCAGAAAAAAATGGTAGCAGTAGCATGAAAAGACTAGACAAGGAATTTACATGGCATGTTATATAAATGGAAGATGACATTAACATGAAGAAGCCAATAGTATTGTATTAGACATTTCAGTAAAAGGAAAAATAATTAAGAATGGAGTATACGTCAACAACTAATGAATGAACAGTCAATATTAAAAATAAAATAAGCAATATCCACATGCAAAGCTATACGTTACCTCATGTTTTTCTATTTCTCGCTTCCATATTGCACCATCCCAAAAGTCTACCCCCATATCTCCATAATACAAACCAACGCTCAAGTCAGTATGCATCTTCAAAGCTTCAGCTTGCTAAGATGCAAAACATAATGGACGAAACTGTGAGTGGTGGAAAAATGAACCTCCAAACTAAAACATTAATCATAATGTTTGCTTAGTGTTCCCTATAATCCTTCCGGAATCTCTACCTTTTTGATGAAAATATAATTAATCATGTTCAAAATTAGTATCTCTAATTAAAAGACATTTTCTTCGACAACAGGTCAATCCATTTGGTTGGAGAGAGAACAGGTCAATCCATTTGGTTGGAGAGAGAACAGGATTTTGTGTGATAAGTGCACTGTCATTTTTTGATCTTCATCAATATACATCCACTTGTTGGACTGTTCTTAATAATCTCTCATGTAACTACGCCATATATTATGCAAACCAAAATTCGGCTGATTTCTTTAGTTCCCCAGTTGACCATGCCATTTGTGATCTCTTTGATTATTAATAGAAGTTAATGTTTAGTTTACCTTGTAAAACATAGAGAGGGAGAGAATCTGTTCATACTTGAGTAACCAAAACAACTTGTGGAACTAAGAAAACACCAATGAAGGGTGAAGGCTTGCGTAGTTGATGAGCAAAGCTGCGCAAAAGCATGATGGCAATCAAAGTCTTCCCAGAGCCAGTTTCTAAAAACACTACCGTGTTCTGTTTAAGTGCCTTTTCCAATCCTTCCAACTGGTAACTGCAACAATCACCCATCATAAGATACAAGGAACGATGCTAACTTCAACAATCCAACAGACAAAAAAACAAAAAAAAAAGCTTCAAAAGCTTCTAATAAGATAAACGGAAAGATAAGCATAGTGGAGCCAAAATGAAAACATTGCACACAACACAACCTTCTGGCAAATGACAAAGGATCAGCCACTAGCTGTTCATTCTCGATTTCCATATCGACGCCGTCCCGTGTTATTAACTGCACAAATGTAAACACATTGTTTATTACAAAGAATAACCAATGCAGGTACCCAAACCAAAAACAATGCACAATGCCGATGAAAACTGAAAACCCCACTAACCCAGAAGCAGATTTAAACTGAAAACGAAGAACCAAAGACCATCAAACAGAAACAGAAGGGAAAAACCAGAGAGAATAAGAAGCAAATAAAATTCACACGGGCATTCGAGTACAGTTGAGGTAATAAATTAGTGAGAAGATCATCAGAAAATAAAAAAGATAAACAAACAACCAATGAGAAAAGGAACTTACAGAGGAAGAATTGAAGGAAACTTCGAGGAAACAATCAAGGAGAGCAAAAAGGCATGGTCGGTTCGTCTTTTCCCGAATTGCAACAGGTCCCAATGGTTGAGGCTAAAAGTGATGTCCTCAACAGTTCTTGCTCACTACCTAATACTCTACTTATTGGTTATTCATAGGTTATTTATAGAAAACCCATTCAATGCTTCTTGGTAAAAAAATTTGGCAAATTGCAAAAAAAAACATCTTTTATAAGTGTTTGGAGTAAATAGTGATTTATTACAATGAATTATAAATTAATTTAGTTTGAATTTTAAGAATATACGTTTGTAGCGTAAATTATTTTAGTTTAAGAATAAAATAGTAAACACGGTAGTAAAGAATAAAAAAAATGCAAAAATGAGATAGTAAATACGATAACAAATGAGGGTTTTGAAATAGTGGTTACTGTAATTGATTGAGAATTTTTAAATAGTATTTATCGTAGCTAAAAGTGGTTATTATAGTTTTTCGCCCCCGACACAGAGTATGGACGTTGGGGCAAGGGATTTGTTATTATAGTCCTACGTAATTATAGATATGTTATAATAGTTTGATAGCAAATAATAAAATATGATGAATGTAAAATAGTAAAAATTGTTGCAAATGTGAATTTTAAAATAGTGTTGATTGTAACTAATTATGGGTCGTTTGGAGCGCAGAGTGAGTTATTATAGTTAGTGGGTTATAATAGTCTGTGTTATTATAGTTTGTATTTGGGATGTAGAGTCTAGGTTATAATAATTTGTGTTTGGAGTGCAGATTATTATAGTCTGGGTTATTATTGTATGTATTTGAGGCGCAGATTATTATAGTTCAAATTATAATCTATAAAATAAATATTGGTTATCTTAGATCATGCCTTTTTTTTTTTTTTGCACTATTATTTTTGTCATACATTAAATATCATTTTCTGAAAACATATTTCAAATTATATCTTCTACCAATTTATACAAACTAGTTTACTACTAC
>JBBPDJ010000008.1:6395908-6417802 GCA_037974625.1 Cucumis cinereus | reverse complement strand
TTTTTATTTAAACATTTTTTATAAAAACTTCTTAAAATAAAAAAACACAAATGAGTTTCAATTTTTTTTAAAAAAAATATTTATACATATAAGTTTATTTGATTTGTTATATCTTTAAAAAAAATTTATTAAAATTTTTCAAGGCTGATCGATGGCGATCGAAGATTGGTTGGCGGTGGTCGCCGAAGTTGGTTGTTAGAAGTTAGCCGGTGGAGTCACTAGAGGAGGTGGTGGTGGTGATTGGTCGACAACGATCACTAGAGGTGGTAGTCAGAGATTGACCAACGACGATCACCGGAGGTGGTGGTCAGAGATTGGCCGGCGACGATCATCGGAGGTGGTGGTCGGAGATTGACCAGCGACGATCACTGGAGGTGGTGTCGGAAAGTTGGTCGACGAACTTTCCAACCCTTGAAACAATTACCCCTATGGTTGAAAAATAGTAAAAGCACATGAGTTATTATAATCCTAATCCTAATTCCCAACTAAAATAATTTTTGCCACAAACATGGGGTGGACTATTATAGCCACACCACTACACCCCACTCCTGCTCTAAACATACCCTTAGAGGGCGTTTGGGGCAAGGATTATGTCGAACTATAATAACCCCCTCTAGTAAATACTATTTAAAAATCTTCAATTAACTACAGTAAACACTATTTAAAAATCCTCAATTTGCTACAGTTTTTACTATTTGACATTCATCATTTTTTTATTATTTGCTACAGTGTTGCACTATTTTCTTCTCAAACTAAAATAATCCACACCACAAACACATACTATTATAACTCAAACTAAAATAATCTACCCTCCAAACACAAACTATTATAACTCAACCACAATAATTTAGGACTATAATAACTCACTCCTTACCCCAAACACCCCCTTAGAGAGTACAAAATAGTATTCATGTAACAAGAGGTGATTATTATAGTTTAGAATAATCTATTGTTCGTTGAAAGGAAATCATTTCCATGCATATGAACTAACTCCGTTAATTAACTTCTTAAAAGAAATGAATGATTGTCACTTGTGAGTGATGTGATGTTGGGTTTTAAAGCATGTGTAAGAGAATAATAATAATAATAAGGAAAATAAAAGAAGAGTGTTGGAAAAGTTTCTTTTGAAACTAAAACTATCTATCTGCCCACCAACAATTATTTTTCAAAACTTGGTTGCTTTTTTGTTTTTCTTGGAGTGCTCTCCGATGTTCTTTTCATGGTATCTTCTCATTCGTCATGTTCTCTCTACCATTCATCTCATTTAGATGTTTGGTTGCTTCTTCGAGTGTGTTTTTCCTCACATTCTTTAAGACATTTCTTTCCTAACAAAGATTTATGGGTGTTTTTACTGTTATTTTCTTCTCAAGCTGGGTAGATTTTAATAGATGATCGATGTGTTCTCCTATAATGATGATAATCTCATTGACTTTGTTTGTTTATTTGACAATACGTAATAAGTGTGTAGATGGGGGAGTGTATATTCACAGTGTTTATTCATCATGGATGTAGGAGGCGCAGTACATGAAGTTGAGCATTGTAGCATTAATATGCTTTCCATCCTTGAACTTTAGAGCATGTTAAAGGGAGATAAACTCACTAAAATGGAATAAGATACATTTTCTAACTTTGGGCATGGATTTTGATAAGAGATTAAGACGTTTGTGGTGTGATGAAGATATCTTGAACATGTTAGGTTGCATTACCTCTTTGAAAATACTACATATATATGCAGAAAACTCTGAGTATGTTTTAACTAATATGAAGAAAATATTATAGACATTGAAGTGACTGAAGAGACCTCTATAGCCATAGAAGAGGCACCTAGGAGTTTTAAAATAGTTGACATTTTGTAATATTAGTGACAGTGGTGTGAACATTGAAGAATTACTAAACAATGATTATGATGGAGAGTATGAGAACAACCAATGACTACGAGCGAAGTGATACACATGATCAGGATGGTGGTACTAGTTTGAACTTAGAAGACGTTGAATCATGTAATTCTAAATGTGGGTCTTTAGTCATATAAGCTTGCCCATTCAATCTGATGATGATTTTGAGAGCCGACAACATTAATTATGTTGAATTTCACCCTCTTATGTTAAAGGAAAGGATAGAGTTTACTTTGAGGATGAAATTTGGAACACTAACTGAAGTGAGGGATGAAATAAGAGATTATTTTGTCAAGGTGGATATGAGTTGATTTACTAGAAAAATGAACCGGGAAGGATTACGTACCGTGAGATGTCAATAAGGTTGTAATTGGAGGTTATATCCCTCGAATAGGCAAGATGATAGTACTTACAAAACTAAGTTACTGCATACATAGTGCCACACTCTCGTATTAAGGAAGACAAACTAATAACCATGCAACTGTTAGTTGGCTTGCTAATAATTACTTAGACCGATTCCAAGTTCAACTGAACATGGATTGGAAAGCCATTGTAGATCTTGTGAGGGAAAATTTTTAATATAAATATCTCAAACCATCAAGCATACAGAGAAAAGAAGATAGCAATGAAAAAGCTTGAAGGCACAACTAAGATGCAATATGTCAAGCAATGGTATTATGTTGAGGAATTGAGGAGATAAGGGTTGAAAGACCTCAAATTCATATGCAACCTATTTTGAGAAATCTGTATGTTTGTCTTAGAGCATGTAAAGACCGGTTGAGTTAGGATGTAACTGTAGACCAATAACTGGAGTTGATGGATGTCATTTGAAGGGTGCATCTCATGGACAATTGTTGACTACTATGGAATATAGGCAAATGATTGAATTTTTCCATTAGCCTTGGCTATAGTGTATGGGGAGTTCAAACAATCTTGGACTTGGTTCTTAGAATATCTACTTGAGAATATAGGATATGTGGAACAAAAAAATGGGTATTTATAACTGATTTATTGTTGCTAATGCCACAAATCTTGTACTTCTCATAGTTTGTAAATTGTAAATATAATTTCTTTATTTAATAAAATGAATGTTTAGTTTATTTGACATTTAGATTACATTAACTCTATCCAATAAACTAAGATCCAACGTTATTTTATGTAACTTTTGAACAATATGTAGTAGACATACAGTTGGATCATGTTCAGGTTTTAATCTAAATGGTATGTAGTATATGGATAAGGTTGGATGTCTCATCTTGGTGACACTAAGGATATAACCACTTTGTAAATACTACAAATGTTGTAAGTGTTACAAGCGATGTGATCCAAATCGTTCATATGTGGAAACTTTGTTGTAATTTTAGATTTCTTAATTACTTGAGTTGAAGCACAAAAGTATTTATATATAAACGATAACCCAAATATAGACCAAAAAGATCCTAACAACCTAACAAATTAACAAATATGATAACAAATTACATTAACCAAATTACATTGACCAAATTACATTAACATTAACATCTCCCTCAAGCTCAAGGTGGTAGAGTAGAGACCAGGTTGAGTTTGCCATGTAACTGACTGAAGAGAGCAAGGGAGAGGGCCTGGGTGAAAATGCATGTTGGTTGCCCTCCAGTAGATATGGATTGAAGATGGAGCATGTAGTAGCATGTAGTTGATCGTCTGTCAGTAGGGTCTTCTGTCCAGCCAACATCAGAGTAGCCAAAGAGAACTAATGATGATCATCAGGAGAGCTTAAGACCATGCCCTAGCGTTCCTTTAATATAACGCAAGATACGGAGCACAACCGTGAAATGAATGGTGCATGGGATGACATAAACTGGTTGACATTATGAATTGCATAAGCAATGTATGTACATGTCACGGTTAAATAGAGAAGGTTGCCAACAAGTTGCCTATACAGAGTTGGATCCTCAAGAGAGACGCCATCAAATAGAATCAGGCGAACATTGGAATCCAACATGGTCGAAAAAGTGACAGAGTCAGTGATGAAAGATCGAGCCAGAAGATCAGAAGCATATTTTTCTTGGGGCAAGTAGCATCCATCTAAGCAGGACGTTACCAAAAGGCCATGAAAATAGCTAAGAGTCCTCAAGTCTTTCATTTCAAAGTGTTTGCTCTGGTAACATTTTTGATAAGATATAGCTTGAGGATCATCGCTTGTAGTGATCATATCCTCCACATACAAAAGAAAAAGAACAATGCCATGAGGAGTCTTACGAGTGAAGAGTGTAGAGTCATAAGTGCCAGATGTAAACCCAAGTTGGGTAATAGTGGAACTGAAAGTAACAAACAGGCACATGGTGCTTGTTTTAACCCATACAAGGAACAACGAAGAAGGCGGACTGTCTGAGGTGGAAGAGACGTGCTAGGTGGTGGCTTCATATATACTTCTTTGGATAAAGTGCCATGAAGAAAAGCATTTTTCACATCCATTTGAAGAAGGGGTCACTGTTTGGCAACAAATACAGAAAAAAGACTCCAAACATATGCCAAACTAGCAATTGGAGCAAATGTTTCTTCATAATCAATATCGTACTCCTGAGAAAACCCTTTGGCCACCCAGAGGGCTTTATATCGTTCAATAGATCCACTTACATCCGATAGGTTTCTTTCCAGAAGGTAGCGCAACATAATCTCAGGTATGAGTTTTTTCTAAAGCCTAAAGTTCCTCAATCATTGCTTGTGGGGTGGAGTGACGGACAGATGTAGGTGCAGGTTTTGTAGTGGGAGCAGAAGACAGATTTAGAATGCAACGATAGGAGAAGACTAATTAAGCTCGAAGACAGGCAGTGTAAAAGACTGATCAAGCTCAGAGACAGGTAGTGTGGAAGACTCGGGTTCAGACAGAAGATCGCATGTAGGAAATAAATTAGTGGAAGGAACAGTAAAAATGGGGGCTAGTTAGGGAATCATGAAACAGAGAAATGCAAGAAAACAAACGATGCTTCCAAAATGTGACATGACGGGAGATACGTAACCTTTTAGAAATAGGATCCCAACACCAGAACCCTTTATGTTCAGTTTCATATCTAAGGAAACAACATAGACGAGCACGGAGTTCAAGTTTGCTATGTTCATGAGGATGCAGGAGAACAAACATGCACAACCAAAGACTCTGAGATGAGAGTAAGAGGGAGAGGTAACATACAACCATTCAATGGATGATAAGTTGTGAATAATGGAGGAAGGAAGATGATGATGACATATATATCTCTCCAATAATATAGTTTGGATTATAGATCAAATCTATAATTGACTATATTCGTTAATGTATCAAAATACACTATTTATATTAATCACATTAACATAAAATTTTCTTAATCAATCTGAACAATTCGAATAAGGTTTTTAATTAAATTAATCAATATTTATTAACTATCGATCACTCCACTAAAGACCACAATTGCACTTTTCGTAATGTAGATATATTTTTGTGCCCATGGATATAACCAACCAACAGTGAGTCCACCCTTCACAAATTGTTCATCACTACATCTAGGTCAAACTATTGTTTTACCCCTACAATTACATCTATATCCTTAAGTACCGTTGATTCTTATATGAACAAACAATTTATAATCCAACTATAAACTAACACATCTCGAGCCATTGAGATGTTGAGGCCTAATTATTCAAGACTTGGAATCAACTATTAAGGGAACAATTTAGCTACTTTTTTCAAGAAATTGGAAGGTGTGTATTCCACCGTGTGTAATTGTGTTCCCAGCTTCTTACTCAAACAAATCACCAAAATGGTAAGCTTGTTGAGACGATTATTAAGGTCACTCTTATCCATACAAATTAAAAGATTGTCGTCGTAAATAGGACTTCACAAGTCATTCAAGATTAAGGTCAAATCTCCTATGGTCATCCTAGTAAAATATTGGTTCTTTTAAGTAACGGTTTTCTTAAGAGAAACCAATTATTTCGTGATTCGATCGATATATGAACTTATTTTTACAAGATACTCCTACTCGCATGTCTTCACATGAACAATATAGTTCATATTGTTTGTAACACTTACATCTCATGAACCATTTGTACGCAGTGTTACCAAGATAAGACACTCATCCTTTATACATTTACTGTTAACCTTTTAAGTTGTAACTTGAACATATGAACCACTTGTATGTCAACCGCATACTATTCAGATGACATCATATAAACTTAGATCTTAGTTTATTGGATTGAATTAATGTTGTTTAAATGTCAAATAAAATACCTACGATTTTATTAAATAAATCATTTATGTTAACAAAACTACAAACTACGCATGCACGAGATTTAGGACACCAAATCCAACACTAAGTAACTCAATCTCAATCTTAAGTGAGTTGTGAACTTTTGTTTATGAGGGTAGTCCTTTGATTTGTATGCGTGAGAGTGACCAGTACGTCGACTAAATAAGCCTACCTTTTTGAGAATTTGTTCAACTTGGGAGCAAGGAACATAGCTATAAGATGAACTTCACTTATTTCCACATTTAAGGTAAGTAGATGAGTTGCTCCCTTAAGTTTTGAATCCAGGTCTTGAACAATGGAGCCCCTCCCTGTCACACCCTCTCCCAGACTCTCTACTCTGAGCCTAAGAGATGGCGTGAAACCAGTAAGTAACGTTCCTAACTTAACGGTACTTACTGACAGCTTACTTAACTTACTCTGATAACATACAGCGGAAATAATTAATAACATGTAAATAAAAAATTCTTGTATAAAAAAGGTTTTAAGTTAGCACTATACACCGCCCAACTCGCTGATTATTAAAAATTTACAGACCAGAACATGCATATGTTGATTATAACCTAAGCAAATTCAAACTCTAATAGCATACAAGTAGCGGTAGGTCAGGCTCAGGAATCTCGATCTCTACCTGTAAAGTGAGAAAGCATTTGAAAGAGTGAGTTAACGCCTAGTGAGTGATAGTTTAAAAACAACGTATTTTGATAACATATCTTAGAAATCACATGCTTTAGAAATAGATAAATAGATAAACATCATGCTGTTAAAACATATCAAAACTGAAAACTGTTGCTAGAAAACTGTAATTAAAAACTATTGCAAGTCATGTGTAATCATTTAACTACGCTGTAGTGGAAAAAATTCAGTACTTCCAACGTCTTTGCCGTAGTGGAGGCATCTCAACACTAACGACAACAATACCTACGTCGTGGTGGGATCAATACCAACAACGTCTTTGTCGTGGTGGAGCTAGCTCAACACCTACGACAGCAATACTACGTTATAGTGAGGCTAGCATCTATAACGTCTTTGTCATAGTGGGGTAAACCCAACACTAACGACAACAAAATCAACGTTGCAGTGGGGCCAACAACAGCAACGTCTTTGCCGTAGTGGAGCAAGCTCAACACATGACAGCGCTATGTACGTTGTAGCGAAGTCACTGCTCACAATAGGGGTGTGCAAAAACTGAGAAAAACCGACGAACCAGAGAAAACCGAACCAAATCAATTGGTTTGCTTCGATTTTATTAAAAAATATGGAACAACCGGTTCTCTATGTAATAGAACCAAGAGGTTCGGTTCGGTCTTCAATTCACCACCTTAAAAACCGTGAAAAACTGAATCGAACCGTAATCTATTATATTAATTATGTCAATATTTATATTAATAAAAATATATATACTAATTTACAAAAAACTCGGCACAAAACCTTTTGTTATAATGTTTTTCTTCAGGCTCATGCCTAACTTAAGAATGGTTTGATGTTTTTTTTTTCTCTTTTTTCTAAACGGTTTGAACCGAACCGAACCAATCTAAACTGAAGAAAATTGGTTCGGTTCAACAACCAAAACCGATGAAACTCGATTTTCAATGGTTCAATGTGTAGAAAAACCGAGAGGTTCGACCCAAAACTGGACCAAACCGAACCGTACACACCCCTAGCTCACAACGTCTTTACCATGGTGGGGCGAATCCAGCACTCATGAAAACAAGATACTCTAATGTGCACACCTAGTATATTAGCCTCAAGCTCAACCATGAGTACACATGCTTTTACTAAAATTCTTGTGAAACGTGTAAATAACATATAAACATTCTCAATAATTGTCAAGAAATGTTCATAGAACTTGAATAATTCAAATCATGATGAAATTTCATTTAGAAGTACTAAAACATGCTTAATTCATATTTTATTGAAATCTCGTAAAACGTGTAAAAATAATAATTTAATATGCATAAAATCATAAATTAACTATATAGTTATAATAATACCTGCTTGTATTATAAAAAATCTCAAATTATCAAAATGTTCAGATTAAATATTTTTCTCGTAAAACGTGCATAATTGGGATATTTTAATAATATTAATACTTTAAAAATAATACTATAAAATTATAAGTCACTCACAAGCTTGACAGGATGTTTTTGGCTCGTAATTTCTTCGATCGTTAACTTTCTTGAAAACATTCTTTAAATTTTCCCTTAACAAATAAAAGTTTCCTTAATTTTCCCAATTTTCCTCCAATTTGCTTCTTATTCAAGGGTAAAATGGACATTTAACAATAATATATCAATCGAGTTCCATAGATTAGGTATTCTATCTTTTGAGCTTCTATGACGGACAAATTATGACATACATTTAATGACGGGCTTTTAATGACGGTCAGAAATAAAATTTCATCAACTTCCTTCGAATTTTCCACAATTCCTAACCTAGTTTTTCGGGGAGCCTCCGGTGAAACTACGAAAACCAAATTAACTTTTTCTAGCCCAAATTAAGCGTCCTAACTATTACCAATCAATTACCCAGAACTTAAACTACATTACATCAAAGTTTGATCATCAAATTTGCTCTAAATCCTCGAGAATTTGCTCTAAAAATTTTACCTCTCTGTTTTCCAACGAAACTGTTCTTCAATTTTCGAATGTTAAATTCGTCAATTGTGGCTAAAATTGATCAAATTAATTGTTATAAAACAATAAATGGACTTCTTATTAAGCTTACCACAAATTTTGAAGCTCCAATTTCACCTTAACACCTTCAATTTCTTCAAAAATTTCAATTGCTCCAAACTGTGAAATTCTTTACTCGAACGAGTTTCTTCTTCAAATTCGTGGTTTTCTTGGCCTAATTTCTTCAAATTGAGTTGTCCATCAGCTTCATATTTCTTATCTAAGCAATTTAGACACAAATTTCTTCCAATTCGATTGAGAATTGGGCTCAAATTTCTTCCTTTTCTCCACTGTGTTCAAACTTTAAAGTTTCCAAAAATTTTCTTTCAACTCTCGGGTTTTCTTTCTTTCTTTTCTTCAATTTCTTTCTTCTCTTCTTCTTCTTCTTTTCAATTCATCCAATTTACATAATTTAAAGACAAATTCCACCTTTTCTTTATCCAATTGAAATAATTTGAAAAGAATTAAAAAAAATTCACTTCTTTTTTCTTTATCCTCTCGGCACACTATTTAAAAAAAAAAAACCAATTTATTTTTTTTAAAAAAAACTTCTTATTTATCCTTCCTTTATTATTTAATAATAATAATAAACCATAACAATGACAATGACAATAATAATAATAATAATAATAATAATAATAATAATAATTTCTAAATATTTCCCTTTTTTGTTTATTTTTCTTTTATTTTTTTTCTTTTTCTTTCGCAAAATTATCAAATTAGCCTTTTTGTCATTTTTTTAAAACAAAATTACTAAAATACCCTTTCCAAATTACTAAAATTACTCTTTTTGCCATTTCTTTAACAAAATTTTTACAAAAATGTCCTTCTATTATTTTATTGATATATTTACAACAAACAACTTAATTTCAAAGATCGGGTCTTACACTCTTAATGAGAGAGATTTGTTTATGGTAGGACCAATAAACATGTTTTTCATTAGAGGATTAGTGAGACTCAAGGATTAAGAGGTAATTACAGGGGTAAAATGGTAATTTAATCCAGTTGTAATTACGAGCACTTCGTGAAGGTTTGACTTATTGGAAATTGTTGTATTGTGGACATAGAAATATTCTACCATGCCAAGAGTGCAACTTTAATTGGTTCTTTAGTGAAGTGGCTATCAATTAATGAAAGTTGATTAATTTAATTAAAAAGTTTAATTAATCTAATCTTATATCATTAGAACTTTTAATCTATCAGTCCATTAGGTCCCATTGCAAGTTCACTAATGATAAAATAATGACCAATTAGTTTTAGAATAATCTGAATTTTTTAAATTAAATAAGAAAATGTAATTGTATAAGACGCGATTAATAATGTATATAGATACATTATAATATGAAGTTAATTTTTGAATAAGATTCAAAATTAAATTATTGAATTTGAGAGATTCAAATATTAATTATATGAATGAAGATTCACATAAAATCTGTAGGTTAAAATTAATATGGATAATATTAATATTAAAACTATAAGTTAGGAGGGATATATGCATTTTAATATGATTCAAATGCATAATTAATTAAATATATAATATTCAAGTGGTTTTTTTAAATATAGAAAAAAACTATTAAAAAGACAAAAATCAGTTATACTTGATTTTTCTATGGAATGTAAATATTTTGTAAATATTTCTATTTTTGATAATTTTCCAATATTTAGTTTTAATAATTATTAAGTTAATTATTTATTTATATAAAAGTTTTCAAATATAGAAAAAATGGCTAAACTATTTACAAAATATAGAAAAAAAAAAAAACAAGCAAAATCGTTATACTCAGCTACAACCATGGTGAAATACCTAAAATGCCCATGCAGCCCAAACCGCCACTACCAATTAAAATGTGTGACTTAAAAAAATTGAAATCACGCTTCCCCTCCATCTTATTTAAATCGATCTTCGCCACTGTATCTCTGTCACAAACATCCTTTATATTCAACCCAATTCTCCAAACCTCACTCACGTATTAGATGTTTGTATGCTGATCTACAAATTGAGGCCAACAAATCATCGACACATTGGCAACTATGATCTCTAAAGTAGAATTCCATCTACTGTGAATTTAAAACGATCCAATGTCTTTATGTGCCAACACTTTATCTTCTTCCACAAGGATCTTGTTCTTCTTCTTCTAGCTGCTGCTTTTTCTTCTTTCTATTCTCCCGCTGCTCATGCTTCTTAATTTTCCTCTTCTTGTGCTACTGCTACTTTATTCTTATCACTTCAATTCTTTCTCTCCAATAGACTTACTTGTTTTTTAGGGTTTGAAATTGTTTTGGTGGAATTAGAGTCTAAGTCGATCAAATTGATAGCATTTGATATGTTTTTGTTGAAGGAAATTAATTATGGAGAAATGGGTTTGAGAAAATATAGGAAATTTTGAATTCTATCACTGATAACCAGCTATCAAAGATACACAGCTATCAATGATAGGCATCTATCAATGATAGTACAATATGTGGTAAAAATAAAAAAGAAGACAATTAGAGCAGAATCATTAAACAAACCAAATGATATAAAAACTAAAAAGAAACAAGAGAAAGTACAATCGAAGGTGTAAACAAACATGTTATAGACGATGATAATGCTCTTTCACTATCTATCACTAGTGATAGACCACTGTCTATTTTTTATAGACATTGGTAGTATTCTATCACTCTCTATTAGAGAAAGACATTGATAGTGTTCTATCAATGTCTATCACTGATAGACGTTGATAGTAGTCTATCAACGTTTATCTGTGATATACATTGAAAATGTTATATTTGTGTTAAAGATTTGATTGGTTGGACAATATTCTTTTCGTCTTTATCTTTGCAAAATATCCTCGTGGATATTTTAATTTTAAAAGATAAAAGTTGATATGAACTAACCAAACATCAAATTACAAATTTTATTTTATTTAATAATTATGATGTATTTTAATATTTTAATATTTTCTAGTTTTATCCATTTTAATAATATTTAAATTGGGATAATTTAGTCTTTTCATAATGAATTAGAACTTTATTAGGAGGCTATTTAAGTCTTGCCTTTAGGTTGTTTTAGAGAGTTTTTGATAATTAAAGTTTTAGGGTTTTCTATGAATGAAAATACTTTGGTAGATGATAGAGTCTCATCACCGCCTTTTTGCAATTCTTGATTTAGGGTCAGCCAAGAATATTCAAGTAAGTTTGATCACCTTGCTTGTGGAGTGTTCGAACTTGGAGTGAGGAACTAGTTTTCCTTATCTCCTGGTCTTCGATCAAAGGGTAATCCAAATGTAATCTATCCTCCTGGGTTTTTGTCAAATTGATTTGGGGGTTTTAGAATTTGTTATTAGGGATTTCCCAATTAGGTTCCTAATTTACAAATCCTAGGCTTTTCACATAATTTGGTATCAGAGCCTAGGTTCTAGATTGGGTATATGTTAATCGCTTTCTTGATTAAAGTTTAGTTTTTAACTTGTTTTGTTCTTGATTGGAAAAAAAATTAACTTGTTACAGTGTAGTAATCGAAGAGAGGAAGAAGAAGAAGAAGAAAAGAAAAAAAAACATAAAAAGAAAAAAAATCAAAGCTGAGTCCGAGGGTAGTGACTCTTTTTTATAAAAAATTTGAAGCACGTCAAGCAGGAACGTCAATTAAGCTATTGAATTTTCATAGGTTTGAAGCTGCTTAACTTTTATAAGAAAAGTAATAGTTTTCAAAAGACAATTGGTTGACTTTTTGAATTGAGTTTGAATTTTAATCTTTATTCTTTGTTTCTTTTTATTATTATTTTATCTAGTAGGTTGCTTTTCTTTGTTCATCTTGCAAAATTCTTGAATTTTGAATATTAGGTTCTTAATTCTAAATATCATATATTTTTTTTTATCGTTTCTTTCCTAGTTTGTTGAATCTCGAACATTAGGTTCTTGATTTATAGTTTTTGCTTTTGTTGCATTCAACTGTTTCTTTACTAAAGTTGAACAATTTACCAACATTCTTGCTTAATTTGTGGTTGACTTTCTCTTCTGAACTTGGTAGCAAAATCTTGACTATCACCTTAGTGAAAAAAAAGTTCATATTTGTGAGGGAAAGTTACAAGTTGAATGTAAACATGAGTGAACATCATCTATCGAGAAAAACATATGAGGGAGTGATTGTGAGGGTCCAGTTTTCTTTCACTTGTTTTTGTTTTGCAGCAATGGCAAGTGATGATGATGCTCCATAGGGGCAGTTACAAGAAGGACTCAATGAGAAGTTATGCAACGCTTGAAAACCTTAATCAATGCGAGGTTCGACAAAATGGAACAAAGGTTTCAAGCTAGAGAGAAAACTAAAGTAAGGAGATATTGTGCACAACGACTTCAGGTGTTACGCCAGGGGAACAAAAGTGTGAACACTTACTATGAAGAACTGTTGTTACTACTTGAGGAGGCTAACACACATGAGAAAGACGAAACTACCATGGATCAGTTCTACAATGGACTTAATAAGCAAATTGCTGATATGTTTGCCGATCGAGAAGAAATTCAACCTTGTGAGAACTTAGCAGAAATGGTGCACGTTTTCATCAAAATAGAAAGGCGACTCCAAAGGAAATCTTCAAGATACACTAAATTCAAGATCAATTTTAATGCCACCACTAGTAAAGAGAAGGGTAATAATGTTGTGTCAATGCATGAACATGATGTTTTGTCTAGTAACTCTGATATGAAAACCCTAGGATTTGTAAAATTAAGAATCCAATTAGCGAACCCCTAATAACAAATTCTAAAACCCCCAAAATCAATTTGACAAAAACCTAAGGGAATGAATTAGATTTGGATTACCCTTTGATCGAAAACCAAGAGATAAGGAGAACTAGTTCCTCACTCCAAGTTCGAACACTCCACAAGCAAGATGATCAAACTTACTTGAATGTTCTTGGCTTGCAACCCTAAATCAAGAATTGCAAAAAGGCGACGATGAGACTCTGTCATCTACCAAAGAATTTTCATTCAAAGAAAACCCTAAACTTTAATTTTCAAAAACCTTCCTAAAACAACCTAAGGCGAAGCTTAAATAGCCTCCCAATAAAACCCTAATTCATTGGAAAAAGACTAAATTATCCCTTTTTAAAAGATTAAAAAAAGATAAAATTGAAAAAGATAAATTGAAAAATATTTAAAATACATCATAATTATTAAATAAAGTGTAATTAATAATTTGATACTTAGTCGATTCATATCAGAGGAACTAGTTCTCCTTATCTCTTGGTCTTCGATCAAAGGGTAATCCAAATCTAATCCATTCCTTGGGTTTTTGTCAAATTGATTTGGGGGTTTTAGAATTTGTTATAGGGGTTCGCCAATTGGTTTCCTAATTTACAAATCCTAGGGTTTTCATATCAAAAGTGGTTGAGGTATTTTGGGTCATAAATTCAAAATTCTCAATATTTTATTAAAAAAATATTCATAATTTTGGGAATATTTAATAAAAGATATTTAATTATATCTTTAAAAGATATTCTATATTTGAGTATAAATATATGTAGATTTCGGCAGAATGTGTGTGTGAAAAGTTATAACATGATATACTGAGTGTTTTGAAGAAAGCTAAAAAGGTATGAAGGTTATGATTTAATACTTCCTATCACACCGTGCATTATGTGCTAGACAGAATATGTTGTTGATTACTATGTCATTAACTCTGTAAAGAACAATGTTGGTAAGGGCTGTATGAGTTAGAGGGAGCCTAACTTTATTGTATCACATGCACTAATTTAGGAGGAGCCTGTTTGATGAAGATACGGGATAAACCTTCAACATATAGATTTTTAGTGGTAGTCTAAAATCAATTCTATATGAATTAAGATTAATAAGTTCATGAATGTTAGTTTATCATTATTCTGTTGTAATCACTTAAGAATCTTGTTGAGGCAATAAATCATTGTTCTTAATCGGACACCTAAGCCCCCCAGACGTGGTGGTATCCATTGAAATGGGTTATCAAACTTCTAGTGTTCTTTACTTTGTGTTGTTTGCATCCTTAGCTATTTTCTGTGTTATTAGCGTAACTGTTAACAAGGCGTTTCTGGGTAAACAAGTTTATTTTTCTTAATCTTGTTTTTTCACACTATCTATCAACATGTTTTCGTTCAAAGGAAATGAAGTTTGGGGAAAGGAGTTTGTGAAAATAAAAGAATTTTTGAAGTCTATCACCAATAGACAGTGATAGGCTTCGATCACTATCTACCTGTGGTAGACAGTGTTCTATTACTGTTTATCACTAATAGACAATGATAGACTAATATAAGTGTCTATCAATAGAGATAAATAGCCTCGTCACTCACTTCCTTAGGTTCTTTTCACAAGCAATAAAAGTAATCTTTAATCCCATGTCATGATGATGTACACGAAAATATTGAGAGAAACTTAAATGAAGTAAAGTGTGATTGAATTCTATCACTGATTTAGGTGTATAACTTTTTGTCGGTGATATGCAATGATAGAAGTCTATCAATGATAAAACTGTATAACTTTCTAGCACTGATAGAAACCGATAGAAGTTTGTCATTGACTGTCAATAATAGAAGTGTACAACTTTCTATTAGTAATTTCAATGATAGAAGTTTATCATTATCTATCAGTGATAGAAGTCTATCGGTGTCTATTAATGATACACAATGGTAGATGCCTATCACTACCTATCAGTGATAAATTGGATCTATTCAAGTTCATCACTATTTTTGTCAATCCTCTCTGTTCTAAATTCTATTCAAATCTCATGGTTCATATTCATATTCCTAATTTCTTTCCCAATTTTAAGAATTTGAGTTCATTTTTCTCCTCAATTTCTTCTATTTAGTTTTTACAGGGTTCTTTTTTTATTTTTTTTTTTATTTTATGGAATAGCTATGAGAAAGATGGATGTGTCGTAGATGTATTTACAAGAAATTGGAAGAGAATTTGGGAATTAGGTGAAAATGAATTGGAACAGAGTTATATTCGATTAAAGAAAAAACAGAATCAGATAAGCAACCAATCTAATGGTGCGAGCGAGTGGCAGAGTGAGGGCGAAGATATTGGAAAAGGAGGGTAGTGGATGCGACATTGTGTTTGGGAATATAAATTGTAAAAAGAAAAATGATGAATTTGATAGTCTGTGGGAAGAAAAAAATAGAAGAAAATTTTAATTAATTATAATTCGTTCAATTATTTAAAAATTATTAACATACATTGAACACTGAAGATGAACATTAAGTATTTCGTGTAAATTTGAGGTAAAAAAATGTAAGTATTGAAATTTAAGGACTAAATTAAAACAAAACTCGAATATTAATGATGAAATTGCAACATTTTGAAATCTAGAGGCTAAACTGGAACCAAACTCAAAATTTAAGTACCAAATATGTAATATTTCAAAACATATGAACTAAATAGAAACTAGACCCAAAACTGAGTAATGAAAAAGATATTGTTCCCAAAATTGATATCAAAGTTGGAAATAATAAACAAAAAATGGTGGAGTTAGTCAACCAATTCTAAACTAGACCAAAAAATAATATCAGGCTTATTACAATTGTAGCAGATAATTGTACCGTACATTCGGACTGGAATTTGTGATTTTTTTGGTTGTTGGGACCTTGGTTCTAGACCTTTTTTCCCCTTTGGCTTTAATCCAGGTTTCAGAACGACAGTTGAATTCCTTGAGAATGATGTTCACCTCCTCCTTCTGGTCATGTTTTTGGGCTTCTCTCTTAATCCTCAAGCGTGTTATCAGACTTTCTACGGAGAACTCTATGGTTTTATGTCTCATGATATTTTTAAATTCTTTCCACATAGGAGGTAACTTATCAATAATAACACCAACTTGGAATTGTTCATCTAAAGTTATACCTTCACTTATTATCTCATGGACAATTTTCTACAGTCATGGGATTGGGCCCTTACAGATCTTTCATCCGTCATCTGGTACCGTAAGTATCGACTGACTGCATACTTCTTTGAACCAGCCTCTTCGGTATCATATTTCTTTTGTAGGACATCCCAAACTTCTTTTGACGTGGACTTTGTACTATAGTAATCATACAATTCATCAGTCAAAACATTTAAAATAAGATTTTTACAGATAAAATCATCTTCCTTCCATGCTTCGAGATTTTTGAGTTGCTCCTAGGTTGGGTAAGTTTTTTGGACTTCTGGGTTCTCAGTAGTGCAGGCGGCGACAATCTTTTTAATGGTTAAAAAAACAATATCTTTTGTTTTCATCGTTTAAAATGTGCTCCTTCGAACCAGAATGGTCGATTGAGATCAGAAGAGAGGAAATTGTCTTGAGTTGAACTGACCATCATGTTGCAGAAAGGAAACCTCTTAAAATTGTTGGTACAAGGTGCTATGGAACAAAGCTGCTGGACAGAACACCGAGACAAAATGCTTAACTGCAAAACAAAAACTAGTTAGATAAAATGACTAAGTCGCAAACCACACTCTCTTTAAGACATTTTGCGGCTCTGCTCGGAGTGCAAACTATTTAAAATTGTCACGCCGTCTCCAATATAAAATATCCAGAAACTCGATTGGAGCTGCACCGGAACTGATCAGAAAACATACGCTAGTGAATGACTTGCTCGGAAAACTAAAGGAAGAACAACTTTCTTTAGAGAGAACTTTCAAGAGAAAAGAGAAGGATATGTGATTTTTGGATAGATGAAATGAGAAGAGGAAGATGGTCGTAACGATCGTAACATCTCAACGAACGTAATGATAACGTAACGAATGAAATAAATGTAACGGTAACATAACGGTAATGTAACAGACGAAACGAACGTAACAGTTAATAATATTTATTTTGTAAACAATTTTTCATCAACAATATATCCATTTGCAAGTAAAACAATGCAACAGTTCAATATGTAAGTATCTCTATCTGAATAGTCTCAACTCATTGATATTAGTTGTGTCTGTTGAACTCAACAAACATATACGTTTGAATAATGATATCCAAGAGTTTATCTCATCGACATTCATTGCACCTATTAAACTACCAAGTGCATTTATTAAACTTAATGAACAACTATGCTCGAAGATTCGTGTCTCGTCTTGAAGGGTAAAAATATGATTGTATTAAAAACATAGAGGTAAAATAGGAAACAAAAAATTCTTATACATTGATGCATTAAACATTACAGTTAAAAAAAATGTTTAAAAAAACATTAATATCGGAAACTATCTTTTTTATTGTCTTAAAATAGCATTGAAATAATAATTGCAATGTTGTTGTTTAAAATTAATTATATCAAATTTTATAATAATTGATTTTTTTCCTAAACAGCTATGAGACCTTTTAGATTTAAAGTGATTATTTCATACCACATGACACATAATTCCATATCATCACATATCAGAAAAAAATAAAATCGACACAGTGTTTTACACCATCACAATCATCAAAGATTTATGTAGAGATGTCTTGATCTTATACAGAAATCAAAAGAAGGCTTATCCCATGACAAAATTGTAACAAAATAAAATAAAGTATGTTAAAAATTTATAATTATAATGACAAAATGATGCTGTATAAAAATTGTACAATGATAGGTTTTTTTGTTTAAATAAATTGTAAGAATAAAACAAAATATTTAACTCTTCGTTTTATTATAATTTCTTATATTATTATTTATTTATTGAATGATAAATAAATAAAAGGGTTTTAAAATTGATAGGAAATGTTTTAAAATTATTGTATGATAAATAAATAAAATCTAACCACATTGATATTTTGCGTTATATAAGATTTAATTTACTCATATGGAGGGTGTATTGACTATTATATAAGATATGTTTTGTTGGTGTTAGTGGGGTTAGATTTTATGTGATATTGGTGGTTTGTTATTTCATCATTTGTTCGTGATGTTGGATGACCTCAATTAAATGGGTAATTAATGAAGTTTGAAATTAATATGAAAAATAATGAGCCATATAATTGAAGTAAAAAGAAAAAAAAATTGGTCCCTAAACACTAAGTTTATTTAACTTTTAGGTTTCAAAATGTTACACGTTTAATTCTTAAATATCTACAATTTTACCTTTAAGATTTGAGTTTTGTTTCAATTTGATCCCTAGATTTCAAGATCTTATATTTTTAGGCTCGATTTTTCATTTAATAATTAATTTCAAACATTGATGTAAATGTTAATTAACTAATTTAGAGTAATTATGAAGTAAAATTTTAAATTTAATTTTAAAACTGATGAAAAATATTAAAAGTTAATTAATTATAATTCCTTCAATATTTTAAAATTTATTAACACACATTTAACACCGAAGATGCGAATTATGTATTTAGCATAAAATTAAGGTTAAAAATATAAGTACTAAAATTTAAAGACTAAATTAAAACAAAACTCGAATATCAATGGTGAAATTGAAACATTTTGAAACCTAGAGACTAAACTAAAACCCAACTCAAAATTTAATAACCAAATAAGTAATATTCAAAAATTTATAAACTAAATAGAAACTAAATCCAAAACTGAAATCAAACTAAAAGGGTGGACTTAGTCAACCAAATGTGAAATTTGTACATATATAAATAATAAATAACGAATCAAAATAATAACAACGAAATAAAGAAACATAAGTATGAATTAAATAGGGGCAAAAATGTGGCATATGCCACGAAAAATCTTTGTATGAAAATATATACCAATTTATAATAATTGTGAAATGTATACCTAAATTTGACACGTTACACATAATTTTCAAAAGAAAAAAAAAAAAAAAAGAAAAGAAATCCTACATGCACAAGAAGATTCATGTTAAAAGTAGGTTTTCAAATTGGGCAGCACCTATTTAATGCAAATTCTCATCTCAATTGTCAAAATTAATTAATTATTTGGAATAAGAATAGTCATCGCAAATACGTTATCTCATTTTAATCCCTTATTCATCAATCTAGTGTGTAAAAAGAACAAAGTTGTCATCAACATAATTGTACAAATGTGTATTAATAAATGGATACATAAAACATTTCTCCTTCTCCAAACTTTTATATATACTATAGATATAGATATAAATATATATATATGAGATAGAAAAATTGGTGTTGGAGGACTTAAAGAAAACTTTTCGCACGTACGTACTAACTATTGCATCCCAGGCTCCACCTATCTTTATGCAATTCACCTTGTCGTCCAACCACAAGTTGTTACATGGTAAACTTTTTCAATTTCATGAATACAGTCTATGTTGCACTCGAGTATTACTCTTATTATTTAAAACAATACTCTATAAAACTTTTGTTGAGGAGACTTGTAAATTAGGCTACCGTCTATGGTATAAAACATTGATTCCTATAATGTCATCAATACTCAAGTCTTTAGTAGCCCCAGATTTTATATAAGGATACATTATAGTATTTTTAAGTTTGCTATGCCCTAGCCCAAGAAGATGTCCAATCTCATGCAAAGCCACTGTTTGCAAATCATATCTCCCTCTCACTGCCCCAATTGCCCATTTTTCTGATGAATCATAATGAAATCTCCCATCGGTTGGAGCAAAAGCATGTGCCAAAGTCCTCCCTGGCCCATCAAATGGATACCCATCTCCATGGTTCCCTCTATAAAATGCTATCTTCAAATCAGCTTTTCTATAGTTTTTAGTAAAAGAAAACGTAAAATGGGTGTACTGAGCCCAAGTTGCAAACGCTCGTGCCACTGGGGCTTTCACATTCACGCGAGTGCCGGGAAGAAACGCGTATGTTAGGTGGTATTTGGTAGATGGCCACCTACGCCTTCCTGGGAAGAAAGCAAAGTGTGAAACAACGTGGGGAAAATGGTGGTGATCATGACTACTACCGTTGTTATTGTGCTCTAATAGCATTCGATCGGTATTTTCGTTGATGATATCTGGATTGCCACACCGAGGTGTTGCGAGTTGGGATATCGTCTCGACATCCAGTGATCCAGTGGAGTTTAGATGGAAGTATTCTTGATAGGTCTTGATGGCTGACTCAAGGAGATCGTCAAAGGTATCGTCAACGTCGATCAAATGACCAGTGGCATTGATCATTTGATGGTTTAAATAACCGTAATAATGGAAAAAGTTCTTAAGATTGGATATGCCTTTGACATTATCACCTTTTCTGCATCCTTGGAGGTCATTGAGAAATGCCAATGGAGAAACTTGGAGAAATGGAAGCGAAAAGCAAAGTGGAAGGAAGCTGGAGATAAAGAGAAGAATTACCAAAGGTTTATTTGCCATAGATGATTTTGATAGTAGTAAGGGTAGAATTAAGGAGAAGTTATTTATAAGCACAGTGTTTATGATATATTAAATAATACAATATAACATATCTTAATTATAAACAACAGTTAGAATTAATATATTGTTAATTAAGAAGAAGAGAGAAGAAATGGGAAGCATGTCTTGTTGGAGTCCTAGAGTTAATTAAGCATAGTTTATTTGAGCATAGCACATTATTAATTAGCTGATGTAATTAATGTTCTCTTCACATTTATATACTCTTTTTTAACCACTTATCTATCTATATTATATTAAAAGCAAGCATGTTTATAAAACACTATAATTAACTAATACCACATATTCAAACGCATATCCATAAACCCTACGTTTTTATTCTTAATTTTGTAAGACAGTAACAATTTTTTAATTTTTTTTAATAATTCAATAACTTCAAACATAAATTTTATATTAATTTCCATGAAACAAAACGTATAATAATAATAATAATTATTTTTTTATATTCGTGAGTGTCCGGGCCAGCTTACGTACACCTCGACTAATCTTACTGTAATGCCCCGAATTTTCGGTCGTAACCAAGGTTATTACTAAAGTAAAAACAACTTTTAAATTCATTTTTAAAAGCAAATATAAAATAAAATGAAAGTAGATACTTTTATTTAATTCAAAATAAACATTGAAAAGAACCTAGACGGGATCCCAGAAATAGTTTTCTAACCAAATTTAATATATTAAAATCCAACACACAGTTGTAAGAAAAAACTCAGAATTAAAAAATTCATAAGCGGAAGCAATTAAGTTTCATGGTCCCTCCTGGTCTGATCACTGGTTCTACTTGCCCCTCGCCGGTCCATT
>JBBPDJ010000008.1:6381330-6395808 GCA_037974625.1 Cucumis cinereus | reverse complement strand
CACAGGCTTGCCACACCGTCCCACCACCAAGTACAAGTCATTAGGTAAAGTTAACAGACACCATATCCAACAATCAAATCAGATAAACAAAATGATCACAACGTTTTAAACCTCATACATCAGATAACACTATTCAACTCACAACAGGTCATGCATAATCCAAACAACAAATATACAAGGACTCGAAGTTAACACCAAAGTATGGACAAAAATAACCATCTTTCAGCCCTTATTCGCCAAAGGCATGGATTCAATAGAAGTATTCCTTACCTCAAGTCACATAGATTTCCTAAATCGAACCAGCCTCCAATTGACCTTAAACACACAAGAACTTTAATTAATACTTTCTTTCCAAAAGAAATATTAATTAATTCTACTATTAATAGCCACTTCCAAATTCACCAACAAGACGAAAACCAAGACGATTGCACCACAAACGATCTCAATGGAAACTTCAATTTGAACCTTCAAAGAACAAGAAAAAAAATACCCAATTAATCCAAGGAAAAATTCTTAATTAAAATTCCATTGGGCACCCTAAAACCCAATTTGAAATCATTCCAATTCTTACCAACAAACCAACACAGAACGGTGGCAGCGGAAACAAAAATGACAAACACGGCTCGACTATGCTAAACTCGACATGGCGGCTCGGCTCGGCTCGAGAGAAGCAGCGACACACGTGGGTTACAGATCTGGGCGCGCGAAGCTTCCTCAGATGGAGATGGCGTGCGGCGCGACTGAGACTACCACGCTGCACGCGAGGAGGAGGGCGACTGGCTCGTGGATGGAAGGCAGCTTCGTTTCGAGCTTGAACGTCGGCTAGGTGTCGCAGATCTGGGGAGAGACAGCGCCGTTTGAGGCATTGCACGACGACTGGGACTTCGGCGCGAAGAGATCAGCTCGTGGGTTATCCGGCTGCAACTGGCGCTGTGCGGCTCGAACTGGCGTCCGGACGAACGGATCTGGCGTCGCGGATGGAGACGCGACTGCTCATGGTTGGAGATGGAGGCGCAACTTCGGCTGTTCGCGGCGCGGCTGAGCGACAGAGGGAAGACGAAAGACGGTGCGGCTTGGGAGGTTTGATCTGGCACGGCTTGCGAACTTCTGGGTGAGACAGATGGAGATCGGCTTCGTGTGGGGCGTGGTGGCGTCTGATGGCTGCGAACAGAGGGGAGCGGCGTGGAGTTGACGGCGGCGGCGGCTAGGGCTATGGTTTCTTTGCAAGAGGAGAAGGATTGGAGAAGATGAGTTGCTCTATTCCCAATGTGATTTAAAAAAAATAAGAATAATAATAATAATAATTCCTTTTACTATTATTATTATTTCCCCTCCTTTTTCTTTTTTTCAAAATTTCCAAAACTCCCTCTCTCTTCATTAAAACCACCTTTTCTTTTTCTTTCTCCAACCACACCACAAAACTCAAAAATAATTATTTTCCAACAACCTAATAAATCATATATAACATCCCAATATTTCAAAATTTACCAATTAACATTTTGGAATTGAACAATAAAATTCCAATTTACTTTGAATAAATTTGGGATGTTACAATCACAAACTTAGATGACATCAAGAAAGTTTACTTATCGAACTCCCAAAACTTACTAATATGAACCAAATACCTTGTAAATTAATACATAAGTATAAAGTCTGAAAAATGGTAAGAATGAGTTTTCAACTAATATGTTGTTCATGCAACTATGTATTTGGAGGTCATGCTTGTACCAACCCTAGGTGAAATCACAAACAATGTACTTTTCTAAGTCAATCGCACAGGAGAATTTACTATACGCATTTCAACAACTAGTTTCATCTCATATCACATACATGTCATAAAACAACCCATATGGTCATGTACAGTAAGTAGTTTCAACACAAATATTTGAATGTCCATGCCAATCTGTTTGTTGAACTTAAACTTCTACTATTCATTTTTAATGCATACATGGGGATGGGGATGGGGGGAGGGGGTAAAACGACTACTTTGCCAATAGCACGTTCATTAAAAATGTCTTCATACTATAACACCATTTATGAAAGATACACAAAATGATCGTTATGCAAAACATGGGGGGAGGGGAAGACAAGCTTTCCTAGAAACATGGAGATGAGGAGGGGTAACACGACTACTTTGGCAATAACACATTCATTAAAAATGTCTTTATACTACATTATCATTTATGAAAGATATGCAAAATGAGCTATACGCGAAATCGAGAGGGGGGGAGACAAGCTTTTCTAGAAACATAGAGGTGGGGAGAGGGGCACAAAACAACTACATTGGCAATAACACATTCCTTAAGAATGTCTTTATACTACAACATCATTTTGAAAGATACGCAACATGAACTATATGCAAAAAGGGGGGGGGGGGGGGGGGAGACAAGGTTTCCTAAAAACAAGAAGTTCAATAATGAAAATTTCTACAATTTTCACTATCCATCAGAAATATTGTACTTACAAATTGTTGGCACATATCAATTTCTTAACTAAATACAAATGCTCGTAATAGCTTGTTGAACTAAGTGTTGAAAATTTTAGGGGTTGAAAAAAGTTGAGTCTTAAGCCAATTGTAATGTATGCCACTATATCCATATTTGAAGATCTACACAAGCTGTTTCTTCTCATACAACTTCCATTCACTTGGCTTAGTAAGAAATACAATAAAGAAGAAAAACAATAGATTCAAAAAAAAGAAACATCCCAAAATATTTATTAAATTTAGTCACTTCAAATTTTGAGTGCCAACACATATGAGTTGTTTAAACAATGAACAATTATTAAAATATATCATCATGAAGGAAACATCGGACATCATTCATGAACAAGCCAAAATGATTAGAACCTAAGACTACCAGGCATCATTAATGAATAAGACAACCATTAGACGAATAATAGTGTCTGAATAGTAGTGATCTAAAGTAGCATTATTTAAGTTTATTAAACAACATTTCTAGAAAAGTACATTAGTTCTTTCTTATGTTCCTACACTAGTAATTTCAATACTTATAACTTAGTGTCAAACATACCTATTTGGCTCAAATACACCCAATCCAGCAAAACAAACAAAAGGCATCCTTCAAACAACTCTTACAATAGAAGGACAATTTTTCTATTAGTTCATGGCTTATAGTGTTTGAAGTAAAAACTAAATAGAAATTCGTATAAAAAGAAATCTTACCATTTAGAGTCCTTTAACCCGGTCCGTTGCAAAAAAATGAGTATGTATATACAAATGTATTATGTTATTCCAAAAAGTTAATATATATGAACATTATTTCCAAAAAAGTTAACAAAAATAATCAAAAGTCCTATGAAAGTTTATGCAAAGAATACATGAGTTCCCACAAATTCTGCCAACTCAGACCTAACGATATCTATTTCTTCTTGACTATAGGTCGATGGTGCACCTTGCATCTGTGCACAAAAAGTATGTATTAGATGTATAATTGCTTTATGATTAATTGCGGAAGTTAACTATACAAAAAGTACGTACTATCTCAACAATAAAATCGTTCTTCGAGAAGATTATATCTCGCATTAAACGCATGATATAATAACCGCACTCAACAACGACAGACTGCTTTGGACCTTGTAGATACAACCAACAATAATATGACATATGTTTTGAATCATGAAGTTACACTAACCACCCAATTGCATTTCATTCCCACCTCATATACCTTGATCACTTTCCAGACCGACTTCTTTTTCCTACCAATGTTGAATCCTACAAAGTTTTGCATGAATGTAAACATAATTGAGGAATAAACATAATTAACTATTTTAAAGCAGTAAACCACGAACCAATGAATGTAAAGCTATACATTATTACCACATCCATTATATCGCTGTGGATTCAGTTTTTTCAAGGGATACAACCAATTGCATTACCCCTCGTGTAGTTTATAGCCACTACACACCAATTATTGTTATACGTTTGACAGATATGTCAATGCATCATACAATAAAAATATTGTAGTAACATTTATATTTATTTACTAAAATGGTTAGTATACATACACCGAATTATATGAAAACATCAAAAGCTGGCTATGGTCCGTCCTAAGCATCCTAGCGCTTAGGAGTTGTGCACGAGTTTCTTTGTTCGTACCTAAAGAGATTGATCTGACATCACAAAACTTATATCTAATCTATTCGACTTCTCAAGCAGTTTGTAGAGGTACCTACGAACAAGAAATTAACAACAAATTTTATTTGAAGGTAAATACTATTCAACAAATCACAAAAGGAACTTACATAATGTATGCATCGATACAAGGAGTCGATATCGGACGCATGTAGAAAAAGTCCCGCAGCACCTCTAGGAAGATGCAACATTTTCTTTGCACTTCGAATATCTCAGTGGGCACATTTATTTGTATTTTCGAGCCTATGTACTCGAGTTTTCGCAGTAAATACTATAATGCTACAAGTGCATTTTGGACTGGTGTCAATGTGCTAATGCGTAAATCTAATGGGTTTAACACATCTTCTATGTATCATAAAATCTCATAGTTAGACAAATTTATACATATTCTCTAGTGAAAATGAAGTCATTAATCGAAATCAGCTTACCTTATCATCCTGCGGAATGACCAACTCAAGCGGTCATAATAATTGGGATCCTACCTCTTGCGAAAGTACGTGCATTCCTTCTTTTTTTGGTACAGGAATAGCGCACTCACCATCAACGACAACTTCTACTGAAACCTTCACCATATCACTATCCACGTCGTAGTAAAAAAGGTTCCTACACCAACCATGTTGTCTACAGTTCCAATAGTCAAGAGACACAAAATCTCATCCTACAAAAAATTCATATGTATTCAACAAGTCCTTTATCTCAATTTTCATTCATAAAAGTCGATAAATACAAGAATGTCATTGATACTAACCTTGACGTTCTAAATGTTCCAACTTTTACGTCAACATCTTCCTTCTCCCCTTTAACCTATAATTTCATAATTAGGTTAGTTGTAAAAGCTTCTCTCATTATACAATAATATAAAAACCGATACATATATACAGTACTTCACCTGATGTTCACCAACTATAGACACAAGCTCTTCTTCGACCCTCTTTTTTCCCTCTATAGGTTGTCCATCGTCGATTTCTCATTAAGGACTTGACGCCAAAGTATTCATACTTCTAGATGACATTTCACTATTCACTTTAGACTCGTTCATATCTTCTTCATTCCTGGTTGAACCATGACCACTCTTATGCTTCCTTAGTTCTTCCTCTTGCTTCAAGATACGAGTTGTTATTCTAGCTCGTTCTTCGGCATACATACCTTCATCTGCTTGTTTAGATTTTCTTTTTTCTTTAGCCGTGTGAAAGTACTTTGTCCTCATCACATATCGTTCAACACCTCGGATCCTTTCAGTTAGATCCTTTCCTCCAATTGCTTGTGACAGTATGTCTACACTAAATCATTCAATGGACTCTTTGAATTTCGTGTAGCCATTAGCTCATCTTATAAAAGCAAATGGGTGGGTCACATAATTATGTAACAATTGAAGGGGAGGATTAAAGTACACATACTATCTGATTGACAACTTCTTTGGTGTCTTTATCTGAAATTTCTCCTTCCCGATTCGTTCGTGCTTTCTTCCAAACAACAGTGTGGTCCACTACTCCATGGTTTTCTAAACTTTCTTTCTATAGAAAACAAATACAATTTACTTAGAAATTTCCAATTGAATATATCTAACAAACATCTAAAAGTAGAACTAACTTACAATCTTTTCCACGAGATTCGCATAACCCTTTTGTGACATCCGATAGTTATATTTATTGTTTTATATCCCTTCATGCCCTTTCTGTGTAATACCCGACTTTTTTATTTAAGATGTTTGTTGTAAATAAATATTAATAAAATAGTGAAGGATATTTTAGTGAAATTGCAAAAGGGTAATTTGGTAAATTAGCTTTTAAAACAAAAAAAAAAAGAAAAGAAAAGAGAAAAGAAAGAAAATGATTTTTTAAAAATATTATTATTATTATTATTATTATTGGAAAAAGAAAAATAAAGAGGAAATTATTATTTCAATTATTATTATTAATAATAATATTATTATTATTCAAAGTGGAATTCATATATATCTTTTATTAAAAAAAAGGAAGAAAATTGAAATTTGGAATTTTTCTTTTAAAATTCTCCTTCAATCCCTTTAGTTAGATACAAATTCGGTGAGTTATTTATAAATTAAGCTAAAGTCGGTTAATTTTGAAGGAAGAGAAGAACAAAATTGAGGATAGGGAGAAGAAGACGAGAAGAGAAAGACCCGAGAAGAAGAAAATTTTTGGACAACCGTGAGTTTGTACACGGTGAAAAGAAGAGAGAAATTAAGCTTTAATTCTTGATCAATTTGAGTGAAATGTGTGTCTAAAGTGTTTAGAAAAGAGAGAGGAAGCTAAAAGAAGGCTCAATTTGAAGAAATTTGGCTGAGAGAACCAAGAAATTGAAGGAGAAACTTGACGAAGCTGGAAAATTCATAGTTTTAAGCAATTGAAGATTTTGAAGAAATTGAAGGGGTTAGAGTTGAAATTGGAGCTTCAAATTTGGTGGTAAACTCAATAAGAAGTCCCTTTTTGATTTAGTAACAATTAATTTGATTAATTTCAAATAGAATTAACGAATTTGATGTTTGAAAATTGAAGAAAATCTCGTTGGAAAACAGAGCCACAAAATTTTCAGCTTGAATTCCCGTGGATTGAGAACAAATCCGACGATCAAAACTTGAGGTAATGTAGTTTAAGTTAGGGGTAATTGTTTGGTAATAGTTAGAACGTCCAGTTTTGGCTAGAAAAATAGAATTTTATCGCTGGAGGCTCGCCGAAGTTGTTGCCAGAAAATTGGACAAAAATGGGGGGAAAATTGAAGATTGAAGATGAAGTTTTAGGTTGTCCTTCATTAAAAGTCTATCATTAAAGCCGATTGTCATTATTTGTCCGTTAGTAAAGCCTAAAGACAAAATGCTTCATTTTTCTTAAACCGATTAGTATATTATTTTTAAATGTCCATTCTAGCCTTGATTAAGGAGCAAATTAGAGGGAAAATTAGAAAAATTAAGGAGACTTTGATATGTTAAGGGAAAGTTTAGGAAATTTAACCTAAAAACGGGTTTTATTATCGTCTTGGTTTAATTCGTTGGTTTTGGATAATTTTCAAGGAAATTGACGATTGAAGAAATTTACGAACCGAGAACATTTCATCATGTTTGTGAGTGATTTATAATTTTATAGTATTATTTTTAAAGTATTAATATTATTAAAATATCCTGATTATGCACGTTTTACGAGAAAAATATTTAATCTCAACATTTTGATAATTTTAGCTTCTTTATAATTCAAGCATGTATTATTATAATTATATAGTTAATTTATTATTTATGCATGAATTATTATTTCGGGATATTTGAATATTTAATTATTATTTTTACACGTTTGACGAGGTAAGTTCCTAAAGCTAGATGTATTGAATGTTTACGATTCTTTCGTGCCAAAATGTGTTATATAACGATTAGATACATGATTTATGATTTTATTACATGCTAGTAAGCATGATTTGAGATATTAAAGGCTGAAGATATTTTTACGTTTTATGAGATTTTAGTAAAATATGAATTAAGCATGTTTTAGTATTTCTAAATGAAATTTCATCATGATTTGAATGATTCAAGTTCTATTATCATTTTTTGACAATTATTGAGAATGTTTATACGTTATTACACGTTTTATGAGAAATTTAGTAAAAGCATGTGTATTCGTGATTGAGCCTGAGGCTAGTATACTAAGTGGCACACTAGAGTATCTTGCTCTCATGAGTTATGAGTGTTGAGTTCGCCCCATCATGACAAAGACGTTGTGAGCGGTGACTCCGCTACAACGTAGTTAGCGATGTCCTGAGTGTTGAGCTTGCTCCACTACGGCAAAGACGTTGTTGTTATTGGCCCCACTGCAACGTAGTTCTGTTGTCGTTAGTGTTGGGTTCGTCCCACTACAACAAAGACGTTATAGATACTAGCCCCACTTTAACGTAGTATTGATGTCGTAGGTGTTGAGCTAGATCCACCACGACAAAGACGTTCCTGGTACTGATCCCACCACGATGTAGTTTTTGCTGTCGTTAGTGTTGAGATGACTACACTACGACAAAGACATTGGAAGTGCAAGGTTTTCTCCACTACAGCTTAGTTAAATGATTACACATGGCTTGCAAATAATTTTAAGTTACAGTTTTCTAGCGACAGTTTTTCAATTATGATATGTTTGAACAGCATGATGTTTACCTATATATATATTTCCTAAGCATGAGATTTCTAAGTTATGTTTTCGAAATACGTTGTTTTTAAGCTGTCACTCATTGGGCGTTAGCTCACTCTTTCAAATGCTTTCTTACTTTACAGGTAGAGATCGAGATTTCGGAGCCTGGCCTATTGTTGTTTGTCTTCTATTAGAGTTTAAATTTTCTTAGGGTATAATTATAACTCTGCATATGCATGTTCTGGTCTGTAATTTTAATAATCAGTGAGTTAGGCGGTGTATGGAGTTTACCTAAAACCTTTTATATAAGAAAATTTTTATTAACGTGTTTTTCAGTTATTTCTGCTGCATGTTATCGAGTAAGTTAAGTAAGCCGTCAATGAGTGTCATTAAGTTAGGAACATTACTTACTTGTTTCACGCCATCTCTTAAGCTAAGAGTAGAGAGTCTGGAAGAGGGTGTGACATTTTGGCTAATTACCTACAAAAGGGTTGGTCCACAAAAATTCATTTATTCTACCTAAGTAAGTGAATCAAAGGAAGATAGGAGTTAGAATACGTACCTCCAATTCTTTGGTCAAACGAGATGCGACGAACGTATTCTAATGCGTCGATGTATAAAATGATATTCAATTGGAGGATGTTTCAGCTTCTTCTGATCATTATTAGAGGCCCTTATGTATTTGGTGGTGAGTGCTGACTTGAATTGACAAAAGCACATACTAGCATTCTGTAGTAGACTCTTCCTAGATCTCAGGTCTACTACAAAGCCACCCTATTGCATGACATTATGAGATGTTGGTTAGTATAAAACTTATTGATTTTTTTTTTAAAGTAAGGAACTAATTGTTACCTCAACAAGTTCATAAATCTTATCCTTCAGCTCGTTTGGTACTTCTTTCCATGTAGCGTATATTATTAGTGTTGGGTTTTATGTCCTAAAACTCGTAGATAGTAAATGTAATTTATTGACAGTTAGTAATAACGAGTTATTATTCTAATTTCAATAAAGAGTTATTGATTACTTAATTATTTTTGTCTTATTAATCCAAATCCAATAAACTAACATCCAAAGTTGATTTATGAGTCTTGAACTGTATGTGGAGACATACATGGATCAATGTTTAAGATAGAGCTTAAATGGTCTGTAGTATAGGGATAAGGCTGAGTACCTTATCCTGGTAACACTATGGATACGATTCAATTTGTATTTGATACAAACACAATGATCCAATGTGTTTTTGTAGGTGACACACGAGTGGGGGTATCCTATGCAATGAGTTTGCATAAGACTAGACCACGAAATAGTAACCACTAGATGTAACTCCGTTAACTAGTTAGATTTATATTTCAATAGGATGACCTAGGCAACTTAGTCTTAATCGTGAGTGTATTATGAACTCCTGTTCGTGAAGGATTATTCTTTGATTTTTATGGGTGAGAATGGCCAGATTGTCGACTCAATAAGCCTACAATTTTGGGAACAAGATCGAGTGGGGAGCTGGAAACATAATCACACAAGATGGAATTCACTCCTTCCTGACTTTAGGACAAGTAGATGAATGTTCCCTTAAATGGTGCCTTCAGGACTTGAACAAAGAGCCCTAGCCTTTCTGTGACACGAGAGAGATTTCTGATTATTGGTTGAACCATAAACAAGTTGTTCATTAGAGGATAATTTGATCCAGCTGGTGTTACGGACACTTGTGAAGGACTAACTTGTTGTTATTGGTCATTTTTATAAGTGGATTCCTTCATTTTTATCTTATATCATGATATAGATAAGCAGTTTTTATTGTATCGGCCAAAAACCTGACTTTTTTGATTGGGTATGGCTTCAACTATTCCTCAAGCCTGACAATTAGTTAATCATAGTGTGTTTCAAAATGATTTTGTTTTTTGTAATAAATTAATCGGTTTCCCTTAAATAGATAGAGAGGGAGGGCAAAGCTTTTTTCGGTTTTTTCATGTTGTCAAGACAGACTGGTCTTAAGAAGATCATTGCTTACTCCTCAATAGCCCATGGTTTCAAACCCGGTTCAAACAGGAGATCCGTGGACACAGAAGTATATGTTCAGTGAGAAGAGTTCAGATGTAAGTTTTTAGTGGAGTATACACAAGTTAACAAATATTGATTAATGTGGTTAATGAGTTTAGCCAATTAATCTCATATCGTTGTAGCTTATGATCTGTAGGTCTATGAGGTTCTCTTCCTAGCTCGTAAAGAGTAATGAGGTTAATATATCTTGGATATAATTTGAAATGTTCAAATTGACTAAGGGAATTAATATAATGTATGGTGATACATTGTAATATAAAGTTTATATTTTAATTAAACTTTATAATATAAATTTTATTTTGGATATGATTCAAAATTAATCTATGAGAGAATAAAATATTTGAATAAGTTCAAATATTAATTTAATGTGAATTAGATTCATATTAAAACTATAGATTAAAATTTAATGCATATGTGATACACATTAAAACTATATGTTATGAGAGAATGTTAGATGTTACTCTTATTCATATATGGATTAAATTAAATATAAGATATTTAATTTAGTAATTAATTAATTGGAGAATTAATTAATAGTTTAGTTTAATTCTATTTAATTAAATTAATTTAATTAAAACTATAGGTTATGTGAGAGATATTCATTTAAATATGATTTAAATAAAATATTAATTAAATATGATTTAATTATTTTAATATTAATTTAATTTAATTAAAATTAAATTAAATAACTCCCATTTTTAGGAAACGTGCGATGCACCCACGTAATCCCACTTCTCTCTCTAACCACTTATTCTTCATCTAGGGAAGCAGAGAAAGTTTAGGAGTGGAGTTGTTGCAGACCAACGAATACATAAAAAAAAAAAAAAAACTCTCTCTGATCAAAATCGGAAGATAGTCGACTTTTACTTCACCTCTTTGTATGGTCTTCCAAGTTTCTTTTTCTCAGAGTGTACAGAGATGATCAAAATCCTTCTTTTGATTGAACCATCTAAAAAATAATATATGTTATTGCATTTTAAGAGTTTGAAAATATTCCTTTTTTATTTGTTTTTGCTTTTCTCTTGAATAGGTTTTAAAAAAGACTAATCTATTGTTTTTATTTTCTTTTGACATAAACTTCTTTTGAAGAGCTTCTTTATTTAATTTGAATTAAAAAATTATTACATTTAACTGACCTTTGAAGAACGAACCGACTTCTATATCTGTTTGAGTAAGAGACTCTGAATGATCTTCTTCATATTGGATATTGGATATTCCATGATTTAACTTTACAGATCTGACTCTAAGAGAGCTTGATCTGTTTAGGTCATGTTGTACCTCTGATCGAATATTGGACGTACTTGGTCTAGAACTTAAAAATTCTTTTTAACTCAAATTCTCTTTGACAACCGAAAATCTGGATAATTCCTTTTCAAATGAAATTTCTACTATCCCATTAGGAAACTCAATAATATGAGAGAGCTCTTTTTCTAGAGGGGTAAAAACATTTTCTAAAACCTATTGGAGATTTCTAGTAACTTCATCCCAATAAAGCATTTTTGAAATACTGACGGAAGATTTGTTTAAATTTGTTTTTTAATCGATTTTGGGTAAACCCTAGTTTTGAAAACATCTTCGATCTTTGTTATGTGCAAAGATTCATTTGTAACATCATCATTGCTTGAAGAAGCAGTATATTGCTCCTCAATTTTATTTTTAGTCAACTCTTTTGCAGGTGCTTTAGAAGATAAAATTCTTTTAAATAAATTTGACATTGAATAAATTTTTAAAACATCTTTTTATAAATTTTGTTTTTCAAATAAATTTTTTTTAAGAGGTGTAGGTAGAATATCGTTTGTAAGACCATAATTACTTCACCGTTGAATGAACCATAAAGGAAAATTTATTTTGTAACGTTTTGACAGAAGGATATGAACCAAGAATGATTCCTATTTGAGAACCACATGACTCTATACCAAGCTTTGATGTAGTCTTGGTATGAAAAAGTTTAAGGAACGAAAGGTTTTGAGAATGATCTTTCTGTAAAAATTCCTTGATTCCAATGAGTTGGATTTTTAGCATTGAAGATTTTGAATAGGAAATCTTTGTTAGATTGTTTTTATCTGGGATATGAGTTATTTCAACAGACTTTGTGTCTACTAAAATAAACTCGTAAAAAATTTTGGTTTTATTGAGGTCTTTTGGAAGAAAGTTGAAGCCCTCATGAAACATTTTTGAAATTGTCTCTTCTAGAGTGAGACTTTGATACTCTGGTATTATGATCGGATCATAGACCACGACAAGTTTTTGAAAGTACATTTTGATCTCTGGTCGTGGAACAAATGTTTTTTTCAGCGTGGCAACGTTAGAATATGTTGTGGAAAAGGGAGTTGAAGACTCCCTGTTTGAAAAAGGAGAGGCAGGAGGCCTCATGTGAACAATTCTGCCTGAAAGACGGATAAGAATGGCCGAAGGCCTAGGTGGAGTAGAAGATGAATGATTGCCCCTTGAAGAGGTAGAGACATTTCCTCTTCCTTGGCCACTTTTCTTATTTACACTCATTTTTCTAGAGAAAGAGGAGAGAGCTTTGTAGTTAAGAACTCCCTTGAGAGATAATAAGAAATAAGGTTTTGATCTCCTTTTATAGCAAAACCTCAAAGTCGAAGCAAGACAGAATGACTTGCCACCTGGCGAAGATCTATTTTGAAACAAGATTTTTCACATCTTTTTCTAACACAAATTTTAAAGCTCTGGAATATGTTTTAATAACGATTTTTTATTGATTAATTCCCCTTTGAATTTTGGAACATAGAGGACTATTGCCAATAATTCTTTTTTTACTGTAGAATAATTCTTTTGTGTATCGTTCCAAATTCCTAAGTGGAACGGATAATTGACTTGTTCTTATCTAGACATTGTTTGAAGATTCCTCCATATCCTAAATTAGAGGCATCAGTTTCTACGATAAGATTTACTTTTGAATTGATAAAGCTTAAACAGTAAATTGATTTGAGTAAAGGCTTAATTTTTTAACTACTTTTGTGTGTTGGTCGAACCAAGGTTTTGGATTTTGCTTTAACCTTTAGTAAAGAGGTTTGCAAATGGGCCTGAGATTTTAGATAAAGTTAAGCACGTAATCAAGGGGAATTGGAGGAAATGACAAAATTTGGTGGGTCATTTTAATTTATAGCAGAAAACGAAAATAATAAGATTTATAGCAAATTCGGGAATAACGGTTACCCCAACTTTTCAATAATCCTAAAATACCCTTAAGAAAATCTAGATAGATGCTAACTATTTTATTAAATCTCTGATATTTTATTTTTAAAAATCTTTTCTTTCTTTTAAAATTGAAGATTTAGTAAATCTCTAATATCTTATTTTTAAGAATCTTTTCTTTCCTTTAAAAATGAAGATTTAGTAAATATCTAATATTTTATTTTAAAAAATATTTCTTTTTAAAAATAAAAATTTACTAAATCTTTTCTTCTTCAACGCGGATGACCTCCCTCGCCAACAACAGCGACTTTGTCAAGATTTACAGGCTCTGTGCCAAATCGGACAACCGTGTTTCCTCGTCGGAGCTTCACGATTCCGCACTTATGGAAATATGGGAATCTACATCCTCAGGATGTGGTGGAGCATCGAAATTCTCAATCGGAAGGTCGTCGGTTGAGAACCCTGCTTCATCACTTACATATTTTTTTACGTTTCTGGTTGTTCCTGCACTTGATTGGTTTGGTACCATCTGTCTGCTCTTCCATTTTTTGCTTTTTCCAAAACCACCAGAATTTCTTCAATGACAAAGTATTTGTATTTTTTTTAATTTTAATTTAAATCTGTTTTGTTTTTTAATTACACAGTAACTTACCAAGTATATATTTTGGTGAGGATGTCAAATAGCGAGTATGTATGTTCTGTTAATTTCAAGTAAGCATATTTTTACCAAAAAAAAAAAAAATTAGACTATGGAAAAGTTTCATTCACAATGTTTTTTGTCTATAACAGAGTTATAGATGACAAATACATAGTATTTGCTTTATGTAGTCTCTAACAAAAAAAATTTAGGTATAGTTCAGTATACTTATTGGTATACTAATTAATTTTTAGGTATGTATTTTAAAATCAATAATTTGTCAAACTTACTTTCTTTTAAATATGTATTTTAGACCTAATTCTTAATTTGTCAAACTTTCTTTCTTTCAA
>JBBPDJ010000008.1:6359489-6370171 GCA_037974625.1 Cucumis cinereus | reverse complement strand
ACACAATAGACTCACCAAAACACTAGAATTGTTAATAAATAAAATCATGTTTGTTATCATCAAAACATTGATTAATTGATTAATTAAAATTAATTAATTTGAGGTTAAGGGCCAAAAAGCCAACACAATCAACTTCTATTTATAGCTTTGAATTACTTTGGACTTTTTCAAAACATTTTTCAACTCGATCTCAAGTAATTTTCGGAAAGTTTAATATTTTAAGTTAAAAGTGGTTTGAGTTGAATTTATGTTGATAAATTAATGTGCTTATGTGTTTATTTATAATTCTTATTTATTGATTGTGAATTTGGAGGTTACTTGCTTGGGTTCTAAAGTTTATTTATGCTTTCACGATTAATGTGGTGAACCTTTTAATTTATTAGTGTTGTTATACTTTGCTCCTAAGATGAAGACTTCTTGTTTGTATGTTAGTTGTCTATGATTTTTTCCCTTTTTGTTTATGTTTATACATTTTGCCAAATAAATTAGGTTGCTATTTGTATAGTCTCTCTGTTTGGCGAGCTTACTTTGCTTGGGTTTTGATTGAGTTTTTGTTTATGTTTATACTTTGCTTGAGTTTTGTTACTTCTCTTTGTTTAATGAGTTTTTTATAAGATTGATTGAGTATCTTTTTCTTCTGTCTAAAAATAATCAAGAATTGTCAAAGTTGTGGTATGAGATGAAAGTTGTTGTTGACATGTGAAGTAGTTGTAAGTAATAGTCGTACATGACCAAATTTGTGATTAATGTTCAATTTGTGATTAATGGACAAGTAACGACGTTTTTTGTCGGCGTCGTTAAAACCTCTATGTTGACAGTGGATACAAGAACGCAAAATATGTGTCACAAAATCTCTTCCCGACGCATTTTTTGCGTCGTTAAATGACAGTTTTCTTGTAGTGCGTGCACATAACCTTTAATTACTAACAGAAATGTCAGCCAACGAGGATAAAGGTACGTAAAATCGTGACTTTGCTTAAAATTGGGCTAGGTTTATCAAGTTCATCTGAGCTCGTTTCAGCGTCCCTATCACGATTGAGATATGCCTTGGTACACTCCATCGTTATTTGAATTATTATGGCTTGAAATGTGAACTCACCTAATGTTTCTAAAATCAGGTCAGAGATCTGCAGGTACCATCACACTAAGTTGGTTATCCCTGGCGCGAACGTCAGGAATCAAGAATCGAAGATCAGGCTGCTTTCATGGAATCGGGTTAGGGCTTGACTCATTGTGTCGAGCTCGTGTAATCGCCTCTAAGTGTAACATCACCATACGAAGTGCCATCAAGCTAGGAACATTCCACCGTCGGGTTAGAAAGTTTATCCCAACCACGAGATCATCATCAATACATGGTTGTGACGTTATGAAACATAGGTTCGTGGGACGGGTTAAAATTCAAGTGTGCTTTCGTGGAGGGGTCATCCGTGCTACATTTTTTCTCCAAGAAAAAAAGGAAAAGAAATTAGAAAACGTTTTATGAACATCCAAAATTTATTTGTAGCATTGTGAGATCAATTTTGTGAACGTGCCGTTAAGCAATTGGCTTTTCGAGATGAAGAGACAACTGAAGCTCAGAAATAAGAACATGGCCGATATTTCTATACCAAGTGAACTCCAAAAAATTTGGTACACACGAACCGTAAGAAGATGCTGGTCCGATCGGAGTGAGCCATGGGAGCCCCATTTCAATGGAGTTCATCTCTTCACACTGCTCCAATCAACCTCAAATCTCCCGTTTTTCCATCCTCCCTATCCAATTTCATCTTCTATTACTGCAAACGATCTCCTGTGATTGATTCCTCAACTCGTCGTTCCGCTGTTTATGCTCAAAACTCCAATTCCCCGCGGCCCAAGAATTCGAAATCGGTCGTTCTTGGAGATTGCCAAGGGAATGAGCTTGTTCGGGTCTCTTCTAATCCGATTCGACCGCGTAAGAGTGTGATTCTCTCTTTGGTGTCTTTATTTGATAAGCATTCTCTTTGGCGAAGGATCTTTTTTGCCTCGAAGAGAGTTAGGAGTATCATTTTGCTCAACGTCGTCACAATTGTTTATGGTGAGCTTCTCTTTGATGAACACCCCACGTTTCTGTTAGATCAGTTGTTGATAATCTGAATTAATTGTAAGAATGTCGAGCAAATATGTCAGATATATCTATGCTGAACCGGAATTCGTACACTTTTGTTTTTGAATGAATTTATTTAAAACTATCCAGCATCGGGCAGATGAGACTTTGTATTAATTCTTCTGTTCAGTTTGAATTTACCCATAAAAAGAAGTGTTTAATTTAGGATATTCCAGCCTAATGTAAAATCTCAAAGTTGAGGTCCATGTATTTCTGGCAGCCCTGTTAATTTGAATTGATCACTTAAATTTGTATGCTACTTGAGTCATAATGCAATTTATAGCAACCATGGTATCCTCCCACCACCTATAATACCTGGTTCTAATGTTCTCAACATGGTATCTTCCTTTGGGTCTCTATGTATGTATACTATTAAAGGTGTTTGGGGTATCAAATTGAGTTATTTAGTCTAGAGCTAATATGTTTGTTTTCAGAAATCTGTGTTTGGGGTGCAGAGTTGGAAGGTGGCATTCTTCGATGAATGTTCAAAATAGAAAAAGAAGGGAAGATGGAATTCTTTGACAAATGTGCAAATTTAAGTAATTTACTATTGAAGATGAGTTGTTTAACATCACCTTATGAAGTTGGTGACCGAATACACCATGATATTTCTAGAATGATTGTTCTAGTAGAGAACTTGTGAAATATTAATATCTTAGGTAAATTGTATTATAGGTTCAGTTATCTTCATGCAAGCTATTTTTTTATTAAAAGATGAAGAAGAAGAAGAAAAGAAAAGCATTAAGTTTTTTTTCCCTTTCTCTATCATCTATGGTTGGGCAGGAACTTTGCCACAAAATACAAAATTTTTCTACCATTAAAAAATGTTAGCGACAATTTCTTTTAAAAAATAATGTTAGCTAAAATTACAAAAGTCTTGAAGTTTTCTTCTTTTTATATAATAAGGAATTCTTGAGCTCTTCAACTAAAATACCATTCCATATCTCCAAATCTTGGTTGTTGTAGCTAGCAGTATTCCAGTTGTGAAAGAGGTTGAAGAATTAGTGGATCCTGCAACCTTCAATGTTGTGCGGTTTGCCATGACTGCTATTCCATTTGTTCCACTTGTATTGGATAAATGGGATGATGTTGAGATCCGTGATGCTGGAATCGAGTTAGGTTTCTGGGTTAGTTTAGGGTACTTGATGCAGGCATTTGGACTTATAACGTCTGATGCTGGGCGAGCATCCTTCATATCAATGCTCACGGTAATATTTGGAATTATACGTAGGATATATGATGCAGTTACCTTCCTTACCATGAAACTAAGGTACTTGTGTATTAAAATAATCAGGTACTCGTAGTTCCTTTACTTGATGGATTTTTGGGGGCCATTGTTCCTGGTCGTACCTGGTTTGGAGCTCTCATGTCAGTCATTGGTGTCGCAATGCTTGAATCCAGTGGATCCCCTCCTTGTGTATGTTTGATTTCAAACTTGTAAATTTTGCAGAATATTATCGATAGTTTATAAAATTTTTGAATGCTCTGATTTTGAGATTTTGATATATGTATAAACAGCACGTTCAACTAATTCTTATGATTTAATTCAGGTGGGAGATCTTTTGAACTTCATGAGTGCAATATTTTTTGGTGTACACATGCTAAGAACAGAGCATATTTCAAGACGTATAGATAAGGATAAATTCTTGGCACTCCTTGCATACGAGGTTAATATTTTCTCATATATAGTAGATGCTGGGTTACTCTTATGAATGAACTAAAAGAAAAAGTGGCGTTACTTTTGCTGCACAGTTTGAGTGATTTTAATTACTCTTTCAGGTTTGCGTTGTTTCTATTCTGTCGATGCTGTGGTATTTTATTTCGAGATGGATTAATGGAACGGAAACAATTAGTGAGTCATGGAATTGGAAAACATATTTAGATTGGGTGTTCATGTTTCCTTGGGTACCTGCTCTGTACACAGGCTTATTGTCCACTGGTTTTTGCCTGTGGCTAGAGGTATGTCTTCTCATTTTGTCTCTATATAAAATTTTAATTTGAGTTTTGCTTTTCCTTTGAGTTGCTATTAAATTTTATTAATCTTTCTGTTTGGGTGTTTTGCATTTATGTTCTATTCATTCTGTAACTTAATTGCCTCAACAGCCTTTCCTTAGTCCTAAAAGTTTTCTTTGCTTGTAAAATGAATGTTTCAATTTCTCTTTCGAAGTCTTGTTGAATTACCAACTACTTCAATGGAAACATTAGGATTTGAATCCCCAGGAATTGGTCTAAACAATTTCAATTGTAGTCTCATCTACATAAAATACTTTGTGAAGTAAATAAAGCTTCTTAAATTTGATAAAATGAGAGTTTCCTTTTCCATCCAACAATAAAAAGTAGCGTGAATCTTAGTCCATGACTTCTTAGCAAAGCCATATGTGATTTTCCAGATGGCTGCCATGTGCGATGTATCTGCCACAGAAACTGCCATTATTTACAGCTTGGAGCCAGTTTGGGGTGGTAGTTTTGCCTGGATCCTTCTTGGTGAAAGGTGGGGATTGTCCGGCTGGATTGGTGCTGCCCTGGTGCTAGGTAAACTTCCTTTCAAAATTAAAAAAAATTGTGGTATGAGCTATGCTATTTTATTTGTATTGAAAACATTATTCCACAGTGATGTCATTCAAAATTTTTATTTGAAATGTAAAAATTATGTATCCAATGGATGAATTAGTAGTGACTTTGAGATAGTAGAATGCAGGGGAGAATTGTTTTTAAACAAAATGCTGGGGAGAATTACACACACACGTATATAACTGAAGAGAACGAAGGTTTCTGATAACAATACGACAGAATTTAAGAGGATGCAGAATTTAAGATTTACTTGCATGGCATCAATGTCAATTACCACACAAATCACAGCACTGAAGACTTAAAATTTGGCTCCCACTTCTCATCAATGCCACATATCATACTTCCTTTGAGCTTGACCAAGAAATCCATCTCATGGCCTTCCTTCTTGCATGGAATCTTGTTGCAATTGACAGCATGCTCCCATGGGATATCCTAGAAGTGAGCATATTTCTCACTTAGCTCTTTAGCCTGTTGAACAGCTCCACTAGTTCTCATTCCAGATTGCTGAGAATCCTGTGTCATGATCAGAAATTTGATTTTTAAGCCCACTTACCTCTTTCGCATACTGCACAACTACACTAGTCCTCGTTTTAACTTGCTGAGAATCCTCTGCCATGTACGAAATCAATTGCTTGGCTGCTTTAGGTATGTTGTTCTGTTCACTGTCGCTCTACCACTTCTTGCATCTATCATATTCCTATTTATTCGCCATAGTCCCACCTAGAATATTGGATTAGGAGTTGGTTAAAAATTTGATGGTGGAGAAAATTAGCTACAATCTTTTGTATCTCTCCTAGAATTCATACAGGGTCTCCCTAGTGATCAATGCACTATGCCGTAACCTCCTTCCTAATGTTTGCAGCTTGTGATGCAGAAAATAATTTCTCCAGGAAGAGTATTTTCATCTCATTTCACGTTGTGATCAAACTAGGAGGCAGATAATGGAGCCAATCTTTTGTTTGATTATTCACACAAAATTATGGAAAAGCTCAAAGATTTTTTTGTCTTTTTTTTTTTTAATAGAAATAACTACTTTAATTGAGAATAAATGAAAGAAGACAATGACACAAAAGACCCCTCTTAAACTAAGGAGTTCCAGAATGGCAAAATGTTATCAACATAATAATTACAAAAAGTCATCGATATCAAAACCTATGGAGAAACATGAAACATCACCAAGGATCAAACATCACTAGAGTTTCTCTCCACCCCTCTAAAGATTATTATTTCTCTCACCCCAAAATCCTACAATAAAGTTGTAATGTCCCAAGTTTAGAATGGAAACATGAATGAACCAAGATCACATCCGAACGAGTGGAATCCAAAGATGTGAAAGTATGATTAAGAAAGGTTTAAAAGAATTTAAAGTTACTACCTATACGAACAAGGTGCACTTTCCTTTTCGGTGGTTCAACCATAAAAGCTTCAAAATTAAGTGTGCTTAGCTTGGAGCAATCTTATGTTGGGTGACCTTCTAGAAATTTTCCTAGGATGCATGTGAGTGAGGACAAAGTATGTTAAAAGGATCCTCGTTCGTTTGTAGGGATAGTAGTCTTCACTCTTAGAAGCAGTTCAAGAAAAGCAAGGACAATGTTGTCAGGTCGCTGGAGAATGGTAGGGAAATCACGTGCCAAATTCAGATATCGATCCTGTGCCTGGGGTGTTACAAAAGCACATTGGAAGCCACAAAAAATAGTCTTTCTCACTAAATGGCAGATGGAGGAACACCTCAAAAGCACTAATAGCCCTTTAGCAAGCAAGCGCGAAGCCAAACTCCTAGAAGTTGTTTCACACAGAACTTGTAAACTAGCAACTTCAAGGCTGATGGTTCTACATAGAATTGAACATCTCTCAAATTGATTTGTTCTTCAGTCATTCCATGTGGTTTCATTCTAGAGCATACAATGTGGGACTTCTTCATGTGTTTATGAAGATCTTCACCTGCATATTCACGAAAAGAAGGGAGTAAGTAAATAAGTTAGATTTAAGTTCAAAATCACCTACAATATTAGAAAATGTAATGCATAAAGGCTATTGATTGAAATCAAGTGTCGCTAGCTATTTGAGAGTTCTTCTCTTGACTGCTCTGTCTTCTATCTCTGCTCAAGTTCTTGAATATAGATGTTTCACCGCTAGCTATATCTATATTTGCCTTCTCTTTTAGATGTTGCTTTTTTTCTTTGATCTCTTTTCTCAATCTAGGCGTTGCTTCTACATTTCAGTGTTGTAGTGCATTCAATATTCCGAGAAGAACAATTCATAAACTTTGTATAACAGAAATCCACATTAAACAACAAGAAACTAAAATTATTTCTTGACAATGGCGCCATTAGATGTTCATTCTTGACTTTGATTTAAGGAGTGGCATTAAAAAGTTTTCCTTAGCGAACAGTGTTATCTCAGCAACAAAGTCTTATAGCCTTTTAGTTAGACACTGTTTGAACGAACTTGCACCAAGCCTGTATACAAAAGTGAACTTATGGCTATTGTGTCGTCAGCGCACTGGTTTGAATAGCCAATGCACTAAATTTTTCAAGATATTTTACGTTGTCCCGGTGATTTTTATATGCAGGTGGAAGCCTAACAGTGCAGATATTTGCATCATCTACTACAACAAAATCTTGCAAAGATGAGAGAAGCAAAAACAAGGAAGTCCATGGCCTATTGGCTGCGTCTGATGATCGCAGTTTGACGACATCCCCAATCGTTATAATGAGAGTCAAGAACATTGCAGATCATTTGAAGTAAGGCATATTATTTACGGTAAATTATAAGTTTAGGGTCTGAATATGAGTTATTTCTAGGAGGCCTTCCAACTTTAAAACATACCTAATAAGTTTTTAAAATTTCAATGTTGTGTCATTTCGAGCTCTAAACTTTAAAAGGTGTCTAATAGGTCTATGAACTTTCAATGCCGTGTTGAATAGATCTTTTGATCTATTATACACCCTTTAAAGGCCAATGGCTTATTAAACACAAAACTTAAAAGTTTAGTGGACACAAAATTGAAAGGTTAGAACGTAGAGATCTATTATAATATTTTTTAAAGTTGGGGCCTAGGGGATCTATTAGACAGAGTCTCGAAGATTCAAGTATCAAACGTCTATTTCTATAGTATGTTTACACTAATAGATATAGGTATAACCTGTAATTAGAGCTATTCATATGAATAGTACATGTATATATCATAGAAGGGAAGTTAACTAACAAGCTTTACAGTAGCGTTCTCCAAGTTCTTGATGGCTTGCATCGTGTAATATTAACTGCTGGTGGGTAGGCTTCAGCCATTATGTATATTTAAAATATATATATATTCAAATAAATTGGAGCCGTTTACTCAAAATAATTGTTATTATGCTAAGACCTTCCAATTTAGCATTTTATTATGCAATTTATTTTTTTGAATAGAAACAGAGATATATATTAAGAACCAGAAACGAACAATTTAAAGGCAAGGGCCAAGGAGGCTCTTCCTAAAAGACATCTAAACCAACAAAGCTTTCCAGTTGTTAAAAATCATGGAAAGCGTATAATTACAAAAAAGATTTGTGTGATTTAAGCACCACCAAGACGCTGTGTTTTGGACCACAGACCAAAAAGAATCAAAAGAATTTAAACTATCTTTAAAAATTCTGCTGTTCCTTTCCAACCAAATTCCCCAAAGAAGCGCACGAACACAACTATTCCACAAGATCTTCCCTTTCCTGCCAAACATCCTCTGTCCAGCAGCTTCCCTAAACCAAATCTCGATATTCTGGGGCAAACAAATCTGAATATTAAAGATCTCAAACAATCTCATCCAACCCTTCCTTACAAACTCGCAGTGGAGAAATAAATGATCCAAAGTTTCCTCATTTTTGTAACACAGGCAGCAAACTGAAGGGTTAAGCGTGGAATTAGGAAGCTTTCTTTGCAGCTTGTCGGCTGTGTTCAAACTTCTATATACGAGAGCCCAAAGAAAGCACTTTACCTTCTTAGGACATCTAAATTTCCAAACTGCCCTGACAATAGGGGAGGAGATGTACCGGCCAATTGGGTTGAGATCCTTAACTGAATTATGGAAGGTTGATTTTGTCGAAAACTTTCCACACTTCTCAATAGACCACATCACACCATCTTCGTTCTGCAAAGGAACCCAGTTACTCAGAGTTTCAAAAATGGCAGCCGCATTATCGAGTTCGTTTTCCCTCAAATTTCTTCTTAAGCCCAGATTCCAAGCTTGATTTTCTAAATCCCAACAATCGGTCACCCATGCTTCCTTCTTCAAAGACAAGTTATAAATGTCAGGATACCGGATGGAAAGAGGACCATTGGCACACCACGAATCTGTCCAAAACCGTAAATTCTGCCCATCTCCCAAAATAAACTTTATAAATTTGAAAAAGCGTCTTTCTGCTTAAAAATTCCTGCCCACAGAGTTCTTTTATAACCTTTCTTCGGTTTTAAAGTGCATCAACAGCCATCATCCTCTTCATAAATGGAACAAATGACTTTCCTCCACATAGCATTCTTTTCTACCATAAATCTCCAAAGCCATTTACTCAATAAAGCATTATTTTTCTGAAGGAGACAGCCCACCCCGAGGCCGCCAAAGCAAATAGGTTTACATGTGATCTCCCAATTAACCAGATTTTTCAAAGGGTTGCACTGCCCCCCGTTCCACAAAAAATCTCTAATCATCTTTTCTAGCTTTTTAATTATAAGGAATGGGGCTTTAAATAAAGAGAAGAGGTAGCATGGTAAGCTATTCAACACTGCTTGAGCAAGAGTTAGTCTGCCCCCTTTCGACATCTCTATTTTCCTCCAATTATCAATCTTCCTACTCATTCGGTCAAGCAGCTCATCCCACCCCGACTTTACCGCATCACGCCCTCCAATGGAAAAGCCAAGGTAGGGGAAAGGGAGACTTTCAACATTACACCCTATAGAGGCAGCCATGGGATTCAAAACCCCTACATCCATATTCAAACCAATCAGTGAGGATTTGGTAATATTTAGCGTCATACCAGCACCATTGAGAAAGATGTTGGTAATATGCCACCACTTCTCCACATTTCTAGGGTCCCCATCCATAAAAAGGAGTGTGTTGTCCGCATACTGCAGGTGTGAGACAATGATACCTTGCTGTCCGACTGGAATGCCCTTTAGGACTCTCTTTTCTAAGCAAAAAATGGATTATGTTGCTAAGGGCATCCCTCACGATTGTGAAAAGGAAAGGGGCAAGAGGATCACCCTGTCTTAGACCCCTTTTAGCAAAGATCTTACCTCTCGGTCTACCGTTGATCATAATAGAGTAATTTGTAGAAGAGAGGCAATCTCAAATCCACTTCCTCCATCTGTTTCTGAAGCCTTTAAGCTTAAAGGCGGAATCTAAGAACGGCCAATCTACCTTATCACAAGCCTTCTCAAGATCTAGTTTTAACAACACACCACTCTTACCATTGTGGATGCAATCATCAACCGTTTCTGAAGCTGTTAGGATGGCGTCAAGAATTTGTCTACCTTCCACAAAAGCCATTTGAGAGTCGGTAATAATTTTGGGCAGAATCCCTTTTAACCTCTTAGCTAGCACCTTAGCGATGATTTTGTAAAGAGAAGTAGTGAGGCTGATGGGTCTAAAGTCACTGACCTTGGTCACCATTTTCTTCTTAGGAATAAGACAGACATAAGTTTCGTTGCATCTCCTATTGATGATCCCATTTTCAAAAAAATCTTGGAACACCTTTACTAAGTCTTGCTTCAAGATGTTCCAAGATTTTTTAAAAAATTCTCCAGTCATACCATCCGGGCCCGGGGCTTTATTGCTTCCCAGATCAAACACAGCCTCTTTAATTTCTTTTTCAGTAAAAGGGGCTTCCAACATGATTGCATCTGCATCCTCAATCACATTACCACTGTCGTTGGTGCAGATGAAAGGCTGCCCTATTTTGGAACCAAACAGAGTAGAAAAGAAGGCTAAAATTTCATCCTCAATGTCCTTTTCAGT
>JBBPDJ010000008.1:6340945-6359389 GCA_037974625.1 Cucumis cinereus | reverse complement strand
GAAATGAAGAATCTGTCTAACTTTGATGCTGCTGGTCTTAAACCTGATCTGGACCACGTGAAGCGAGCGTTTGCCAAGGGAATATCTACAAGGCTTGTCCCTTCCAGTAGAGAATTAAAGCACCTCATACTTTTTGTTACATTACCACCAGAGCTTTTCTCAAGCACCCATCTAACTGTGTTAAAATCTCCTCCCACACACCAGGAGTTACCACAAAGACCAAATAATCTTCCAATCTCCCACCAGAAGTCTTCTCTATATCTGTATGAAACCGGCCCATAAACAGCGGAAATCCAGCCTTCCATACCCGAAGCAAATCTACACAAAATGGAGACTGAATACTGGCCTGTGATGGAGTCAATAATGGTGATTGACTCTTCCTTCCACAAAATGACTCTTCCTTCCACAAAATAAGAATGCCCCTGCAGTGCCAATGGCATCTAAAGCAGTCCAGCTGATATTGCGTCTACTCCATAGGGACTTAATCAGCCTCCCATCAATATCCTCAAGCTTAGATTCCTGCCAAAGAACAACATCCAGGCTAATGTTATCTAAAAGCTCTTTAACCAATACTCTTTTCTGGGGAGCATTAAGACCCCTTACATTCCATGACAAAATTAACATGGATACGAAGAAACATCCCTAGAAAGCTCTTCAAACCTCTCTTCAGCTTCCTTCTCCCACGTATTTATGAGAGCCTTAACCTCTCTAGACAAAGGTTTCGATTTGCCACGCTCCCCTGACTTCTTCTGCTGGGACTTGGGTTTCTTTGTTATTGGTCTAATACAAAGATTATGTTCTAATAAGACAGCCACAAGCTTTTTATTAAACATGGTCTGGTTGAAAGAAGTCAAGGGAGGAAGCATCTCCGTCTCACTTTCTATCTCCTTTCTGAAATTATCTGCCGTACTGATGAAAGGGATGGAGCTTTCTACTAATGCTAGTTGCTTGTCATCATCTTCTCTAATACATTCACCATTGTCGCTCTAAAAAAAACCTTCAAAATCGTTCGTGATATCTATGGCTTCTTTATCACCTTCATTTTCTAAGGCATAGAAGTTATTCTCTGAAGAAAAGTTAACTGGACTTGAGGCATCAGTTTCAGAGGTAACTTCATGATCAGAGCTTCCGTGTCTATCAGTCATCCTCTCTGACCTTGAGATCTCTTTGCTCGTGGACCCAATCTCTGCCTTTTTAAAAAAGGAGTGGACTTCATTGACTTCTGCAAATTTTATCTTTTTAGACTCATTTCCTTTGCCTCTCGGGTCTAAATTGCCCCCCTTTTTCCCCCAATCAAATTCCATTGAGAAGCCCCTTGCTTAGGGTTTAATTCCGTTGGAATCGGCCCACTATTTTCTATCGCAACCGGCCCATCACTGTCGTTTGAATAAAAAACCTTCTGCTTGCCTTTATTTGTTTCCAGGCCCATATCTTCCCGGCCCATTCCAGACTCATTGGGTGCCAGTTCCCATTTTGAAATATGCTTTTCCCCCTTCTTTTCTCCCTTCTTTAATATCTGGTGCTGCTTTTCCAGAGGTATGTCAGTCTGCCGTGATGTATCTTCTCCCAACCTCGTACTTCGGTCAGAATGACCAGTCACATCCAAGGTCACCTACTCATCCGGGTTCTCCATTCTCCAGATATTCATCGGGTTCGGGCCGCCTCCTTCCGACCCACCAAAAAATCTGCCAACTGCTTCCGGCGAGAAGGATCCATGGAATCCGGCCATTTTATCGATCAGCAACCTTGATTCTTGGTAGGTCACAATCTGTATCAGGTATTTTTCCCCCATTCGTTCTCAGCTCCAACTCAGCCGGAAGAAAACCACAGTAGTTGTTTTGTATTCTAATTGACAGTTCCATGCATTCAATAAGATAGACTACCATCTTTACAATTTAAGAGACGTTTTAAGCTATTTTCTGGTCAGTCTCGCTTTGAAACTCAAAATCCCAAGAAAGCTAATTTTCTGTCTGACGCATCCGTGTGTACTTCAAATTAGCTTAATGTAATCTGGCAACTGCAATACGGAGTCATCAATCATTGCTTGCTTGTTGTCTTCAAAAGCTCTTTGACACTTTTTCGATCAGTGGGAAATGCCATGATCGGTTCGTACGTCCTTCTTTAGTTTAGGAGATTTTTTAGTTGAGCGGACCTCTTTGAGTAACTTACCATGAATTTTCGGTAATAGTGGAATTTCGTGTGTAGGGGTGAAATCCAGAGATCTACGAAGGAACACCAAAAGCGAAGGTAGCTCTCTAGGTCCCTTCCAATATTGGGGTGCAAAAGCATGGGGAGCGAACGGGATTAGATACCCTCTTCAAATAAAGACAATAATATTTTATGTGTACAAATATAATTAAGTTATTCACCTCCTAGTTTCTAAAGTTTAAAATTTAAATATTACAGCACAGTCATGTCTTCAACTTAAACATTATATCATACCTGCCTTAAAAACTTTTCGATATTTAAATATTTCTCTCTTAAAAATGCATCAAAGTGTAAAACTATGCACATGGAAGTGAATGTGTAGTATTATTTTTCAAAAATGAAAGTGAATGTGAGTTTATAACACAATGTTATATGAATTTATATATACTGGTTAGATATTAGGCGTTGTACGAATCAGTAAAGTTTAAAAAGATAACTTACTTATAAAAGTTTAATATACAAAATTATTATTATTTAAAAAGAATCGTGCACACTAAAAGTAAATCCAAAGAATGTATTTGTTATTTTGAGTTGAAGATTTGATTGTCTACTTAATTTTATACTTTTAATTTCAACCAAAATATTTTTAACTCTGTGGTAATCCTCTTTTATATATATATATATATATATATATATATATATATATTTTGATTGGGGTAATTTGATTATAAATCTGTTTTTTTAGATTTTGTAAAAATCCATTGACTAGTTCTCTTGAATTTAAACTTTAATTTAAACAAAATAATGATAATAATAATATTATCATTATTAAATTTTGTAACTATATCTTCCTTTCGTTTGAAAAAAAAAATTGTTTTTTATGTTGATTTGGATAATCTTTAAGTTTCTATGTTTAATTTAAACAAAATAATAAAAACTTATTATTTGCATATTTGGGATGGTGCTTCTTCTTCCTCATTTCAAAACAACATTATTTTATCTATGAATAAAATAAATCTTAAAATATCAAAATTTATCATGGAACCTGAGATAGTAAGTCAATAATGGTAACGGTCAATGTGTGTCTTATATTGAAAAAACTAAAATCTCAAAAGAAAAGCGTTAATATAGGGGAAAAATGCAATTCCTTGAATCTAGAGCTTAATAATCAAAGGTGTTATACTCACCCAAAATATAATAATTAAAATCCTTTTGAAAAATTTATTGGATGAATGAAAGAAGTAAAAAATGAGAAAGATAAGCTACCTCAAACAAAGGAAGAAATAGAGGTGTGATATCTAACCACTTCTACACCTAAAAAATAGGAATAACAAAAATAAATAAAAATCCACTTACACACCACGCGACCACGTGGGTGTGGTCGTGCTCCCGCTCTGACCAACGATTGAAGGCTCGCAGCGACTGAAGGCAGGGTGGCAGACTTCACGCGACAGACACGACAGGAAGACTCACTGAGCACCCTTGACGCTGTTCGACAACTGCTGCTCTAGTTACTTCGAGTAGGTGTTGACCGGATCTCCCTGCGATTTAAAAAAAAATTAAATAAATTGGCGGTCTAGTCCTCAAGACTAGACCCCCAATTATTATCTTTGTTTTTTTATTTTCAATATCAATGTAACAAACATGGACAATATTTTTACTTGGTAAAAACTCCAATCCAATTTCCATTAAACAAACAGGCCTAGATGGTTTTTGTTTCTTCAATATAGTTTTGTATTTTAAATTTTAAAATTCAAATTCTGTATACATACAAAAAAAAAAAATAAAAAAAGGTTATTTTTCAAAATGTATACTATTTAGAAGACAGAATTTTAAAACAAAATTTGGAGGTTCTACCAAACACCAAATTGATCTGAAAACAAAAAGAATTTCGCAAATTGTGATTTTTGAATAAAATATTTAAAGGAAAAAAAAAAAAAAAAAAAGGAAAGCAGGAAGCCGTAGCCATCATCTTCCCTTCACAGCCTAGTTCGCCGCCGACCAAACGGCAAACCCACTAGCACCAGCGTCCACCACGGACTCCGCCGACCAATCCTCGCGCATTAGAGTCACTTTCTCTTGCTCCACGTTCGACGGCGGAGCTAGCCTGCGACGTGAACACCCACTTCGAACAAGTTTCATATGATCATTTCTTCTCCGTTTGAGACTCCAACGTGAAAAGCAAATTGTGCATCACGTTTGCGACGACTGGGTATCTTTGCAAAAGCGATTTTAATTTGGGGGGTAAGCTTTCGACTGTACCCACACTTCGATTGGCTTCAAATCAGTTTACCCATAATGTTCTAAGGGCTTCTGTTTCGGTGTTGTTTACTTCTGAAAACTTTTGAAATGTTGAACGGTTTGATTTGATGAACCTACATGTTTTTGTTTCAAATATTTTTTTACTGATTTGATTTGGGCTTTCCGGATATACCAGTTTTTGTTTTGTTTTGTTTTGTTTTTTTTTTTTTCTTTTTTGGGATTGTATGGTATTTTGTTTTAGCTTAATTTGGAATTGTTGTAGTCAAATGTGAAAAAGGCTCATTTTTGTGGTTTGACATTTGTTGAATAAAATGTGAATCGTAATGCTTACCTTTTTGGTTCTGTTTGCATTCTGTAATTTCCCCTTTATTGTTACTCTCTCAACAAACTTCCATTCTAATTGTATTTGAACCTATAACAAAATAACAGAATGGAAGTTAGTTGGTTAGAAGAAATTCCTTTGCTCAATCTCTTGTTTCAAAATCTGTATAAATAGAATCTTTTGTAAAGAAAGAGATTGATGGAACAAAAACAGAAAAGAAAAACTCATCTGAAAAGCTCCTTGGCTCTGTAAATACTTGAAGAACTTGAATGAAAAGCTCCAAGATTGTTTTCAAAGTGGATGTAAGCATATATTGGCTGAACAACTATAAATCTTTGTGTATTCTCCTTTCTTCTTCTTTTTTCTTGTGATTCTTCCCTCAAGATTACTTTGAGATTGGCAGCAAGGTGAGGTAATTCCAGAAACTCTTCATCTTCATCTTCGAATGCATGTATGAGAGAGAAAGTAAAATTCTACAAAACTTTCTCTTACTTCTTTATTGTAATTTTCAAAGACAAGTGAAAAGGAGAGTAATGGCAGTGGCTTCCACGTGTTAAGCATGCATATGTTTTTCTTTTTCATATAACAACATTCTTAGAAATGAAGATTTATGTGTGTGTGCTGCACTCATATGACCTCACAGTTGAGTTAGTTTTGCTTTTCTGGTCGATTGTTAGTTGACTAGTGAGCATTTATGCTAGGATACTTCAACTATGCAGCTTTCCTACTCTGTCTTTTAAAATTTTGAATGATTGAAAGCTACATTGTATAAAGTTTTGACTAGTTGAAAGTTTAGTTTGATTGAATATATTGAGAAGCTACTGTTTTTGGAATGAAAGTTTCGTTTCTTATAGTTTTTAAAAGTTGAATGTTTTGATTTTGTTGAAAGACTATTTGGAAGTTTTAGCATGAAATGTTTAATTTTGAAGTTTTTTTTGCTTGAAAAATCTTGATTTTAAAACTATTAATTGTAGAAATCTTTTGCAATGATTTATATTTGTGAAGTTTTGAAAGCAAATGAATTTCAAAGCTTGATATGGGAACTGCTCATCTCTGTTTTTCCAATGATGGTTCTGAAAAAAGTGAAGTTTGGCGTTTTGGCATAGAATATCACTAGATGTTTATATTTGGATTTGATAGTTTGACTTAGGACTTGTTTGTAATAAGTTGCTTCCGTTGATTCATGTAAGTTGTAAAAGTTATAATTGTTATGTTTTTCGCATTTTTGTTATAATAGCTGTATTGGAAAATACGGGCTATTACATTTTCCTTGCATATATTTCTCTCTCTCTCTCTCTCTATGTATCTATCTCTATATAGAGGTTTGAAGTCATTTGGAATAAATTTGATTTTGCATTTTAAATTAGAAATGTCATATTGATTTAGTATTTCCATATACTTCAAAATCACGGTACTCCTTCTGCCTGGCTGACCTATGTAAAATGGCTGAGTTTATTTCTCTCCTCTGCTTTTGTTCTTCACCTTTTATCATCTTTTCTTTAACATTTCTGTTCCGATTGGGTGGCTTTCCAACTAAATTTTTTGCAACAATATAAAAAGTTTGTTCAAGTATTGATTTCAGAAGTTGATTACGATAAAGTGATACTATGTTGCAGGTGGGCTGGGGAAAGTCGACTATGATTGGTGCTTAGAGGTTGCTATTTTAGAGATTTAGCCTATTATCATCAACATGCTGACATGACAATTCAAGTGGTACACAGGTGCAATGTTACACCACAGTTGCAATGAAAGATAGAATGTAAAACATGGTAAATTTTTTCTTGCGTCGTTGAAGGTTTTTCAAAAAGTGTTGGCAGTCGCTGTACACAAACAATCTGATAATTGAGCTCTTGAATGCAAATAGCCATTTCGCCGTCCTTCAAACTTTCCACTGATAGCTGTTCACAAATAATTAGATCATCGAGCTCTTGTCAAATCGTCGAAGTAGCAGCCCTCCTATGTCATTGTCCTTCAAACTCATCACTGTCACCACCAAACTTTTGCCATTGCAAAGGTTGTTAGCCATTGTGGGATTCTGTGTTGATTTTAAATGAAAAATTTGTGCATGCGTGAGGTGGAGTAGAAAAAGACAAAAGGTTATAGTTCATTCACTCTTCAAAAGTCCCATTAGCCTTTTCTTTTTGGACCCAACTGTCTCTAGTCTCTTTATTTTTGGCTTGTCTTTGGAATTTTTCACATCAAAAAGTCTCTAATGCGACAAACCTTCCAAATTCATCATCTCAGCCTCAAGAGTCGACGTATTCCTCTAAATCTCTTTGGGCTTAGCCCGTTTCGCTATTCTTTCACTCGCAATGCAGAGAAACTTGAATATGACGATGCACCTGGTCCTCCTTATGTTGATTTACCAAAACCCCGTGTAAGTGAGTCTAGTAGAAAACCCTATCCCACTCCTATGAAGGTTTTGATTCAGAGAGCAAAAGAGGAGAGAGTAGCTAGAAAGGCCCAACCTTGTAGGATGCTTGAACACCCACCTGATAATGGATTGTTGGTGCCTGATCTTGTCTGCGTAGCTCAGAGTGTCTACCTAGCCTGGAAAATGCTCCACTTCGGCATATCAAGGCTTGTGGAGGCCATTCCTATTCAAAGATGCAGGTGCTTGTTGTATGATTTGTACCTTTTTTATGTTTTTTGATTCATTTCCTCTATGTCTTTTCGATGCTTCTTATACTTGGCCTATCATGAAACTTAAATTATATTTGGATGCACTATTGCTGAATTGTGATTAACTAGACATGGAAGGGTTCCTTGCCCATGATTACGTAGATGGGTTGTACTTTGTAGCATGAAGAAATTGGTATGTCTTGATTACCACAAAGCTTAAGTGAACCTGTGTTAAGGTGGAGTGTTGGAATGGACCAAAGATGCTTCTACAGTGTAGGGATCCTAAGTAATATAGCAATTAGCTATATGCATGTACTCAAACATTTGGGCTTGATGTGAGAGTGTTGGGAGTGGGACATCATTAATATATTTTATGTTGAGAAAGATGGGAAGTAGGCGAGGATCTGGTTGTTTCAATGATTAGGTGTGGTATAATGCTGCTCAAGAAAAAATTATTCCTAGATAAGTGGTCCATCAACATAAATTCTGAAGAATAATTGTATTGCTTCCATATAAGAGTAAGGCCTTAGAGACACTCAATGTAACACGTCCATCCATGTATTTGAGTTCCTTTTTCTTTTTCTTTTTTTTTTTTTGTAAAAAAAAAACTTTGGGGTATACCATGTAGACTTGTTCAATGAGTTCTCCATCAAGGAGGTCACTGTGGTCACCCATTTGAAGCATTCACTTGATAAGGGTATGCCATACAGAGATTCACAGCTGTCAACTTTATCGCAAGACCAAAAATTTCTAAGTAGTCCATGGATAGGGATTTCTTTTATCTCCTTTATATTGAGATGGAGCTTAGTTTCAAAGTCAAAGTTGGATGGAGAACTTGGGGATTTAAAATCTAGAAACATGGCTTTGTTAGCTAGATGGGGGCAGTGTTTTACGAATGAACCACATGCTTTTTGGAGGAAAGTCATTATCAACATTCATGGTTCATTTTTTGGTTGGACCTCTGCTTCAAGAACTAATTTGGGTCTTCAAAGCTCTAGAATGAATGTCTGAAAGCTTCTTAAGCAATTTAATGCCCCTGCTCTTTTCAGATTGGGTAATTGCAGCAAAATTATGTTTTGGGATGATATTTGGTTAGGAACTTCTTTGAAAACTTATTTCCCTCAGCTGCTTGCTGTCTGTTAATCTCCTAATCAACTTTTTCGGATCACTGGGATTCTCCAATTGGTGCTTGATTTCTTTCTTCAACACTTAATGAAGAAATACTTGAGTTTCAATCGCTACCATCCTCAGTTTCTGCAGTTTCTATTGGACAAAATGATGATTTTAGATTTTTGCCTCTTGAACCTTCAAGTATTTTCTCTATCAAATCTTTAACCAAACATTTGGTATCTTCGAGGAGTACTCAAGAGCCTTTGGAAATCTCTAGGCCAAAATGGATAAATATTTTGATATGGATTACGTTGAATGAAAACCTTATTACTTCATAGGTGTTGCACAAGAAAAATCTCCTGAAGTGCTTAATGGCATCAGTTCGCCAGCTTTTGCCTTGTGGGGGAGGACACTCTTCTTCATATATTCTTTCATGGCTCCTTTGCTAATTAGATTTCGGTATGCTTGTTTTCTATTTTCAATATCGATTGAACATTCTCCAATAATTTCAGAAATAACGTGAGCTTACTTGAATTGTGCTACACTCCAAAGCCGGATTGTTTTTGGGTAAATGCAGTTAGAACAATTATTTCAAACTTTAACCATCATGGGTTGGTCTAGTAGTAAAAAGGTCAATAACTAACCAAGAGGTCATGGATTCAATCCATGGTGGCCACCTACCTAGGAATTAATTTCCTACAAGTTTTCTTGGTACCCAAATGTTGTAGGGTCAGGCGGGTGTCCCGTGAGATTAGTCGAGGTGCGCGTAACACTCACGGATATCAAAGAAAAAAAAAAGAAAAAACAATTATTTCAAACTTTGGTTGGAAAGGAATGAGCCTATCTTCCATGATGAACTTTTACTGGAGTTTGAATGTTTTGAATTCTTGAAGTCCACTTGGTGTTCTCTTTCCAAATTACTTTGGGGTTCTTCTATTCAAGTCTAGTGTTTTAAAATGCCCAAGGCACACTTAGGCATATTTGCCCTCTGAAGCGTAAGCGCAAGACGCACAAAAAGGTGTGGGATTTTCCGTGAGATGCACTCATTTTAAAAAAGTATAAAAATATATATAATATACATGTTTATTTACACAGCCAAAACATAGATGGATAGAAACGAGACTTAAAAAAAAATATACAAAAAAACAAAAGATAGATAAGATTTAAATATTAGTCATTCAACACCACGTTAAGTGAAACAATAGAAAAACAATCACAAATACAATTCTAGATCCTAAAGATCGAACTCGTCTTCACTAAATAGGTCTTGATTCATTCTTTCCATCATTCGACTTATAACGATTTGTAACTTCTTTGTTGGTCTTAGAGTCATCCAAATTAACTGGTGTGGGGGTGGGTTAGGCAGTGGTTTGTGGAAGATCAAGAAAGATCATGATGAACATGAAGCGTTAGTCTTAGACTTAGTTGTTGAGGTAATAACTCTAGAATAATATGCAGGTTCTTTTGCTCTAGCAGCTTTTGAAATGTCGCCCTATGTTAAAGAATCGTTGTCGAAAACAAGATCATCCTCCTCCTCTGAATCGTCACCCATTCTTACAACACTCACTTATTACTATCATCTATCTCTTTTAAAGAGATGGGATCAAGGATGTTTTGAAATTTATATTGACTTTTCAGTGCTCTATTATATTTTGAGTACTAAATTATTTAGACGACTTTGAGCAAATCTATTCCTTTTCATGCTATGAAGCTACAAGTATACATAACAAAATTTTCATTGTAACTTCAATTACATTCACATTTAGAGGCACTACAAGTAATAGAAGATACCTAACCTGTCAAAAATGCTCCAATTACGTTCACATCTTGAGTCACTACAAGCGAGACTTCAAATTCTCACAGCGAACTTTTGCAAGTTTGCAGTTGATTTCTGAAATCATCCCACCATTCTACTATAGATCAAAACTATATTACTAGGTTTCAATTCGAAATGATATTTAATGTTTAATAAAAGACTTAAAGTTAAAGTTTTCCTGGAGATATTTTGTCTCTCTGTCTAATTGTTAACGACTGTCCAAATAGTCTTTCTGCTTTCTTGTATTTGGTTACCTCTCTAAGTAGTCTGTCTTGAATGTCCAAGGAAGCAACCATTTTTGTTATACATGTATACAACCCATTAACAATTTCATCATCAACTTGAATATTTGGATTTAAATGGTAGAATTTTGGGTTTAGATAATATCCCGCTACTTGGAAAGGACGATGCAACTGAAGCTCCCATCGTTGATCAATTATTGTAATATTATCTTTATACTTTTCTTACCACTGAAGGATTTGGTGATGACCTCCTCAACTCTATCCATAGCCTCATCATGTATCCCATCCCATGAGAGGCTTTTTCTTGGCATCCACCAACCTAAGTTACTTGCACTAAAGGGCTGGATACTTTAAAACTAAAGCAATGGTATTCCAAAAACTTTAAGAGCAACAAAGCGTTTAGGGGCATGGGGAGGGCCTTTAAGGTTTGGTTTTGGTGAGTTTCATGTTTTTCTTTGGGCTTCGGTTCCGATGGTTTTTTGTAATTATTCTATAGGCAGTATTTTACGTAGTTGGAAAACCTTTTTTTAGTGGGGTTCTCTTTTGGGGTTTGTTTTTTTGGATGCCCTTGTATTCTTTCATTTTTTTTTCAATGAAAGCCGTTATTTCTATAAAAAAATGAAGTTGTCAACAAAATTGTTTGAACAACCTTGGATGGGGCTGTTCATTATATGGAAAACAAATTTTTTTTTTGTTTAAAAATAAACTTACGTTAAGTAGCAGTTCTGAAGTGTGGCCTATGTGATTCACTGACTCTTTACTTTGGTAATTTGATCTTGTATTATATATCTTCATTTATTGATGTTATTAAAATTGGGGATTTGATATGCATCTCTCTCCTCTCTTTCAAAAGATTTATTATATTATTGTGATTTGTTTGTGGAAGTACACCACTCTTTTTGTTACAAGGAATTAATCTATTAGAGGGTCCCACTCATAAAAATGGTAAAATAGTGGTTGACATGACAACTTTAAATAATGTCTATAGGATGTATGAATATTAGTGTTTACTTTGTACTCTAGGTTTGTACACCTTTAGAAAGGTGTTGGGAATCTACAAATTTAGTTTACAAACAACAAACTCAAAGTGAACAATAGCATCCTACATACTAGAGACATTTCTTAAAGTTGTCCACTATTTTAACAGGAGCGCCCCAATTCATGGTAACAAAAAACATGGTGTACTTCTGATGTCTCTCTCGTTTTGGTAATAAGAAAATGCCTATTATAGAAGTACAAAGAAAATTAAAAAAAGGATAATTGAGTTAAAAGAAGATCCTAATCATATCTATTCATCAAAAGTAAATGGCATGAATGGCCTTAGAGTCATTCAAAAGTTTTAGCTGCCCATGTGGATTTTACTGTGATTGGTTGAATGTTCTACCTAATAACATATGCACTTTGGCTGGACTAAAGATCTAACAATCATTTGTTTGCTGATTAACTTGGCAAAGCTCGTTACCCTCAGGTTCTGCTTTGAGGTTCATATTGGACATGTAGGTCATGAAATTCGAACCTGCACTGGTGAAAAAAGCGGGTTTCGAAGTGCTACTCACGTATGGAGGAAGGGGAGAGTTCAAGACGTGGTCTTTTTCCCCAAATGTTACCATCTTTATGATCGTGTAGCAAAACCAAGAGTTGGACATGACGAGAGGCATGACATACCACGAATACCTGCTATATTGGAGCTATGCATCCAAGCTGGTGTTGATCTTGAAAAATACCCTTCTAAAAGACGAACAAAACCGGTATACAGCATTGAAGGGAGAATCGTAGATTTCGAGTCGGTGAAGGAAACGAATGAGGTGAAGACAGGGGTTTCTACCAGGACTAGTGATAATTTTGTAAAATCTGATTTTGGGATAGAACTTGAAGGAACCAGTGAGTCTTCATTCTTAAGGGAACTTAATAATACTTTGGATCAGCAGTATGAAGTAGACACTGAGGTAAGACAATTGAGCATTCAAACACTGGACTCGTGGCTTGAAATGGTATCAGGAGCAAAGAAAATAATGGAAAAGTATATGGTGCAAACATGTGGATACTGTCCTGAGGTACAGGTTGGTCCTAAGGGGCATAAAGTGAGAATGTGTCGAGCTTCAAAGCATCAGTCTCGCAACGGATTGCACGCATGGCAAGAAGCAGCGATAGACGATCTTGTAGGTCCAAATTATGTATGGCATGTGAGAGATTTGAAAGGGCCTCCATTGGATAACAAGTTGAAAAGATATTATGGCAAAGTTCCTGCTGTGGTTGAACTTTGTGTTCAAGCAGGAGCACCTATTCCTGATCAGTACAGGAGCATAATGAGGTTAGATGTCGTTTCTCCAGATAGTGATGAAGTGGATCTTGTTGCTTGATTTGGCTTTTAAAATCTTTATCTTAATTGTTAAAATGAGGATTTCGTAAAGTGCGTGATCAGTATATGGAGTTGGAGATCAGATTTGACTGTGCAAGCTCCACGACTTGTTATGGATATGGCCTGTGATATGAATTGAGGAACCGTTGGTTGGTCAGATTACTTTGGTTCTACACGTCTACTTGCATCTTCATGATGTTCACAATCCAAGTTCTTTGATGATTATTCCATCTAAGACAGATGCCTAAATTAGAATGATTTTATCTCTTCAGTTTAATTGTGTATTTTATGCATTAAGCTTTATGATGTATTGCTTTCAGAACTATAAAATATGATTAAGGATGCTCTGATTTGGTATATGATGAGGGTGCTAAGGTTGTGTCAATCTAGTTGAGATGGCTAGGAGCGACTGTTGATCCTCTGTCATGTTCATTATAAATTATATGATCTATGTGTCTCATTGTACTTGAGTTATAGTCTTTTTATTGACGAAAGCTTGTTTCCATTAAAAAAAAATAATAAGTAAATAGAGGAATGTGAATCATGCTATTCGAACCTCAAGAAAAATATCGAGAACGAACTTTACTTGTTATCTAGGTTTACACAAATCAAAGGAGATGAATTATGTGAAATCAAGCTTCATTTAGTTAACAAATATTTCAAGGTATTTCAAATGGGGGTTCATTTACTCTTCAATTGTTACAAATGGATGGAAAGCTGACAACCTCAAATTTATAGTATCTAGTAAACGTAATTTAGTTTATAACCATTTTTGTGTTTTTTATGGTACATTTATATCATGGATGACCATAGTCCTAAATTATGAGAGTTATAACTCTTTAAATGTAACACTTTAAATGCTTCATAACGTTTAGAGTTATATTTTGGGGCCTATATAATTTCATGCATTTTGTCAAAAAGAAAAAAAAACTTAAAAAATGTAGTAAAAAGAGTCTTTTAGTTTTCTAACTTTTCTATTAGTCTAGAGTTACAATTTGGATTGCATTTAGATTGTATGTTCAAAACCATTAAAGCTTTAACGTGACTGATCTTACTTATGGAGTGATATCAAGTTTCATGAAAGCTGCAAGTTTAATCTGATTTGTGGGTTTGTTGATCTTCTAAGTAATCCGTCATCTAGTCATTTATAGGGGTTGAGATCATCTTTATTTGGGGTTGTTGAGTATGAGTTCTAAAAGTTTTATTCGTCAACAAGATTGTTAGATCAAAATTCTTGAGAGTTACTTATCAGCTTACATAGATAGCTACTTGAGACAGTGAAGAAGGCAAGGGCAGAATCGTCTAGATAATTTGTAATTCACCATTTTGAAAGTCAGCTGATATGTGCAACTTAGGGTCCGTTTGGTAATGTTCTTGTTTCTTGTCCCATATTTATTCTTTTTTTATAACAAGAAACAAGAATAGGTTTGATAACTATTTTTGTTTCTCGTTTGTTGAAAAAAAAAACAAAAATAAAAACGTGTTTGATAACTGTTTCTTGTTTCTAGTTTTTAATTTCTTGTTTTTTAATAATATAATATATAAAAGGCAAATTATCAAAAATAAAAAAAAGAATATATTTACAACTTATAGAAAAAAGAGAGGCGGATCTTCAAAATTAAAAAATACCAACATTACCCCTTCGCATTTAAATTTTGCGCGATCGATTATTTCATCATTAATTGGATCCTTCTTCAGCGAATTTCTTCACCATTTTTTCAGCGAATTGATCTTCAATTTCTCCAACATCTCCTCATTCTTCATTTTCCTCATCTTGTCCGACATCAGCATCAGGTACACATCTCTTCTTCTTCTTCTTCTCTTCTTCTCCTCGTCCTGTAATTTCTATTTTTCTTGTTCTTCTTTTTCGTCTTTAATAAAGAAGACGATCCCACATGCAATCCAATCTTCTTAATCTTTGTTCTCGACACTCAATTGACTATGTTTGCTACCTATGATCCACAAGGATCTTTTCTTAGTTGATAGCCGACAAAAACTATCTTATTCTTCATTCTTCTTCTTCTTCGATCATTGAGTTTCTTTTTTCTTTTTCATCGGGATCATGATCATAATTTTTCTCTTATTTTTTGTTTCAATGAATTGTATCTATGTTTTGTAATAATCTGATATAATAATCTGATAACATACAATCTTGTATCTCTTTTTTGTGATAGATAAATATAGAAGTCTATATTTGTTTAACTTCTTGTTTTGTGATAGACAAATAAAGATTTCTATCTTTATCTATATGAGATAGACAAAGATAGTCTATCTTTTTATCTATCATTATTAAATAATTTGTATCTCTGTTTTGTGATAATATGATATAATAATTTGATAACATACAATCTTGTATATCTGTTTTGTGATTGACAAATATAGACTTCTATCTTTGTCGATCTGAGATAAATAGAGATAGAAGTTTTTCTTTGTTTATCTTCTCCGTTTGTGATAAATAAATAGTCTTATATTTTTGTCTATCTAAGATAGGCAAGGATAAAAGTCAATTTTTCTATCTATAATTTCATTACGAGTTTCTTATATAATTTTTTTTTTCATTTTACAGAATAAAATGTTTATTCCTATAGTTGTTTTTATAGTGGTTAATGGAATGAATATTGTGTCTATGTGAATTATACTGTTGCTAGAATTTTGGTAGATCCCCAAATAGACTTGAATGATTTAGTTATTTTAATATATGAAGAGATTCAATTAGATGAGTTGGTAGAATTATCAGTATTATTGGATCTTGGTAAAAATAATGTTCAAACTGTAGTGCCAATCAGAAAGGACAAAGATGTTTCTTGGTATCTAACTTTTGCTAAAGATGCAACTAGTAGACATCTATTAGTTGTCCATGTAAGTGTTAATTCTTTAGAAGAGACTTCTACTGTTATTAGTAGCGTAGTTGACGATGGTGATAGAATGTTACATGCAGGTTGTTCTTCTTCTTCTTCAAATGATGAAGTTATAAGAGAATATTGTTTTTATTGTGATTTGAAGGAAAAAAAAAATTATTTGAAAGTAAAGAAGTGCTTTCGAAGTTTTTTTTACATAATAGCAGTAAAAAATCATTTTCAATTTAGAACTACGATATCAAATTCGAAGTATGTTGAGTTTAAATGTTTGCAAGAAGACTGTAAATGGTATGTTAGGACATCTCCTTAGGAATAGTGAGTTGTAGATGCTACGAAAATACATTTCTGACCATGACTGTTCATTGAACACAACTCAGAATTGTCACATGCAAGCTTCTTCATCAGTAATTGACAGTTGCTTGATAGATGATTTTAGGTTCATGTCTATTGATCGATCCATTTCTAGAGATATTATCCATAAGGCTCGTACAAAACTTGGAGTTAATATACTTTCCATACACATCCATCGAATATCACCAGGGCAGTATTAGTTTAGTTTAAGAAACATATCCAACCTGAATCAATTAATTACAGTTTATTTCACGACAGACCAAGATCTTCACTCACCAATTAAGCAAACATTTCCTTGTGTTCGACCCTAAATTTACTAGAAACCTATTTGAGCTTATACTTGGACTCTAATAGGAAACCTTGTAACGCATTATCATCTCCACGCATGCTAATTATCTCATCACATTGAACACCATCAACACTATAGCACCACAACAGTAAACTTTAGTTCGTTGAACTTGAAAAAGTTGTTAACACTTAAATTAATTGAAAGATTGGTTGAAGTATAAGCATCTAACTACTCAAAAAAATAAGTGGCTAAAACTAAGTCAAACAAAGCTAGAACTAATCTTAGAAATAAGATTAAGTCTATCATGTACACTACATAATTTAAATCTAGAAATAGAGTATTTGTGACATTAAGACACTAAAAGGTACCTTTTCAACCCTACCCATCGCATAACATTCCTTTTACTTTCACTGTCTATTTTATACTTGATTGCTCAACATTCCCACCGCAGACACTCACAAGAATCATTCCATGTCATTAAGGCAAGAGATTTGTTAGTATAAGTAATTATCTATAAGATTTATTTGCTAAACTTTGAATATAATTTATCTTGTTTCTTTGCAAAAAGTTCAACTTAGACGTTCAATCATTGACACCAAATCCTTGTTTTCGACCCTGTACTCACCAGAAAACCTATTTTAAGTTTATACTTGGACTTAGAGTGGAAAACTTGTCATCCACGATGGCATTCACCATGTTATAGACCCCCTCACATTGAATTCATTGATTATAGTCTATCGCATACTACAAATATATTGCATTCACCATGTTATAGACCCCCTCACATCGAAACTGTAATATCCATTTTCTACCAACAAAATCTCTTAAGTTCAGTTCCTTAGCTAAAATCAAGTATGATTCAAGAATAGTTTCAAAATCTTCTTTATGCAGAAAACCAAATAAATAAATCAATAAAACAATGTAAAACTATTGATGTTCGATCCCTAAGTAAAACATGCAACTTTCATAAGAAAAGAAAACTAAAAACTGTTCCTAAATCCTGAAACAAAAAATCACCAAAACTGCAGTGGAAGCATTTTGTTGTATTAGTCCCCAAGGCATGGTCACAGATTCCTCTTTATCTTCGTCAACTTCCTCTTACCTTTGCTTGAAAAAAGCGAACGTGGAAATGATGAGTATAAAAATACCCAGTAAAAGACCCACTATCGGACCCACTAGGTGACTGTTAACTCCCTATTAAGTCTATACCCTGTGTCACACAGTCTAGTGATTCAGTAGGAATGCCCATATCAGTCCAAACACAAAGGCCATCCTAACGAATCTGTGAAAACACATGAAAAATAACCTAGTGTATCATTGAGACACGTGCAATAACAGTCTAGTGAACCCATCCCACATACGAGGTACAACATGATTAATAGCTAGAGGTAACAATTACAATGATCCAAAATTATCATAAGCAGCCATAAACTTTCATAGCAATATCAGCACATATTCCATACCAAACTGTTAACTCCCTATTAAGCCTATACCTCGTGCCACACAGTCTATTGATTCGATAGAAAAGCCCATATAAGACCAAACGTGAACGTCGTAGCAAGAACACTTGCAAAAACAACCCAATGTATCTTCGAGACACATGCCATACAGTAGTGAACTCGTCCCACATACGGAGTAAATATGACTAATAATAGAGATAATAGTTACTACAATCCAAAATCATAATAGTTACAAACATGCTTAGCAGTTACATGTACAGTTCCACACACATTCCAAACATGTCCCATCGTTTTACTTTTTTCCTTTTTAGGTTAACTATATTATGATTGAAATGAAAAGATGAATGAATTCTTTGAAAAGTATTTATGAATGAAATAATCATTTTGTTTAATCAAGCTATAATCAACGCCTAATTCTATATGAGATAATGAATTAAGTATTGGTAGTTAGCTACTCGAAAGAGCAAGTGTAACATCCCAAAAATTTGAGATAATTTTAGGTTAATTATCTTAAAAGAATAAGTTGGCTTTATTTTGAGATCTAATTTGTTTTGGGATGTTAATTATTTTGGTTAAGAAATTAAATATATATATGGGTATATATA
>JBBPDJ010000008.1:6323564-6340890 GCA_037974625.1 Cucumis cinereus | reverse complement strand
CAAAGTAGTTTGATGAGTTTTGATTTGATGTCTCAATTATTTAGGGTCAAAAGTAGTTTTAGAGTTTTGTACTTATTGTAGTTACCAATTTCATTCATTTTTGTAAGTTGAATATAGCTATTATATAGAAAAGTATTTCCTCATATTGGTTGATAATGTTCGAACTCCTTCTCAAACTATCGAAGTTTGTTGACATAGTTCTTCTCATATAAACTCTCGAACATGTTGTTAAATGATTGTGTTGGAAATGTGTTATTCTTCATTTGTTCAAAAGATAATGTTTAAAATTTTATAACAGGTTTATATAGTAAATTAGATATTATTTTTTAATTAATAAAATACTTTTACTGATGTTTTCTATAACGTCGGTAAATCATAGTTTTTTTTAAATAACATCACATTTTTAGTGGCATAATAATATATGTCGCTAATAGTATACAATTAGTGACGTATGTACGATGTCGCTGTAAAAATTAAAGAGTGACGAACAATATATAACTAAAAGTGGAGTTTTAGCGACACATTTATGTCACAAAAGTATAGTTTTAGCGACGCAAACGCATTACGTCGCTAAAACTTTAAGCTACGCGGATACAGTGACAGTCCTAGCGACGCGAGGGGTTGCGTCGCTAATACTTTTAGCGACGTGTTTTAGACTTTCAGTGACGTTTTCGATGTGCCACTAAAAACTGAATTTCTTGTAGTGCATTATAATATAAAGTTTATATTTTAATTAAACTTTATAATATAATTTTTAATTTTAGATTTGATTCAAAATTAATTCATGAGAGAATAAAATATTTGAATGAGTTCAAATATTAATTTAATGTGAATCAAATTCATGTTAAACCTATAGATTAAAATTAATGCGTATATGATACATATTAAAACTATAGATTATGAGAGGATTTAATATTTGAATGTGATTTGAATATGGATTTAGTTAAATATAAGATATTTAATTTAGAAATTAATTAATAGTTTATTTTAATTTGATTTAATTAAATTAGATTTAATTAAATTAATTAAATTAAAATTATAGGTTATGTGAGAGATGTTCATTTAAATATGATTTAAATTGAAATATTAATTAAATATAATTTAATTAATTTAATTTAAATTTAATTAATTAATTTGTTAATTAATTAATTAAATTTTAATTTAATTAAATTTAAAATAAAATTAAATAACTCCCTCGTGGGAGTTATTGTTTTGGAAAACGTGGGATGCTCCCACGTTTTCCCAAATTTTTCTCTAACTTTTCCTTCTTCATCCTGAAGAAGGGGAGTAGCAGAACGGTTCTGCGTAAGTGTGTTTTTGGAAACAACCTACGAATTGCAGAAGGTTTGCAGAAAAAAAAAAAAAAAAAAAAAACTCTCTATTTTTCCTCCAAAATTTCCAAAAGAAAAATCTCAATTGGCTCCCACAAGTCAAACCTCAATTATTGAGAGAATAGGAGAGACTCCAACTGGTGGTGGCTACAATTTGGAGTTATTGTAGAATTCATGGACGACAATGAGAGTGAGTCTTTTTTTTTCCTCTGCAATTTTGTATGTAAAAAGCATGTTCAGCCTATTTAACTCAGTAAAATGTTTCTGTATTTTTTTTCTTATGTATGGTATTTAAAATTTTTCCAAATTAAAATTGAGAATGATTCTGTAATTCTTCCGCTGCGTTGAGTTTTTTTTCCATCACGTGGATAAAAATCCAATTTCTCTTTACAAAGGCTCTTACATGGAAAAATTTTCATTTCTGCCAACAGAACCATGCGTGGAAAGAGTTTCTACTCACGTTAAAAACATGAGCAGAAATGCTAGTTCTGCCCACGAAACAAATTTTGTAGGCAAAAATTCTTCTATGCTGGCGTCAAATGTGTGAACAGAAAATGCTTTATGCCCACACGTTTACTTGTGTGGTCATTTTAGACGATAGAAAGCCAAAAAGCATGGACATAGGAAAAGATGGTGGAGACTCGGCAACGATTTGTGCCCATGCAAAAAAACGTCGATAGAGGCTTTAACCATATTTTTCTTAAGATCTGTCGATGTTTTAAAATTCTTGTAGTGAGACGGACAATTAGGTTAAACCTAACGTTATTAGGATAAACCTATTTATTTATAGCTTTCTCTTTTCGTAACTCATGCTAAAATTATACTTACAATTAGGCATTTTAATATCTCATTTTTTATTAAACATTTGAGTGCGATTCAAATTAATCAGATAACGAAAGATTTAATATATTTGAAAAAAAGATCCACGTATGTTCAGTAAGATTTTTATAATAATAATTTATATTAAAAAAGATTAAATTGAATTTAACTCAACAATAATTGGCATAGCCTACTGATGTTGTTGCTAAAAATTATGTTGATTAAAAATATAATATGAAAGCCCATGCATATTAATTACAACGTTCAGGTTTACTTATTACGTGTCCTTTCTTATTAAATACTTACTACTTCCATCACATCAGTGTCGAAGTGGGTGAACTAACAAATGTCAAAAGGTGTAATTATTATATAATAATGTTTTTTTAATCCAATAGAACAATTACGAGCAGTATTTCTATCGAAGTAGTACTCCTCGAGTCAGTGGTGGATTCAAAAATATAGGTAAGCTTATAAAAATATTCTGAAAAAAATGTAAAGAAGTAAAACTTGAACATGAGTCTAGGGTTCTATACCTAATTTAAATGATTGTTGAAAGTGTTTTGTTTAATTTCAATTAAAACCGTTTGTTCTATGATTTCTTCGTTACCTCTAAAAGTTCTGAACCATTTAATTTGATTTACTGAAATTTGTTTTTGAAACTACATATTGTATTTCAATTGTATATGAATGAATTGATTGGGGTTATCAAGATATGTTTGTTTTTTTTGTGTTTGGGGATTATATAGTATTTTGTTGTAGCTAATTTGGAATTGGCAGTTTTTGTTTCTGATTGAGACTTATTTGTGAGAACACTACAAGAATAAACACCTTTTTCGATTTGTGTAACTGCTGAAAAATGATAAAAAAAAAAAAAAAGACACTCCCAATGCGGTAAACATCGTCAGAAGTTTGATAAGAAAATAGCCATCATGAGAATGACTCCTAATAGCTGAAGCTTACGCATCAAGAGTTGTTAAATACTATTGGCACCATTTATCTGTCATCGGAAGAGACTAACTTCCAAAGACCACCTAATAGCATGTTAGAAGATAACGTAACTCCCGACGATGTGTACATCTATTAGGAGTTTAGTTCGCATTTTGGATTTTTGAAATTGAACTCTTGACGACCATCAATCAATCGAACGATTTTATTGGGAGACAGTTTAGCTATTTGAATTTTTTTCTAAAAGAAAATTGATGTCAATGACCTAAAATTCAAAACACTTTAAGCAAATCAAACGTATTCATATAAATGTCAAAGCAAACGAATAATGTCGATATATTTTATTTTTTGTTACATACAAGAGACAAGTTTGCAATACAAAACTCTTGGTCCTTATAGTATACTGATACTAGTTGAACTAAACTCTTGTTGATAATTGGTGTACTGAAATTTGACGTGTAACAACTAGATCCCATGTGTACACAAAAAATAAATGATTGGTCTGTGGGACAGGAAGTAGATGACCAACCACATTTAAATCAAGCCATACCTAATCAATATCATTTTCTTCAATTCAAATTTTTTTCCTTTTTTAGATAACAAGTTCGATCCTGTTGGTAGTTAATTGTTCATATTTTTTTCATTACAATTTTATTATTCTAATTTCATTAATAAGGAGACCTGTGGTCTTCAATGAGTTATAAATACTTCTAGACTTTAAATACAATTTTGGTCAGATCGTTCAATTTTAGTTTATGTATTTTTAAATATTTAATTTTATTTTCTATAATCTAAATAAATTTTGAATGTGGTCTATTATAGTTACTTTTTATCAAAATTGATTCAATAATGGTTCTAATTTATATAAATATATTTTTGAATTTTATGATTAACATGCTAAAAGCATATGCCAAACAAATTTTGAAAAAATCTGCAGTAGTGAAACTAAATTTAAGATTTTTAAGAAATTCGAATAATAAATTGGATAGTTGAAAGTATGTAGAGATTAAAATTGAACCAATTTCGAAGCACAGGACTCAAATGGTATCTTCAACTTTGTTTAATTCTAAGCGTTTTTTTAGTTGTTGTAACGCATCGAGTTTTCAACTTCAACCCGAGGTCGTTACTTGAAATAAAAAACAAGAATTTAAAACCAAACTCATGAAAATTTCAAATCTTTTTATTAAAGAAATTGAAAATAAACATACAAAACAACTTTATGTTGAAAATCAAATGAATAAATAAATAAAACATTGTAAAACTTCTGATGTTCGGGACCTAAATAAAACATGCAATTTGCAAAGAAAAAAAAAAAAGAAAGTAAACATGAAACTTGTTCAAAACTGCAGCAGAAGCATCTGGTCATAATAGTCTCAATGAGCATGGTCACACATTCCTCTTGTCCTTCGTCAACTTCCTCTTACCTTTGCCTGTAAAACAAAACACAAAAAAGGAAGAGTATACAAAAATACCCAATAAGAAACTCACTACTAGCCCCACTAGGTAGTTGTTGGCTCCCCATTAAGCATGTACCCTGTTTCACACATGATAATGGACCACTAGGGAAGCCCATATTAGCCAAAACGCAAGGGTCAACCTAGGGAATCTGTGGAAACACATGCAAAACAACCTAGTCATTATGCACATTAATAGCTACAAACAGAAACAACACCTATCCTAGTCCAACACACAACACTAACTAGTAGTCATGCTTTTAAGTTTCACACAGTGCTACACATACTAGTCATTATGCACATTAATAACTATACCATAGGTTACAAAGTCCAGACAATATATATAACCTAGGCAACTTCGTGTCAGTCATTATGCACAATAATAGCTAATACCATAAGTTACAAAGTCCACATAGCATATGTAACTCAGGTAGCATCATGTCAGTCATTGTGCACAGTAATAGCTATACCATAAGTTACAAAGTCCACACAACATATATAACTTAGATAGCATCGTTCCAGTCATTGTGCACAATAATAACTATACCATAAGTTAAAAAGTCAACACATCATATATAACTTAGGTAGCATTGTGCCATTGACACGTGTTCGACAGTACATTTCCAAGATGGTACATTTCCAAAGGTATTCACACACATCAGTATATTCTCAGCAGTATCCGTACACGATTGTATATTCCCAGAGGCATCCATATCACATAAGAGTAACACACAGTCACCACATCAACTTAAACATTCATACACTTCAGACTGTTAACGCACAAGACAATAGGGAATCCCTTACCTCAAATGAAGATCTAGCTACTAAGGAAACAACATACAACCTTCGATCCAACCTAAACGTTCGATGTTACAACCACATTACCCCTTTAACCTGTCGTACGATTTTTCCAGAGTTACAACATAAATGAATGAAATCACCTAAACTTATAGGTTTTTCCATAGCAACTCGTCCTAACGGACCATCACATAACCCTTCAGTTCATCTCAACATAGTTAACTCCTTCGCAACCGCAAACTCAAGAGTTAGTCCATTCGATTAACTCAACACATAACCAATACTAACAGTTAACTAATCCATTCACATTTTTCACATTTGTCATGCTTTACAGTTTCTCCATAACAACCATAAAATCTAAACAAGCAACAATCGTTAATTCAATCACACTAGTAATACCACCCAACTCAACATACCATGTAAGGCGTAACTGTTTGCTTATCACATAAACCATACATCGATACCACACATCTTGACATATCACATAAGTCATAACCGACACCTTATCACATAAGTCATAAAGAGTCAGTAAATCACATAAAACATACCATCGAGCCCACTAGGTGACCGTTAACTCTGTATTCAATCTACACCCCGTGCCACACAGTCTAACGACTTGGTAGGAACGACTATATCAATCTAATGCAAGGGTCACCCTAGCGAATCTGTGGGAACACATGCAAAAGCAGCATAGTGTATTGTCGGGACACATGCCATACACTAGTGAACTCGTTCCACATACGGGGTATAATATGGCTCATAGAAGAGTTAACAACTACCATAGTCTAAATCATTATATTAGTCTAAAACATGCATAATAGTAACATATACGACCATTCCACCCAGATTGCATATTAGTCATGTTTACAGTCTTCCACAACAACCATAAAACGTAACAAGCAACATCACATAGGCCAACCCAGTCTCACTACAATGCCACACCGATCAATACAACAAAAAAACCATAATCAAGATAATACTCCATACTCAACCAACTCATAACATATGACATGCATAGATACCACCAGTCAATTAATCACAAGATGTCATCCCGTCACACACCCAGTCAAATTACCAATTTCCAAAAATCCTACATTACCTACAGTCGTGAATCCAGTAGGAGTAACCCTTACCTCAGTTATCGAATGAAGTCTTGGCTTGCAAAAGAAACTCCTCAAAATCGTCCTAAACACCACAATACAATCAATAAATTTCATAGCAATCATTGATCGAAATTAACCTCAACGCCTTTAATTAAAACTTACCCAAGTTGTCTAATCCCTACAAGTAAATTTCCAATGACGCTCCAATTTATTCCTTTAATTCATCCTTCAAACAACAGTAGACACCCTAATCAGTGCAAGAAAATTCCTCAAATAAATCTTTAATGGGTATCCAAAAACCCAAATTTAAATCATCCAAACACATTACCAAATTCACCAAAAATATGCAATGACGAGGGACCGATCTGAGAAGACAGCGACGTGGAGGAGACACACGCAGTCATATCTTCGGCGATTGGGACTAGGCGGTGCGCCGCGAATCTATCTTGCGCGGAGAGATCGGCGAGGCGCGCAGTCGTTGAAGATGGAAGGTGGCGCGCAGCACCGCGGTTGCTAGGTGCAAGCGAAGCGACACAACTCGCGGGCTTGCGGTGCGGGGCTCGACACAGACTGAAGCACGACTGGCGTGGCGGCAGCACGATATGGACTTGGTGGTGCGGCCCCATCATTTCAGATCTTCACGACGATGGACCCGCAAGGCACGCGACACAAAAGGGATTGACGAAGCTAGCGGCTTGCGTCGGTGCTGTGCAACGAAGAGGGTAATAGAGGATGTGGCTCCCGGAGTGACTCAAGACGGGCTTGCAGACAAAGAGCGGCGGCTTCACGGGACTTTGGCGTGACGTGGGTTGAAGCGGACACCGGCTAGCGAAATGACAGAAGCGACACACGCGACTCACGGCTTGGCGTTCGTTTCTGACTTGCAACGACTTGCAATGTGCGACGCTTCACGACTCGAAGACGCGACGTGGGAGGACGGTGCACGTCGACGAGGGCATGGCTAACGACGGAGCAATGGCCGACCGATAAAGAGCGTAGTGACGGTTGGAAGGGGCGATGACGCTTTCAAGAAGGAGAAGGAAAAGAAGAAACTCTAATATTTAATCTTTAATTTTATAAGAATAATAATAATATTATTAATAATAAAATTAATATTAGTGCTATTATATCTTCTTTTCTTCCAAAAAATTAAATCCAAAACTTTCTCTCTCCTCAATTAAACACATACTTCTCTCTTCAACAACTTTTTTCCCGCCATTAACTTTTAATCAAAACAATTAAATATATACTTTGTATATATATATTTAATTTCTTAACCAAAATATATTAATCAACATCCCAAAACAAATAAAATCTTCAAATAAATCCAACTTATACTTAATTAATTCAAGATAATCAAACTAAAATTATCTCAAATTTTTGGAATGTTACAGTTGTTTTCAAACATAGTAAAATGAACAAATATATTTACAAATATAATAACATGTGATGTTCTTCTATATTAATAGACTATTATCATCTATCACTTATAAACCCATACAAACACAAATACGTGTTTATCAATTATAGACTTGATATTTTGCTATATTTTTTTTAGAACAAAAACAAAGTATTCTAAAATTATCTTTGTTTCTTTTTTTTTTTTTTTTTTTTTTTGGTAGTCTCTTCAAATTTGATGAATTTAATATGTTCTCTCTCTGACTCTATCCTAATGTCTCACTCCATTTCTCTCAAACTATGGGTATCAATAATTTAAATGTCCATCTAGAAATTTCTCATGCATCTATAAGTTATAAATGCTTGTCCCTACTATAAAAATAAGATCAATAAATGTAATAAACAACCAACTAACAATAATAAAATAATTCATCACTAAGGTGGTATAAAACGAGGAAGGCATTGAGAATTGTTGTAAGTGTTTTATGCAAAAGCAATTTGTAGTAGAGATTTTGAAACCATGTCTCTTGCTGGAAAGCTTGTGAGTGAATTTGAACTAAATATTTCCGCAGAGAAATACTACAAAACCTTTAAAGATGGAGTTCGTCATATGCCCAATATTTCTGGCATTATCGATAAAGTTGAAGTCCATGAAGGTGATTGGGATGACCATGGTCATGGCTCCATCAAAATATGGAATTACACCATGGGTACGTCTATAAACGATCACGGTTACGATCTCAACTACGTCTGTGATCACTTATATTGTTTTATTATTTTAATTTGTTAACGTAAAAATAATCTTTTATAATCCACTAGTTTCTTTGTTTCTACATATGATTGTTAAGATGGGAAGCCTGAAGTGTTTAAAGAGCGAGTGGAATTTGATGACGAGAAGCTAGCAGCAACTTTGATTGGCTTGGAAGGAGATGTGTTCGAGCATTACAAAACCTTCAAGGGAACATATCAAGTTGTGCCAAAGGATTCGGAGCATTGTTTGGCAATTTTGACTTTGGAATATGAGAAACTTAAGGAGGACTCTCCTTATCCATACAAGTACCTTGATCTCATGAATAACCTCACAAAGGAGATTGAAGAGCACCATAAATAAAAGTCTATCGTATCCAAATCGAGCTTTCATCTTTCTTAATTATTTATTATTATGCTTAATCTATGTTTTAAATAATGGTTATCCTTCCTAATATAAAATTGAAGAAGCTCGATTATTATGTTTCTTAAATATGTAATATGGTATGAACTATTTGTATCCCCTGCTTATAATTAATATGGTGTTCATGAACAATTTGATGGGCGTTGGTACAATTTTTACATGTTCTAATTGCTGCTACAGCCATTGCATTTGCTCCTCGGACATCCTCCTTCACACTTAACAACGTAACTCATGTCCATCTCTATATATACTTCCAATCGCAATGCTTCACAGTTCAACCAACTTAAAACAATATATAACATGAAATCAATGTACCATTGCTACACTAATATCATATAATTATCTATAAAAATAAATGGAAGATATCATCACTTACTCATAGACTAATGACACGAAAATATGAGTTTATTACTGATACACCAAAGTTAACTCATGGAGCCTCAGATGAAATTGTGTGCAGTTCTTCCCCCAAGATTAAATCAAATTTCAATTAAACGACTGGTAAATCCTCAAATTGAATTAAACAACGACCATCAAATTTAATAGTAAATCCTAAAAACCAATGTACAAAAGCTAAATGTATACCCAATTTAAAAATTACATGCTGAATGGAAAAACTGAGGAAGATTGGTGCCTAAAAACAAAGATGAAAACTGAGAACAAGTCTAAAATGTTAACAACATGCACGGGCAAGGAGCCTAAATAGAGATGAATCGTGCCTACTAAAGCAGGAATTGAGATGATAAGGAAAAACTGAGAACCAACTCAAACACTTCGTTTAATTTAGATCAAACAAGCAAAGCTAAGAGGAAATTTGATCGCATAAACAGCCAGCCAGACATTGATGGCTCTAACTATCAAATGCAAGGAAAGGGGAATCATCGGCGTACACAAAGTTAAACGGAAGAGAATCGAACGCAAATGACTCTATTTGTAATATCCCGAAATTTGAGATGATTTTAATTTAATTATCTGAAATGAATTAACTAAAAGTTGGATTATATTGATTAGAGATGTTAATTTTGTTTTTGGATTGGAACATTTTTTATTTTGTGGAGATTTGATTAAGAAAATAAATATATGTATGGGTATATATATATAATTAATTTGGTTAATGACAAGAAATAGAAGATCTAATTTGATTTGGAAAAAAAAATATTTGATTTGGTGAGAATTTGGAAAAGATAATAATAATAATAATAAAAGATTATTATTATTTATTAATTTACGGTTGCCTTGGAAAGCGTGAAAGTTATAAACATTTTCTTCTCTACTTCTTCCTACGTGAGAAACCGCCCTCCCTCTATGTTTCTTTTCGTCGATTTCTGGCATGTGCTCTGTCCAACCGTTATGCTTCTTCGTTCGCCGATGTCGTTAATCTCTTGGATTTGATTTGTCCGTTGTCGCTGACGGCCACCGTCGTTAGTTATGTGGGTAACGTATTGGATATTTTATTTTGAATTTTTGGATACCCAATAAAGTTAAATTGAGAATTAATTTTGGAATTATTCTTGATTAATTGAATGTTATTTGGAGCTATTGTTAGAATTAATTCGTAGAGTTTCTCCTACGAATTAATTTGAACGTCAACAACGAATCGGTAAGATTAAGTGTTATGGCGTTAAGGTTAATTTTAATTAATGATTTTTATGGATAATTATTAATTAAAGTTGTTGTGTTTATAATTAATTTGAAGGATTAATTGGGAGCAATTATTTGGAATTAATTCTTAGGGTTTTCTTTACGAATTAGATTGGAATTTGGTAACCAATTGATAAGAAAAAAAAAATTGAAGGGTTAACGTTAACGTTAATTATTAATTTTTATGGAAAATAATTAATTATAATGTTTTATGTATAGGATCAATTTGAGGGAGAAACTCAAGCCAAATTATTAACGACGCCTAAGGTAAGGGACTTACTACTAGTTCCTCGACAAGAATATTTATGTGACACTAAGATTATTTATGCGACATCTAGGTTGCTTGATTTGGTGATAATATGATGTAACTAATTAGATGACGAGTTTAAGTTATTTTAATTAATAATTTTTATGAGAAATTATTAATTAAAATTGGATGAGTAAACAGTACTCTACCATATCCATGCCTTAGGTGTGTATAAGGTGTGGAAGATGGATTGGATCCCATGTATGCCTTGTGCAATGTCTACTGTCATTGATCTGTTTATTGTGCTTACGTTTTAAGGATGTTACAGGACACCTTATATATAACACTTTATGCCATGGTTGGAATGTTGGTTATGTGACGGCTGGATTCTTTGGTTATATTGTGGTATGATGATTGGATCCTTGTATAATTAACTGTGTGGTGTTTATGCATGTCCTTTCATGCTATGTGAAATCTGTAAAACACAATAACTGTACCATGTGGAATGAAGTTATGTTTGTGATTGATTTCCTTTTTTTATCGTGGTTTCTGTTGGATTATGGTGTCTTTTAACTTTGTGTACTTGTTTTTGGGACGGATTGATAAGCCTGTGTGGCGTGTGTCATGAGGGTCGGGTTAACAAGCATGTGTGGCATATGTTCCGACTTGATTGCTTTTGTATGTGGTCCCACATGTTTGCTAGGACGACCCTGGCATTGGGTTGTATGGGCGTTCCTACCAAACCATTTGACTGTGTGTCGTATAGTACAAGTTAATAGAGAGAGTTAACGGTCACCTAGTGGACTCGATGTTATGCTTATGTTGAACTGTCTGTCATGATTTATGTGATCAGCGGGTCATTAAGTATCAATGCATAACTCGTATGTCAAGCTTAACTGTGTGGTAGGCTGACATGACATGTTTGGTTATGTGACGAATTTCTTGATACTGATTTATGTGGTGAGTTAGCTAAATGTCTTGGTTAGCTGTTAGTGATGGTTATGTGAGTAGTTAACTTAATGGATTAGTTAACTGTTAGTAGCGATTATATGGTGAGTTAACTAAATGGTTTAGTAACTGCTGGTGATGGTTATGGGTTGAATTAACCGAATGGACTAACTCCTGAGTTAGTTGTTGGTGATGGGTTAACTATGTTGAGATAAACTGAATGGTTATGTGACGGTCTGTTTATAGTTTGCTATGAAAAAACCATAAAACAGGATAAAGGTGTGAGGTGATTGTGGTTCTCATTTTTTAATTAAACTTCATATGTGTGCTTATGAATCTTTTGGACTAAGATTGCATGTTTTGGAACTATGGTAGCTGTTAACTTTATCTATTAAACATGTTGTACTCGGTATGTAGGACGATATTTGCTTTTGCATGTGGTCCCACAGGTTTGCTAGGACGACCCTGACATTGGGCTATATTGGCGTTCCTACCAAACCATTTGACTATGTGCCGTAGAGTACAGTTTAATAGGAAGTTAACAGTTAACCTAGTGGGCTCAGTAGTGGGTTCCTTATTGGGTATCTTTGTACTCACCCCTTTCATGTTTATTTTTCAGGTAAATACGAGAAAATCGACGACGGACAAGAAGGACCAGTTACCATGTGTTTGGGGACTATATTGACAAATGTGTCCACTGTGTTGATGTTGTTATTTTTAACAAATGCTTCCGTTATATTTTGTGAAGATTATGAGTTTTTATTTAAGTAACGACCTCGGGTTAAGGTTGAAATTTCGAGGTGTTACACTAGTATCTTTGTAGAACCTCCATAAAGTATAAAGAAGAAAATTGGGAATTAAATTTGAGACAGTGGAGAAGATAAAATCGCGCAAATTATCAAGAAGATTGGGGGAATGAGTGTTCTATTTTTTAGAGAATAGACAAGAGAGAACGGATTACTTTTTTGTTTTTGTTTTCCTCTTTTGAGGCTATTTTAAGAATATATATACATTAAAAAAAAGTAAAGCAACATATCGGGGAAGATTTACCATATTTGCAATTTGTTTTCAAAATTACTACCTTCTTAATTAATAATCACAAAAAAAAATATTAATAATCATAATAACCCCTTTTACAAAAATAATTCCAAAAGTACGTGTTTCATCTATTTAAAAAAAAAAAATCATCTATTTTCAATTTAACCATTACAAGAAAATTGAGATATAACGACGCAAAAAACGCGTCACGAACAGAATTCGTGACACATATTTTGCGTCCTAGTATCCACTGTCAACATAGAACTTTTAACGACACCGCAAAAACACGTCGTTGTTTATCCTTGCGTGACACTTTTTTCGTGTCATTATTTACTCTTTAGTGTCATTTTAAATGTGTCGTTGTACCACTATCGTCGACAAAAAAAATTATCATCATTGAGGTCGAAATTGGATATTTTCTGTCAATTATGTGCTATTCACGACACTTTATTTGCGTCACGGTTTAATTTTCAGTGACATTAAATTTATGTCAATATATGTTCATTGATAACATTTTTTTATTGTTACAAATTGATAGTGTACGACACATTTTTTGTGTCATTAAATTTCCTATAGCAACACGAATTTCATTGTCATGTATTGACTATATTTGACGTTTTCTGTTTCCTGTCAAGAAATTACAATTGGCGACAAGTAATTGTAATTGTTATTATTAAAGAAATAGTGCAAGCAAAGTAATCATAAAATCGAAAATGTTCCATATATTAATATTGAAGCGTCAATATACATTTGAAAGTAATATTTTTTCTTATACAATGACACAAATGAAACAAAGGAGACATGAGAATTTCAACTTAACTTAACAAACTACAACCTTTCGTCGTATCATGCTTCTACGAGTAACAAACTACAACTTAACAAGTGACAACTTCAACTTGTCTATCGTGTCATGCTTCTACGCTCCAAGCTCTCGTCGAATACCTGAAATATCGATATAAATTAACACATAAGTATGACAGATGTTCATGCAACATGTTATTTAGAGGTCATACATGTACCAAGCAGAGGTCAAATCACACAATGTACTTTTGTAAGTCATTCGCATGGCAACAAATACTTTTTCCCATACGACATATATGTGACAAAAAAGAATCCTCCAGACCATTATGCACAACATGGGAGAAGAGTTTGCATACTCTTTTATATACCCTAAACCAATCGGTCTAAATGCAAAAGGGGGGGGGGGAGGTAAAAAGCCGGCAGCAAACAATATCTTCATTAAATTTGTATTCTAACACGTTCCTAACCTATAAAAGTTGACATATATGTAAAAGGGGGGTGAGCAGCAAACAATATTTTCATGACTTTCCTAATAACAAAAGAAGTGTTCATAGTGCGAGCAATTGAGTGTTTGTCAAAATTAGTATTTAATAAGTTTTTTTGGGCAAAAGTGCGTCGAACACATACCATATTTTTATAATATTCTCATTTTGTCTTTGCTAATGGTGTATATATGGCATGTTGATCGAATATAATGTAATTCATGTATCATGTGATTTAATATAATGATTCAAAATACCAATGATGTGATTCAAACCTAATGGAATCACGGATAAAGTAGCCAAATTATTGAAATGCAGTGTATTTCAATCCGTTCGTTATGAGATTTTAACCTAACAAAATGAAAAGTTGAACCAACCAAACTTTCCTCTAATTTTATTGAATATTATATTTGATATCAGAATTTTTTTAAATAATGTTATTTTAAAAAATAATGTAAAAAACAGGGTTGTTCGAAAAATATTGTCAAAAATAGGGTAGTGAAGTCGTGGATTGGATCCACGACAAGATGTACGTTGCACAGATGTGACAGTTTTGACTGCCATGCTATCCAACATGCACGATGGGAGTCAACACTGCACGAAGTCGTGGACCCCGCCCACGACTTCATCTCCCTTTAAAAAACCCTAGAAAACTCTTAGGTTGTCTTCCTTTTTATATTCACACAAAATCTTACTAACCCTTACCTTTCGCCGCCGTCACCTTCCACAAGCCCTTTGTCGTTCGTCACTGCATGCCTCCACCGCTACACGCCTTCGTCCATGCCTTCGCCACTGCTGGGAGTGGGAGTGGCTGCAATCTCGATCCCACCAGCCATACCAATTATTGTTATTCCTCTTATACGCCTCCACAAAAACAAGAACCAATTTTCTCTTATTTTTTTTTTCCTTTTTATATGTAAAAATCTTCAATTCTCCATATTTTTCTTATTTATTCTCTTTCTGAGAAATTCCATATTGTTACATGTAAGGTTCAACTGAATTCTTTGGTGAATTTTGAAGTCTCTGGATTTGTCTTTTTTCTTCATCTGTTTCTATTCTTGTCATCTGTGTAGTTTTGGATCTACTTTGTCTCGAATTCTTCAATTTCACTGCATTTTCCCAGCTGGGTTCGTTTGGATTTTGGATTTTCTTCAATTCTAATGCTTAGTGGCATTTTGAGAAAAAAAAAATAGGATGACAACTTAATGACATTTTGAGAAAAAGAAAAAAAAAAGATAGGACACAACAGTCAATAAGGAAGAAAAGAAAATGAGTGATATCATTTTCTTTTTTAACTCAAATCTTTATTTATTGTTATCTTATTTTATTGAAAAGCGTTAGAAACTTAAACCCTTAAATAAGCTTGTTTCAATATAATTTTTTTAAAAAAAATTTAATAAAGTCATGTACCTAGTACACGACTTCCATGAAAAGTTTTTAGCCACGTAGACTGTGACTGGAAAATATGAAAGTCGTGTACCGGGTACACGATCGGTACACGACTTCAGTGAACAGTAAAAATATCCCATTTTTTACGATAGTTTCAATCACAACGACATCTTTGTTTTTTTATTCACAACTGCCATATTTTTGTCATTAATTTCAAAAACATCATTATTCTTACATCATTATTCTTAAAATTTGTCCCATTATCTGTTTTGAAATAACTAATTTTGAAAATATTTACAATTATTAAATCTTAGATTTGTTTATCCCCTTTATGATTTATTTAACTAATTTTTGAAAATATGTAAAATTTTTCGATCTTTAATTTGCTAATCACTTTTATTTTAATTTATATTATATCTTTAAAATTTTTATTATCTTAATCATTTTTTATTATTTTGAATTCGAATTAAACCATTTTGATTTGTTTTTATTATTTTATAAATATTATTGTACAACAACAGATCTATTTGATCCTTATGGTAAAGTGCTCGAAATCGGAATAGGAGTCCAATGACAAAGTTGTTTGTCATGCCAAGAGTAAAAACATTATTTTGTGTTTTGTTTCGATCGTGCTAGTAAAAGCACCCACTTTTATCTTTTTTATTTTTCTTGATTATTTTTATCTTCAAACCACTTTTACAATTGCACAACTTTTTTTTTTTTTTTTTTTACGTTTCTTGTTAGATTTTAGCTAAGAAATTTCTTTATCCTTACCTATTTTGCTTCACAAATTTTCTCCTTTATTGGAACTCTTGAGGACTTTTCTTATATTGAAGATTTTATATGGGTTTATTTGATTCTTTCCAAAAGTGCTGGTAATATAAATATATCATTTGATCCACTGTGTGACCTAAAAAACTAGACGTGAGCCGTTTAAAAAGAAATCTTGAGGTATGTTGAAGATGTATTATTTACACTTTCGGTATTATTGTTTGTGAAAGAATGTCGTTGTACATGTAGTCATCAAGTTATTGACTTTATGCAGAACTGCTAGCTCCTTAGGTCAAGTGTCTGGTAAAGGAGTTCATTTAGAGGGCAAAGGTCTTGTTTCAAAATCATCTCGTGATAGACCTTTTAAAGGACCAAAGTTTATATCTACCAAATTAGGGCGTCAAAAAATTCCTCCAAACATTCCATATGTGCCTATTGATGGTGTCTCCTTCCACAATGAGGAGAATGTCGAAAAGAGGAAGTATGTTGTTCAACGAAGCATTGCTGATGAAGTCATCATTTTTTTTAAGCATCACTCATGCATTGTTATTGTGGAACTCATCTATAGGGCAGGTCTTACTAAGAGAGTTTCTAATGTCGGCTCATTTTACCCTCGTTGGATCCCTGAGTTAATTGTGAATCTCCTTGTTGAGTTTGATAATCCAAGCAGTCTTGAATACATGAAAGTACATGTGCCTGGAGTGTGTTTCAATCTCTCCTCAGATGTTATAAATCAATTTCTTGGACATGAATTTCCTTCAAGTGGTCCTACTATTCCCCTATCAACAGAGGCTTTAGTTTTCAAATTAACTGGAAGGACAGACACCTCTTTGCTCAGGACATGACATTTATTGACTGCCACTGTAACGCACCGAGTTTTCAAACCTCAACCCAAGGTCGTTACTTGAGTAAAAAAAATCATTAAATTCATTTTTAAAGACAAAGACAAAACAAAACAAACATTTTAATTAAATCCAAGTAAAGTAACAA